>KB671665.1:0-295579 GCA_000349105.1 Anopheles epiroticus
GAAAATCCATCGAAACCGGCGAAGCAGTCGATTTTTCGCCAAAGTGCGTTCGTCAACTTCATCCAACCGTTTGAGTCTTGTGGATGGTAAAGTGGCAAGTTTACATTGATTACGGGACACTTCCACAGTTTTCCACTGCAAAAACTTGTTCCACCGTAGTAACCTAACCTGGTCGCTTAGCTGTGGTCGGAACAACCAAAAACCTTCCCCTCGATTGCTGAGGGAAAGGAGGAAAAACATCGGTCGGCCCTAATCCAACATTGCTCCCCCCCCCCTCCCCCTCGCAGTTCACCCGGCGCCTCGTCCGTGCTAATGAAATTGTTTCATTAACCAGGAACTGGGCAAAAGATTTGAATTTATTGCTAATAATATTAAACTGGCAGCTCGCAAGCGCCCCAAAATTAATGGCACTTTCGAGCAGAGTGAAACTTAATGAAGTAATCGACTGCCTCGAGTGCCAACTGCCGGTATGCCCAACCCGCCCAGTTCCGGATCGTGGCGAAACGTTTGGTTTTGTTTTGGTTTTTTTTTTTCTGCATTCCTACTCCCTGCGTTTTGTCGCGTACAAACCCAAAGGCAAGAAACATGACCGCACCGGCGCTACCACGACAAGGACATCGAAAGGACAACCTTTCTTCCGCATGATCTTGAGCGAAAGGGAGCGCAACTACGCGCCGCACGGATGGCTAAATTACGTTGCAACGGTTAATTAAGCCGGCCATTTTTCTTACGTGCAGTCGACGGGAGAGAGAGAGAGAAAGAGCGAGTGCGAAGCACGGAAAATCCACTTGTCCAGGGAACACAATCGGCAGCGGTTTGTGGTCGCCGCAGCAGTGCATTTGTTTCACGCTTTTGTCACCGGGCCACCGAGCATTAAACACACGATACGCATGGCAATCATATTCGATAATCGGTCCGCCTGGTCGTTCGTTTCTCGGACCGCTTCCGCTCCGATTGGCGGGTTGCCATGCCGGGAGGCGGTGGGATTGTGTTTCGCCCTTTTTTTGGCAGCATGTTTCGCAGCCGCAGACGCTGGCCAATCCTGGTTTTGGCAGGTCATAAGTTTTGCGCTTTCTGCTTGCACCGGTTCTTCTTATTGACATCCCAAACGGGGGAAGACAAACGGGTTTTAAAGGTGCTTCCTTTCAGTTGGTGTTTTACATCCATTACTTTGTGCTTGGAGTTTCTTAGCAGCTCGGGCTTTTTATATGGCGCAGGCGTAGGTTGGGAATCTTTAAATTCATTTTGATTTATTAATGTGCAAAATATTCGTTTTAAAAACATTTAGGGAATAGAAACATATTTTTTTATTTACTGTTACATTTGATCTGAATTACTTCCTTGAGGGGTTTTGGAGTTTAAACAATTGTTTTTTAACTTTAGCAATCATCTTGAATTAAATAACTTAACGGCAAGTCTTTCCATTTTAAAAAAATAGTAAATGCTTCTTTTGCATAGAAGTTTTTGTTGAAGGTAAAATTTAGTGTTTATTTGAAAAAACAATTTAAATTATTTAATTCTAGAGATTTTTACTATTGAAAGGTTGAAGAAAAGATTGTAAAAAAACACCTTGTTAATTTAAGAATTCTTAAATGCCCAGAATTTAAAGTTGGGCTTTGAATTTGAATTTGCTATATCGCTAGTCCTATACTTTCTGTTGAAGTTTTGGTTGCTTAGTGTATTTTTTTTTTCATTTATTTTCGCTCCGACAGCATTTCCGCTAAATATCTGCTTTTTGCAACTAAACCTCATCTGCGGTCATCTGTATCTAGATTCATATGTTTCCAGTGAAGAGAAATTTATACCTTTGTACAATTCCTTCCACCAAAAAAAATGGTGAATGAAATATTAATTCACATACAGAGCTTTTCATCTATGCATTGTTTACTTTATTTATAGGTATTGAGATATAAGTTTTCAAAAATAAATGTGTGGTAATGTTTCATATATTCCTGAGGTTACTTGAATTACAAAAATACTATCCGAGTCTGCAGATTCTTGCATTAACAAAATGCTTATTTTTGACCGTGTCATTTGTAGAATTGAACACTATTTTTTTCTCTATTTTTCGTCCAAACAAAATTATTTTATCAGAATTGTTATTAAAAAATCGAAAAGGCTTTCTATAACTTGGTAAAGCTAAAAGCTGCTCAGCTGCTCAGACAGCCCATTATATAGATAGTATTAAAAAAAAAGTATTCCTTAACACCATAACTACTAATACGATCAATGTTATTTCAACGTAATGGATTGAATATTGAATGTTAGGAAAAAATATTTCTTGACATACAGTTGCTATCAGAAAAGATATTTTACTACGCTAGATTTCTTGTACAATACCTCCTTACTGTACTACATGAATTACAGAAGATGCTACACGTTATTATGAAAGTATTTAAAAGTATGCTACTCCGAACAAGGACATAGGCATAGACTAAAGAGAAGCATTTATAGCGTACATTCTCGAACCTTTCTTAAGCTAGGTAGTGCCCGTCACGCTTCAAAGTACACATTTTCCTGTTTGTAAATGTTCAACTACACATTATTCCCACCCCGCATCCTCGAAAGCTCCCTATTTAATAGCAAATTTCGGATAAGCCGTGATTTTTACCTCCCTTTTGCTGAAAACTTCAACCCATCGATGCGTTTGTATCACTCACCATCTTACGGGTCACAGCATTTAGCACGGACAGCACGGAATGGCGTACTTCCCCCAACCGGCCGGTCTTTAAAGTGCGTACAACAGTGCCGGAAGCGAAGTAAGGAAAAGTACCAAGCCAGCGGAACAGGGCAAAAGGAAAAACCTTCTTCAGCACCTTCAACCAGGCAGGCACATTTTATGATCAACGCCCTAGCGACCAGGACTCAACCCGGCGTGATAGTAATTGGAGAAACAACCGGAGGCATACGCTACTGCTCGAGCGAAGACGCTTGAGACGAATTGGCAGCCATCCTTTTTGTTGTGAACGGGTGGCTCGGAGCAACCTCTTCCTCCTGCTGGTGACACACGGTGTTAACGGGCAAGAGCCTAGATCCTCCTAAAATCTCGAATCCGGCCGACTTCCGCCCGACGGGTGTGCCCTTCCGGACGGGCAGGCGAAGAAAACACAACCCGTATCCCAAGTGCCATCCCGGAAAAGCCCACTTCAGCAGTGATTCGGATTCGCCCGCTTCTGCAACTTCGAAAGCATAATAGCCATTCCACACAGCCGCACCGCCTCACGCCGGACGGAAAACTGCAAAGCAAAGCTCGATCCGACTGCTCGATTGTAGCTTCTGGTGGTACTGTTATTGTTATGTAACAACAGCTTCAGTGCCCTGGCCACCCCTCAGCACAAAATTCTGACCATCCGCTTTCTGACCATTAGGACCAAATAACAATAACTGCCAGCTGGTTCCTTTGCCACTCGCGGCGCATTTCTCGAGCTAGTCCAACTGGAAATGGCTGGCTGTTTCTTTATTCATTCCAGTTTTTTTTTTTTTTGAAAATTTTCCTTCTCACTGTTCCGCTGGTTCGTTTTCCGCGGGCACGACACTATCCTTTCGTTACACCGGTCACACTTACAACACTATTCTCCAAGACAGCGACGCTGCTAGGTACAATCACTGCACGCGGCAACCGAGTGAAGCGTAGAGATAAATAAAACATACGCCAAGCTGCAGGCAACCGCAGGGACGTTCGTTCTCCTCCAAAACACGCTCGCCAGACAAAATGGCGCAAAACGTAGTACCAAACACTACCCCGGCACTAGCAGCAGGTGCCGCTGCAGATGCCCTTTAACGGGAGGATTTTTTGTTTTTTGGTCCAATTGCTTCCATTTCAGGACACTGTGGAATGTCTTCACCGTGACCCAAATAAAGTCACCCACCTAGTGCTGCGAAACGGTGAGATTGAAAAGATGGAAACGCCGTGGGACCAAGACGACACCGGGATGTCCCTCGGGTCAATCCCAACCCCCCTTCCCCTCGGTTTTGGCTGGGCCAAAGGGACAACGAGAAGATCCCCAAAGGTTAGAGAGCCTCAAGAAATCCCACAAAACAATCCCTTGCCGGTTCGTTCTCCGAGGAAGCCTAACCGCCCGGTGCAAGGAACGTTCTCGAGAGAGAGGTTTCGTGTTTTTGGTTGAGACAGGATAGTAAAAAGGTACCTATGTCGGGGCAGGCACCGTCGAGGCTGGAACCAGCATTTGGTGTAGCATTCTGCCATCGATACCGTCATCCTGTTCGGGGTCATCGCGTTGGAGCATATTTTTTCCGCTTCTCTTTGCTCAGTGACATCTGAACCAACCTGAGCCGTTTTGTATCTGCGTTTTTTTCGAACAGAAACAGAGCCGAGTGGTGAAGAAGGCTCGACGGACGCTCCAACTGATTCCATTCCACCGTTACGATGATGATCCGCTCACTTCCCCCCTTTTTATGCTTATGAGCACCAAAGGGACTTGGTCCTTTTGTACCCCACACGGCTGCTGCTTGCGTTACTGTTGTTTCCATTTCCGATACATCGATACACAATAAAACACAAAACAAAGCTCCCTATCAACACACTGACACGAATCTTCGGGCCCTGAATCGATCCACCAACCGGTCCACATGGTCTTCCCAAACCCTCCGCGGAACGTATCCCTTCTCCGTCTTGCGTTCCAGTGCGCGTTGCAGAAGCTAGAGCCGCTGTGCCAAAAGGAAGATATCCACACTCCACACCCACTGAGCCGTTGTGTGTCGATTTATATTGCAAAAAGGAAATAAAACTTTATCGCTTTCCGCACCATGGGGAGGGGGGGACGCACCACCGTTCGATATTTAAATTTAGGCCCGTACGAAATCAAAATGAAGGTAATTTGGCAACCATTACGCCTGCACAAATGAAGCTCCCAACGGTGCGAGAAAACACCGGAGCGTTCTAGGGGCGAACGAGACACTGGAAGCTGTACGAATGGTGAGTCATAACGATGTGGCACAACCATTTTTTGGAAAGTGTACAATTTAAAGCAATTTACAGTAATTCCAAGAGGTTGGTTTACATTTCTTGCGATTTGGATGATTACACAGTCGGTTCATGGAGCTCCCGCTCAGAACTCGTGAATTATGTTCATTAAGCGCAAGAGTATCTCACCCCACGCTTGGTGCTTCTTTACTCAGTGCATTCTCCGACATCCGACCAGCATATCCACAGCGCTACTTCGTCATCGCTCCGTCTGATGCCCGCATCGTCCAATCCATTATGCCTGCACTATCACCGATAGTATCAATTTCATCACTGCACCATCATGCTGCAGCTCACCGTATAGTGAGGCGGTGCCTCGGTTTCTTGTCACTCAAACCATGTTTTAAAAACATAAACCTCCCCACCACTTAACAAATGCATGACAAAGCAATTAGCACGTGGCGTGTTGTTGCACATGATGCTAACACAACGTTCGGCGCGTTAACCGCTTCGGCCGCCACCGGGACGTCTTCATCCGAGGCAGTACGTCTTTGCATCGATTTCGTTTGGTAGTTTTTTGTTGAGGCAAAAAAAAAACACAACGCAGTAACATACATAAAACACACGCTCGAACTCGCGTTGGCAGAGTTCCACGTGCATTCATTGGCAGGGGTCAACCATTTGACATGAGTTAGTGCTTCCTACTTTCTGCTGGGACCGTGTGCTTATTTTTAGTGGTTTATCCTAATTTAAATCCTTTTTTTTTAAACTTCTTAAATCACAAACTGGTCATACTCATTGTAAACCTTTCTTTATTTTAAAAACTCTACATTGTAGTTGTGCTAGCAACGAGAAAACATGTGTTAGAAACGAAACCAAACAATCGCAACCCCGTGCCTGGTGGTAGATCGAATTTCATTCCTGCCATAAACTTCAATCGACAACGCGCTGCCGATCAGTGGGAAACGCAACGTGCCACGACGATCTTTTTAGGTAAATCTTCATTTCCCGCCTGTACGCGTTCTCCCCGTTTGGTGAATGTATTTCCGATCATTCAACGCGTCGCGTCTGGTCGAAAATAGCTAAACCTTAGTTGTGCTGTGCCAAACCGGCGACGACGCCGCATTCAAACGCACGCAAACGAGTCACCGTGAAACGCCCAAGTCACTTCACTCAATCACTCAATCGTGCAGCGCGACAGACAGTTGATGCTTCAAAAAGGAACGAAGGGAAAATTACACACACACACACACACGAAATGATCCTAAAATAGCAACCCCCAAAAGCCGATCAGTCGATGAGTGCTTCCAACCACACGGATAGGTGTGACGAATTGGTTGATTTGGAATGTGCACCAGCACTCCGTGATCAATATCTGTGCAGAAGCATCAATTGAACATCAAGTGCTTGTTACTAACGGCTGGAATAAGTTTAGACTTGCCAGATTTGTACAAATTTATAAAATATAGTTTTTGTGTAATTATATGCTTTTTATTTAAAGTTTACGTGTAGAAGTAACGTATCAACCTCTCTCGTTGGCAAAAATTTGCGGAACCAATGAAGCCTACACAACTTGTTGTATTAAAAGCAGGAGTCGTAAGATTAACCGCGAGCAACTGTTAAAATAAAGATCCATGCACGGTAGAATGTAAGGAGCTAATTTACTAAGCTTTGTTAAATAAATTCTAATACCGAGCATTTTATGATTTCTGATCTTAGTCTAGTAACAAGTAGGGTACCACGGTCACGAGTCGTATCGGGTTATACGATAATTAGAATATCACTTGATAAAACTGCATTAATCTAAGCAGCAGTATCCAAAAGAAACGAATTAGTTGATAATTCAAAATGCAGATAATTTACAAATGATATTAAACTAAGTAGAGCAAGAGTAAGAGTTTAAAGTATCATATTCCAACGACACTACCAAGCGCCAACTATTGGCAAAAGATCACATGTTTGTCAGTCAGTGTACTTAGCGAATTTGAGATTAAAAATTAAGCTCTAAAATCATTTCCTACCAACAATTGACAAAGCCTAAAATCCCACTGTTACAAAACAGCGCCCCCGTTTGCTAGTCTTTTGAACTACAAATCTCTCGGGATTAGCTGTCTCCAAACAACAACACCGAGCGAGAAAACAATACAAGCTCACACTCCTTACCGACGTTCGGATGCCGGGCGCGACCACCATCTTCGCAAACTCCACTGTTTGATGGATAAACACAATCAACTTCGGCACTCCGGTCCTTCCCGCGCCACAACTCAAACAACAACCGCCACCACCACCACCACCACCAACCTTAGACGCAATGCGCCAGAAGTCGAATCGTTGATTAGGCGCAAATCCGTCAATCCTTGCGCCCACCTACCTCCCGCAGCGTTGTCGCAGCGTTCGCGAAGGAAAGTAATTATTGCGATTGTAATCAACCGCAGCATCAACAGCACCCACGCCGTTGGGCCGCCCGCTTTCCGGGAGCGGTCTCTTCTGCCGATAATAATTGAAAATCCACAGCCAAGCAAACAAACGCTTGGCGGTCGGTTAGGTTGGCGGATTGCCACTGCGCAGGGAAAAGGGGTTGCTGGAGGTCGCAACCATTGGCGTCGCTGGTTGTAACACGCAACCGAAAACACGACACGCCGGAGGAATGGCTCGAGGGCACTCGAGCGTTCGCCTCACTTTCTGGCCTGTTTGCTCACCAGTGCTCCCAGTTCGGACGGTCGCTAAAGCCGTGAGGCGTGCGGGGGGGGGGGTGTTGCACCGATTTGTCACTCCGATTTGATTGATAAGTCGTGCCAATGTTTCCCTTCCTTCGATCACGGACCTAGCGAACGTTCTATTCGCTTGGAACGCAAATCGACAGTGTGGTCTGGGTGTTGAACAATTTCCAAGGAAAATATAGCACGTTGAAAGATGAACACGTTGACAATGGGGGTAGCGCGACTTCGCGCTAATTAGGGCCCCTTGAGAATGCTTTAGGGTATACAGGTTGCAGAAAAACAAATAAATTCATTGACAAAGTGCAAAGCGATTCATCAGCAATATGTTGTCTGTCCTACAGGTACAATCGAAAAATAGCTGGTAAGATAAAGCAACTCACATTGACGCGAATCTTTTTTCATCAGAACATATTGGACGGCCCCAAATTCTATCCACATAAGTGTTTCGATCCCTTACAACTTTTTCAAGGCAGGAAAAGAATCTAACTTTTAAAGCAATTCGACCGACTCGCAAGGCTGTAGTTGTAACCTTCTCCAAAAAAGGTTTCTCCTATATTCTGTTGAAGAAACCTAGGTACAAAATCTTCACCAATTTATTTAAAAAGAATTAAATTTTATTTCAGGTTTTGCTGAAAAATGGCACTGCAAGAACTTGATTATCTATGCGGCATTATTGTTTATATTTCATAGCTCAGATCCAAAGAAGTATAAAAGGCAATAAAACATACTGAATCATCTACCAATTGGAAATTAAGCCCAAACGTGTACAAGAATATATCCTTCAAATTGCCAAGAATCTAGAGATTCTGTTGCTCGTAGTTACTTACAACATTCTCATTAATTTTCTTAATCAAAGCCTCTACAAAATTATGCACACAGGGTCTAATCAATCCTTCCAAGCTGCAGCAATATTCTGTAGCGACGGTGTCAATTGACCGTGTACCGTGTACCACAGGAGCGCCCATTAAACACACCGAGCCCACACGCAGCTGCACTGCACGGCAAGCGTGCAAACCGATATGGTTAATTTATGAAAGCTACTAATTTGAACATGGATGGTCTGCCACTTCGCGACCACATCAATCCCGTCCCGGTAGATCCCTTCTCCTCATTGTTCCTCTGTGTCATGCATTACGCTTGATGCTCGTATTGCAACCGGAACCAGCAGTAGGACACTGTCTGCACTGCCTTGTACGTTCGATGCAACGGTTTAATGTATTAATAACGGCTTTGTTTAAGCTACCGTAATGGCAACCCGAAACACATCCCAGGTGCGATTGCACTGCCAGTGCCAGTATGGGCTGCCAGTATTGCTGCCATTCGTTACAACGGCTTGCTGTCACTGCCATTGCCAGTGCGCCGGGACACGCACCGGCTCGGTTAACGATTGATTAAACGTGCGAATTTCACGAACAAGGTGTTGAGATAAATGCGTCCCACTGCCGAGGTGTTTCTGCGAGTCGGTGATCGTTGTTTTACGCTTCCTTTCCTACCCGCTCTCGGGCCTAAACGAGCTGCGATGTGAGGCGAAACGTTCGCCGATCAAGTGATGCGGAAAAGCGAGCAACGCGAGCATGTCATTTGACACCAATTGGCAGACCAAAAACACAAAGGGCTAGTAGCACCCAGCAGTACGCCGTAGAGATCACCGTACAACCACCGTGCGAACGGGTTGTGGTTTTTGCGCCGCAGTGACAACGCAAATTGAACGAGCGTTACGTTGTGGGAATCGTCTCCGCACGAGACACTTCCTTGTGCGATTACCACCATGCCCAGCTTCTGGTCTCACGCAACAGTCTCACGGCGCCAATGTTGTGCTTAAGAAAAGCTTCGTCTTCCACAGTTTTCCACAGATTTTTGGCAACCACTGGCTGCACCACGGGAGAAAACCTCGTCCCAGCCCAACCCAGGCAGCAGCAAGCGAGTTGGTTATGCGGCGAGGCAACGACGCCACGACGTGTGTGCATCGCGCGCTTGCATCGTTCCCGCACTGTCCAAGTAATAACGATAATCGTCGGATAATGATAATGGCGGGAAACGGTGGAAAACTATTTCCCGTAAGCGTGATGGTTTCGGACAGGTTGCAACGGTTGGGACGGGTCGGCTAAGCGGTAAAGTTATTTGCATGCACGGGCAAGGGGATGCAACCGTTTGTGGTCAAATTTGGTGCTACTCTGTCGGTTGGAAGCTTAAGATCGAGCCGTCATTAGCGGTTGTTTGGATGGGTTTTGAGTGAGGGTAGGGAAAATAGGGCATTGGTGTGCTTACAACAATTATTGTCACACTTTGTGCTTGCCGTCTTTCTTCGTCTGCATTACATTCGTAGTTTCAAGATGCTCGTATGACTAGTATGAAATACGTTGTTATTTGATTTTTCAGGATAAAATCATATAATGCCTCCATCAAAGCCACGAAACTTCCAAGCCAGCTTGTAAGTTGTCTTGCCATATCGACAGATGTAACGGACGCTATGTTCTGGGACAACCGATTACAATGTAATGAAGACAATGAAGACTCTAGTGATCTTCATTACACATAGTAACTAGTCGCTAGTGATCTTCATTACACATAGTACAGCCATTGTAAAGGCTATTTCATTGCCCTTTCACACGTGAGAAAACTCACAATTCTTCTGAACACCTTCCTCTGGATCACAATTAAAAGCGTTTTGTGGGATTTAAACATAACCATAATGTTAGTAGGATATTTGAGTGCTAGAATGTTTGAAATGCATCAAAGATCCAGCAAGGATTAAGGTTCGTTATGGTTAGACGACAAAGATGAGCAACAGATAAATGTGTTTCTTATCGTCCATGTTTAACATGAAACAGAGCCTCATGCAAAAAATTTCGGGTTCAAAAAGTTTCCGTGATCTTCTTAAACATGATTTGCGATTTAATTTGCCGAATGCAACCAACACGTGGCCGGCTCGGTGGTTCAGTGTTAATGGCGTAGGATTGTCAAAAGGCCCGTCGCTGGTTCGAATCTTATTCGGACCGCTGCCGTCCCCCATACGCTGGATTAACAATCTTGATATGGATGGGTAAACTCAGTCACAGAAAGAGCCAAAACACAATGGTGTTCTGGTTAGGCCTTGACCCCACAGGGGTTGTTGTGCTACCTAAGAAGAAGAAGAAGAACCAGCTTTCTGATATTTATTGGATGCTATAGAACATTTATTATATAAGAAACTAAGCTAAAAAAACGTAATTTGAAAATAAATACACACTTCAGAGAGCTTTCAATGTATTTTTGTACATCCGAAACTATAGATCAGTGTTGTCAAACTCATAAAGGGTTGGGATCGGGATTGTGAATATAAAAAAAAATTATTCTGGTCAGTATACGCATACAACTTCAATCATTTCCTCAATTCTGGTTCCATCCAGACTAAGGTTGATGTGTATTCAGATTGCAAGCCTACACGGGCTACATACATCATGTCTGCTATAGAGACTAGAATTTCTGTCAGAGAAACAGCATTTGGAGTGAGATTTAATTGCTCATCTGACACAAGAATTTTTGGAACTTACAATTTAAAGTTATTTCTTCATTTTTTAAGCTACAAAAGTAGCTAAGTAAATGCCATTTTTCATCAATAGCATACAATCTCATAAGTTTTCTAAAGCAAAGCAATTGAAAAACAGTATGCAATTCGGGAACCTTTCTAAACAACCAAACAAAACAACAAACTAAATGAAATATATAAACTGATAATGGCTAAACCTGCTATATTTGATACATGTATATCCACAAGAGCCACTTTTAACCTAATAATCCAATTAACATAAATTACATTATGGTAGTTCATTCAGCGTGGTAAGCATTTAGCAGCAAAACTGCCTGTATTGTGATTAATCATATTTTTAACCCACATTCGGTTGTACCTACCCAACGTATCATCATATCACACGTGCCTAATGAGCTCAATTTAGTCGTGTCTCATGCTCACCTGCCCAGCGAGTAAACCCAATTAACCTGTCATCGATTTCCCCAACCCCTTCTTACGCAATATAATTCGGTAAATTTGATTTCCAACTGCGATTAAAGCATTATTATATGCGCCCCGCAGCACCCCAAAACGCATCTCGACGTGCTGCTACGGTGTGACAGTGTCGCTGATGTTTAATTCCCGCCCAAGGTTACCCGCCCGTTACAACGGCCTGCAACTGTTGCACTTTGTCCAAGGTTTTGTGCTGCGCTCGGTGTGGCAAGTGCACGAATAGAATTAGATCTCAGCACGGTATGGCCGGAAAGGCTGGAGCGCTTGGCCGACGGTGGATTCAGCGCATTTGCCAAATGGGAAAATTGCTGTCCGATTCGTCTGTATTGGTGTCGCGTTTGCCGCGTGGTGAAATGATTCCCGATCCGTTGCTACAAGCGCATCCAAGCGCACGCGAGAGAGAGAGAGAGAGAGAGAGAGAGAGAGAGAGAGAGAGAGACACACACGAAACATTGTTGCCTAGTAACGGACTCACGGCTCTCATTTTCTGCACACCAAACGAGCCGAGCACGCCGAAGAAAATCCACCTCGAATCATTTCCCAGCTGGCGAGTTCTACTACTCCACTGGCGCATGCGCGCTCGGATTCGGATTCCCTTCGCAACCAACTCCCAACCGGTGCGTCAGCATCGGTCGCGCACGCCGGTGACGCGCTGCAAAGAGCGCTGCCAAACGCAAATGCCAACGGGCTGGGCGGCCACAGCGCGATCACGCGTTCGGAGCGGCGGTTTAACGCGATCGGCGATCTTCTTCTTCCTGACGCCGCCGTTGTCGTCACTCGCGCATCGAGGCACGTTTTTTGCGTTACGTAAAACATGAAAACATGACGCGAAAACGCGAAACGAAGAAAGGTCACGCGCTTATCCGTTTTGTTCCGGCTGCTTCCACTCCGCTCGGTTGGATCGAATCGGTGGATGGAGTTGTAAAAGAAGCTGCCCAGCCAGGGTCGATGCTCGAGGATACGCACCCGGTCCACCCGAGTTCCCCCCCCCCCCTCTTATCGAATGCGTCAATCTGGAAGCTGTTTGCGTAAAGTCGGTGCCAATTTTTCTGGCCTGTACCTTGCTAAACCCTGCGGCCGATCGATGCCACCACAGGTCCCTAAAAATAGCGACTACTTTCTAATGAGCCAGTTACCAGGTTGGAGTCGTCCGTGCTTCGTGCGCTCCAATACACTACCCGTGGGCCCATCCACTGTCCTCTTCAAGTCTTACGCTTCCGTTTACCCTCCTCCTGAAATCGGTTCCATCTTCTCGCTACTTTAAAAATATCTAATTAGAGAGCGCATTTACCGGACTGCTGCAATGTGGCGAGATGTGAGTTTTTTTTTTCACCTGCAAGCGCAATACTCAAGATGCTAATGGAAGGACTCGCGGTTAACTGGGGACAGTAAGTGCGAGCAGCGAGTCCACACACTTCCGCTAGTGGATGTGACGCTTTTTCCGTTTCGTGTGCAGCGTTCCGGTGACGTACCACGGCCAATGTGAGCGAGAACCTGTGGCAGTGGAAAGATCTGTATCTAGAAACTCTCACACATACACACACACACGCACCGCTTGCTTTTAAAATCTTTAGAGTCGATTTAGCTCGACCCGATTTCAAGTGGCAACTGGTTTCCCTTCGGCA
Source organism: Anopheles epiroticus (assembly GCA_000349105.1). NCBI lineage: Eukaryota > Metazoa > Arthropoda > Insecta > Diptera > Culicidae > Anopheles > Anopheles epiroticus. Next base: position 13,273 of record KB671665.1, read on the forward strand.
TCCTTCCATCCACGCCCGGGTCTGGGCAAACAGTTGCGATGAGTCGTCTCATCGATCGAGCTGTTGATCGAACAAATTAACATCCCGATGGCAAGATGGTCCGGATTTGAAGCATTTGAAAAAACGGAGCTTCCGAACTATCTGACGCGCATTGTGTGCCTTGGTTGCAGATGGAATCTAGAACATATCATCTACAGTGCTCACGTCTAGCCGGAAGGTAACGTAAAAGAGTATGGGAAATGTGATCCGTGCATTAGCTGCAGCCCGTCATACGTCCGTTTCCAATGTTCTTCTTCCTTTTTGGACTAGGTTTCATATCTTGCATCAGCGTTTGTACAACAGGAAGGGGAACCTTTGCTGGGAATAATCAAGAACAGACCACAATTCTTACACTTTCTCTTGAGGCAAGGTGCTATAGCTGCTATGAGGTTGAAGGTTTAACAATTTTCCAGCACTAACTCCGAAGATCATTTGATCATCTTCAGCTCCAAATTAAGTTCTATGTCTCCGAATGGTGATAAGTATATCTTTAATATCTTAAAATCTTATTAAATATCTTGAAATGTCCCAATGTTGATATCTTAGAAATCTACCGATTACAGATATCCATTGCACACAATACCACGACAGCACTATTTAAGGCTGCCGGTCCATAACTACTCAGTTAAGTCTGGCTGATAGATCTGATCATTAGCGTAGCATTTAAGCCGATCTTAGTTGAATATTTGTGCCGTATCAACTTTAGAGACTAGGATAAATATAGTACAAAATGCATTTAAATTTCGTTCTGTTGAAGTTTTTCTTAGTGTCGTTCCGAGCGGATTGGACATTTAAAAAAACAACTCAACTTCACACAATCTTAACATCTAAAGTCCCAAAATATAGTCCTTACATTCCTAATATGTATTAGACGAGAGCACTATATCTTGAAAGTAAAAGTCTGTTGCTTGGTGTTGTATGCTAGACGCTTTACAGACGGGTTGTGGATGGCTTTAGAGTTTATTAAATATACGATTCTAACCAATAATTTTATGAATACAGTTTAGATTTTAGAGCTGGTGTTATCGATGTCTTAAAATCATTTTAAATTAATTGCATCTTTTAAACTCTTTTACATAAAAAATGGATCGTCGAAAGTTTTGCGACTTAAGCGCAACAATTGTAAAACCATCTTCAAATCTGTAAAACGAATGTCTTACACGTTTTTGGGTGCAAACTTCGAAGGTCCTTCACTAGGACACTGAGATTCCAAAGGTATAGTATCCCGCAGTTTTTCCACTCTGGTTTTCATTCGCTCCCTCACTGCTCATACACACACTTACCCTGGATCGTTCGGCACCTCCGCCTGATTGTTGCCCGGGTGCACACCGAGATCCTGATTCTGGTGCTCCATCTTGTATTCTACGGTTGTAAATTTACGGTTCGCGCGGCAGGCAAATGGGAACTCGACAGCGTCAAGCAGCTAGCGGTTCGGAAACGGCTACCACGTTATGCAGCGGGACACACGGTGCGAATTAATTCCGGTTGACAGCTCACAACCGACCGGCAATGGTAACCTTTTTACTAAACTTTTATTTTGCGCTTTTCCTCTTTCGCCACTCGCACACAACTTCCCGAAGCCGCTCAGCACACACTGCTATGATTTTAATTATTTCTTTACTTTTTATGCTTATGCTTTTCGCTTTTTGGTGAACAATTTTCTGCTCTAACTCTACTCGTTAAATTGCACAAACACTCGCACAAACACGCACAGGAAGAGCTTCTTTGCCGGGAGCTGGAAGCTAAATCGCACACAGAATCGAGGATTCGTTACCGACAGTGAAGACAAAATCACACTTCAGGGATAGACGCTTGGCTTTCGATCTCGGGTCGTAACACGGACGATCGAACTCGATTTTTTCCTCTTAACTTTGGCAAACACTTGCTCAAAACACACGCCGAAAACGAATTTTCAAACACTTTGAAAACACCGGAAAAATGCTACCGCTACCAGCTAATGCAGGATAAAGCCACGCACGGACTATTATTATTGACTGTGGATTAATATTGTCCTAAAGACCTGTAACAATTCGAATATAATATTTTCTTTCAATTATTTATCATACACTGCCCACACTAAGCACTTCGGGTGATGTTAGATGGATAGAACGGCACGACACGCTCAAGATGACATAAAAAAGCATTAAAGCTGCCTTCAATCACTTCCTGTTAGCTTTAATTTTGACTTTACTATTTATATTTTAAATTCTTCCTTCTATGTAGATGATGGTGGAATGATTGGTTTTCTTAATACATGTCTAGAGCTCAGCTAAAATTCTTTGCTTAGTATGTAAAAAAACATTTCCTTTAAGGATTTCTGAATTCTATAGAACTAACAAATATTTTTGAATTTATCTAACAACTTCAAGATCAAAACACTCCTTAAAGAATCGAGCTTATGGTAAAAAACTAAAAAAGGCAAACTCCTTTGAATAACAAAATGTAAACTTCTATCAACATAATTGAACATTTTCCATTTCCATCTGAAAGAAACACAAACTCCCAACACTGCGCCAACAAATGGATCCTCATTTAGGGTATGCCGGTCAATCGATTAAAGCCCTCCCCCACGACAGTTGGAAGGCCACGTGCTCTAGACGCTGCTCTGTTCTGTTCGGTCTGCTCTCTCAGTCTCTCTTGCTTTAGTTTTTCCAGCTCTCTTGCCCGGTTTGTGTCGATTGGAACGGTTTTTTAAAGTGATAGAACTTCGATTTCAAGCTCCCACTCGTAAGGATGTGTTTTTCAAGCACCCCTTAACCCCATTCCTGCATCCTTTGTTGCCGTACAAGCAGTGGTGATGATGGCGAACCAGTCTGGTACCATTCACCGGCTTTTTGGAACGTACGACTTCTTGATCGCAGCCACCCCCGTTTCGAGCTCGAAAAGCCCGAAATCCGCAGCAAACGCTGCAAGTCGGCCACACTTTCATTCGAAACACACACACCACTTTAGCTTGTTTGCTTTCTTTCATTCATCCGGCTCGAAGGACCCGTACGGTTCCAAGAGGTACCCGCGTGACATCCTTGGCGGCGGTGGTGGTGCGCGATGCGGCATTTTTATTTAGCTTAAACTCAATCACCCGCAACGCGTAATGGCACCCGAATGTTGAAGGTGTTCGTGGTCCTGCTGCCAGGATTCGGAGTACCCTGTACCGATCTGCAAACGTACTGCCACGTCGCACACAATGATACACGCTTTTACATGCAGAAAACGGAACTGAAAGAGCAGTACTAATATGGGCTTTAAAAAAAAGATTAGTATCCACACACGCTTTAAGTACGTGTAGCCGATTCCTTTCAACGCTTCCAACTACCACCAATACCATCGCCAGCGGCCACTGGTGCGGGTGTAGCCAAAAACAAACTAGCCGTACCGTATACCGTAATACACCGCAGAGCCTGGAGGCCGCTGTAGAGGCGTTAAAATACACACTACGAACTGTTGTCGAACGCGGGCCTCGATGGCTCGAACACACGGCTTAAACACGGCGCGGGGTTTTTTGTACAAAAACGCGGTGGACACTGTGGCTATTTAGCTGTAGCTTTCGCTTGACGCTTGATTGGATTCACTTCACGACGGCGGAAAACCACGGACTGACTTTTCAGCAGCGAAAACCGGACTTCGGACGTGACGGAAAAGCGGACCCGACCTAAGTACACACTCGACAACTACCAAAGCGATGAATGAACTGAAACCTTTGCTGCGTGAGTCCACCCCTGTTCGGCTGGCACACGCGGGCCCGCTCGTGAGCGACCGGGCCGGAGCACTCAGCACCGCACGGTGCGTACAGTGTGGGCTGTAGCTGTAGGCCCGTGAGGGGAAATAATTGAACCAGCGGTTGCTCATCTGGAGGGGAAAAGGATGTGATTTTGGTTTTTCGATTCATATTTTAGTTGAAAAAGAATGGAAAAACGAAGAAAAGATCAAACATTTCATAATTGTGCTATTAACTACCTCTGTTGTCTTATGTCTCCATGTGTTATTGTATGATGTGGTAAGACTGTGCTATTATCAGCTGCGTTTGTCTTAAGAGTCGCACATGTTGTTCTATCAAAGTAAAGGCCATGTAAGGTGCTTTTAAACTACGCAATCTTGAATTTCATTTTCTCACAAACTGATCGAGTCATAACACTATCAAATGCTCCTATTTTAAACCATTTTTCTTATTCTTGAGTAGCACAGCAACCCTTGTGCCAAAGCACTAATGTACACTTAGGATTTCTGTAATTTTGTGTATCCATAGCAGTAAAGTAAATACTGGGTACGGATAGGCAGCAGTAGTTTAAATGGATATCGCATTCCAATGACAGACATACGCCATAACTTCGTGGCTGCCGGCCTGCCCCAAATTAGAACAATAGAACTTGTAAATTATTATATACTAACTTTTTCATACACATGTCCTGATTGTTCATAGCTTTTGATTTTGTTCTCTAGCAACTTATTTGATTTGTTATTTGTGGTTTCATGAACTGCCCTGATTGATGTTATGCGATTTATTTGAAAATATGCGCAGCTAAGAACTGAAAGATTTGGTAATTTCTTTCAGTTTTTAGGTCTATTAGTAAAGCGGTTGAAAAACTACTGCTGAGTTTTAATATCTCGGGTGAGCTGTTCGAGTTCTCCATATCTTATTCTTCGATTCGTGCAAGATTTCTTTCTCACTTTTTTTATGTTTCTTTGATTGTTTTACGTTTATCTCACATTTCCTGTTTTATGTTTGATGTTTTTTGGTTATCTGAAATTTGTTGTCTTTTTTCAATTCAATTCTTTTTTAATTATTTCTGCTATTATATATTTGCTTTCCTTATCGATTGTTCTATTTTGTATTTATTTGTTGACTGATGTATCGTACCGTAGATCGTTTTTTTCTGGCAGAACCTATTACGGTATAGCGTTAGGAATAAGTGTAGGGTTAGTTTTAGGCTTTTCTTAAACTTGTCATCAAAACATAAAAAATAAAATTACAAATAAGACCTATTCGATAGTTTATTGCAATGCTTAGTATCTTGTAGCAAAAAACGCGAAGCGGTTGTAGCGCCAGATAAATATCTAGTATCTTTTTCAGAATCGATATTAGTTTAAAAATGTAATCTTTTCATCATCAAATGGGTAAATTACTTCATTGCAGATGTTTTGGGCCGAAATAATAAACAAAACTTATTAGATAAATGATACTAATAAATCAAAAATATACCATTTAAATATACCAAAAAAATATACCATTTTAAAAAAACATTCATGATTTGCCAAATCTGTAAATGCATGTTGGATCGAAATATTATTCTACCAAATCCTAACCCCTTTAGCTCGGTTCCAATCGCATCCCATCACTGTACCGTAATCGCTAGACCACTGCGGCGATAAGTGCGCATCTGCCCGTTGGCCTACCAGCAGCACGCCATCTCGCTCACCCGTTCGGCACCGTTCAAACAGAAGTACTCACGTGTGCATCGCATGAACCGCACATATACGAACAGAATGCCGGCGTTCGTGTACGCGAACGCGCTTCCAGGGGCCGCCCGTCCAGTGTGGCATACCGATGCATGCACAGCAGCAGCAGCAGCAGCACAACAAATCCTCGGCATACCGTGCCAGCCACTCACCGGTACGCTTTTGCGCACCGGCCAACGCACGCAACCGATCACGTGTGTGTAGCGCCCTGGTCCCGCGAGCCGGGCCGGGATTTTCATGGAAACGCGAAGCTACGCTCCTGCTCTCGCGACATTTTCGGGCCAGATTTGCCGGTGGCGAAAACCGAACGAACCCGTGCTACCAACACAAACACACACAAGTCCACGCGCAAAAAGGACGAGTTGTTTTGGTTTTCCCGGCAGTGCGCGCCGTTCCGCACTCCTTTAGCAAGTGCTGAGAAGCGAGTGCTATCAGGGTTAGCCGTTACGGATTGCCGAAACTCGAATGCGTCTGGATGGTTGTTTCCTCTTAATCTTATCGCAAGAATTACATCCAAATGGGCGATGCGTTTGATGCAAATGAATCTGGAAAACCTGCGGCCAGAGTTATCGAGCTATTCGACTCTAACCGGTTGACTGCTTGAGAAGAGTTCGTTATTCTGTGTGTTTTAGCTGTTGTAAAAAATTCATAAACAAACATTTCAGATTTTGAGAAAGCTTAAACATATTAAGCCAGAGACTCTTCAACAAAAAAAAACCAAAATATTCTGTGATTAACAGCAGAAAAGTACAAACCATAATGTAATCAAACTATGCACTGTAATTTAATATAATTAGTATAATTATCAGTAATGCAGCTGTACAAAAACCACGTTATAAACAATAAATAGCAATAAACAAAATAAATTATAAACATAAAAAAATAATTATATTACAAACAAAAAATAAAAAAAAATTAAGCAATAAAAAATCAAAAGAACTGATACATAAACAGTGTTAAAATGCCATGAAATGCTTAACCCTGCATTGAACCTGTACCACCCACTCGATCCTCCAAAACGAATCCTTCACTCTCTTCGTATGCATCTTTCCCGGAAGCTCATTTTCTCCCGAGTGCAATTGCGTGCGCACTTTATCGTCACCACACACGTTGTCCGCGGCCTCCGAAAGTGCATCGCATTTGGAAAATGAAAATGTTGCCGTCTCACTCAGTGCTTCCCACGCACACAGTTTCCCCTGTGGTTTGCTGGTGAGTTACCCGCACCCCCACCACAGACCGGCTGTCTGTCTGTCCTGTTGCAAACGTTCTCTCCACCGAACGTATCCCTCACGTCGGTTGTCTGTGTGCTTTTCTGCGGATAGCTATAAGAGATTTTCCATGCCTGCCTGCTCTACCCGGCAAGTTTGAAGCTTGTGGCAAGCAGCGTGAAGAGAACGGCAAGGGAAATCTAAACACACGAAATCGCTTCCGCGTGGTGGGAAGCTTTTGCCTCACAAGCGCTACCCGACTAGAAAGTGGTACTAAATAATGTCAATGGAAGCCCCCCTTTTGCTTGTGGTAACATCTAAACAATTATTGCTCGTTATATTTTCCTGAAGCTTCTTTCAGCCTTTCTTCTATTTAATTTGAGGAGACGTTTGAAATGCTAAATCTAAATCGACCATCAAAACTATATTTTTATTGTTCAAAACTACATGTTTCGAACAAAACTGGCTGTAATTAAACTTTAGAAACAATTAACTTAAACATCACAACTTTGTGGAGTCAGACAAAACGGTACACATTCAAAAACTCATTTAAACATTTTTAAAACTTTCGAATGTCTTGAAAAACCAACCATAACAGTAATTAGGTGTCTATTTTTCCATGTGATGTTGTTGATTTACCAAACAAGTTACCAGCTGTCATATTGCTACATATTTGGTCTAAACACGCTCTCTACATAATCAAACTTTCCAATGTTGTTTCATAAGATTATTTTCAATACTTAGAAGCAACTTTAGGCATTAAAAAAAAGGTAACTTGAATTGTTTAAAATGATTGATCAAACTTCAACTGATTTAGAGATAACATTGAGGTTGATACTCTATAGGCTTTGAATAATATGAAGTCCAGCTGGAAAATTTTAAAATTTGGCTTGTTGCTTGACGTTAAAAATGCCAATCCATTCGTTAATTCGGCATTTGATAAAATTTACACTTCTTCTTGGCTGAAGCGATTTAAAATTCGCTTTTGCGAACTGAATCCCTTTCCTGTTGTATGCACTAGGTAGAAAATGTGGCAAGTTCAGTTCAAAGCATATAGTTCTAGTTCTAGTTCTGCTAAGTGTGACCAAAGTACTGGTTATATTTAAAAGGCCGTAAATCATCGAGCTTTTGGGTAAAATGCATATAATTCAGTATAAAATGAGTCTCCAAATATGTTTGTTTAAAGATTACTGGCTAGAACTCAAATTCGAGGCCAAAACGAGAGAGATGAAAACCAGCTTGTGAGGCATTTTCGAGTCAATAAGCTACGGTCTTTTTCAACCTTCACTAAAATTCTTTTTCACGCGGGCTGTCATCAAATCTTTTTACACAAAGGCAACCAATAACTAACGTCATTTTTACATAGTTTTATTTTGAGAAAAACCCACCGGAAAAATACACCGAAAGCGTACACAGTTCGTTCGAGTAGACGTAAAGAAACCTACGCGGCCGTTACCCGGCTAATACACATCTTGATTCTTTTGCTTGTTTTTTTTTACATTTAACAGGCCATTCCTGCCTGTCTACCCAAATGCATGCGTTTGATATGTACAGAGGAACTACGTTCAGACTTAGCTACGCTTTAGTTCGCCACCGCTCTCGAGCACAGCCGCCGAGGAGTTGCCGACGGACGACTCGCTGGCCGCTTGCGGCTGGTGGGGCGTAGACAGCAGTGCCGTCAGTGTGGCGTGCGAGGAACTGAGCGATGAAATGCGTGGCCTACTGACAGCCGCTGTCGAAGGGACGCCCTTCGGTGATTCGAAACCATCCGCTGCCCGTTGCCGTTCGGTGAGCTCCTTAAGCAGCTTCTGTATTTTGGCGTAAATCAGCTCGGTCACCTTAAAGCCCTGCAGCTCCGCCAACCGACTGGCAGTGGCGGCCGGGGCGTGCTCGAAAGCATTACGTTCGACAAGCTTTTTCACGTCGTCAAGAGCTAGGAGAAAGAAGCGCCCGTTTTTGTTCAGCGGCGTTACCTGCCGCTGCTGCAGCAACCAATCGCGATCCTGCGTGTCGGGACAGTAGCGCAGTACCTCGGGATGCTTGTTGGCCAATCGGTCCCGAAGGTCGGGAATGCCCAGCAGCCGGGCGGCCTTGAAGTCGAGTATAAACAAACTCTCCGGCGTGATGACCGTGGTGGGTAGGGACAGGTGGCGTGAGCTAGTGGTAGTCGCCAAATTAGAACTGCCGCCAGTACCGCCACCACTCGCCTGCTGAGACTGTTGGGCGGTTAAGCTTTGGTAGGTAGCGTGCGGAAAGATGGGACCGTGCAGGAAGTACTGCCGCTTGAACAGGTCCGGTTGGTTCGGTTCGGGCAGCTTTCGCTTCAGTGCCTGGTGCAGTAGGCTGGTGGCGGCTCCGGCCGTCGGCGCATTATCCGTGCTCGAGTCGGAATCGCTCAGCTCCATGCCGGGCGTGTTGGCGCGGGACAGCGAGTTGCCAGCGGGCGACGACAGTTGGCCAGCGTACTGGGCCTTGGTGTTTTCCAGCAGCGAGCAGAACACGCTCTTGAGCGCCTCGTCCGAGATGGCCCCCTCGCCCAGGTTTTCCTTTATGTTGCGAATCGCCGGCACGAAGTAGGTCTGGTGAAACTTTTTCACGATCGTGTCCACCTCCTTGTCGAAGCAGCACTGGATGTTGGCACGGAGCAGCTCCAACGATTTGATGGCCGCATCGTTTGCCGTTTGGCTTATGAACGAGCGGCCCGTACCGTATCGCTGCTTAAGCGCTTCCAGCGTCGCCTCGCCGGAGAGAGCGTTTTTCAGTTTCTAACAAAAGAGATTAAACACCAAACAGTAATCAAAAATCCCTCGGAAATTAATACAAATACAATAAAAAAACCTTCTAACCTGTCTCATTCCCGTGTGCAAGCCAACGCTAGTGTCCAACTCGACCGCGTTTGTTGACGCACTGCTTCCACTGTTTGTCGCCGTCGGTTCTGAGGCACTTGTTGCTGCTGTTGCTGTTACCACCACCGTTCCCACCGCGGAGGAGTGGGCGGTAGTGGCTACCGTGGTGGCAGACGCTGACGAGGACAAAGGTGTCGCTGCAGAGGGGGGCGGCGGCGGAGGTGCATTGAGCGACGAAGAAGTGGCGCTACGCCATACGCGCTGTATTACCATGTTAGCGACTCGTGTACAGCAGAAGACGGGGAAACCGTCAGTCTACGAGGCAAGGTGGTTACTGGAAAATAACTATTAACCTTTAGCTACACGGAACCTACACGGGATGGAGGAAAACTGTGCGCGGGGTTAATGAAAATGAGTAAAAAATTGCTGGGAAGGAAATGGGCCTCTCTACGTAGTGCCTAGCCTAACTAAGGGCGTAAAAAACACAAGCCCCTAAAGCTATGCAAACGGCACGACATAAACATGACGGTGGTGGGTTTAGATTGTTGGGTTGGCGGGGCCACTTCTGTACACACAGTTTTCGCTTCATTTTCGCCCCGGCACTATGGGCTTGTTGTATTTTGCGCTCGTTATCATGAAATATTAAATAAAGAAACTTAAATTTTAGGTTTACCTGAAGCCGTCTGTTTTTTGCCTAACAGATGCCATTATTTTGGAAATTCAAAAACTTCTCCTTAACCAACATTGCAGGATGTCCACGAGTTGCGTGGTTCTCGAGCTCAAATGAAATCTAGATTTCATGATCTAGATGGTAGCTACCATACAAAATGTTTGACCTTAGTAAACTAGAGCAAATCTTACTCAGGTATGCAGTCATTGATAATATACGGTTAAAACATGAACGCAACTACACAAAAAAGCGTTAAATGAAAATCATTGTTCAAATTATTGGAATTTAATTATGACCATCGATGACAGCAAATATCTCACTGTGCCTACCTTCAAAAGCAAAACATCAACTGTACAACCAAAACAAAACGTTTTTGTGCGTGTATTTTGTCCGTAATCGAAGCGCGTTTCCCTCATCCACAGCCACCATGTCCGACACCGAAGAGCACACCTCACGATTCATTGACCAGTATAAAAACCATGGACGCACCGATGCCGTCCTGCAGGAGGAACGACGAAGGCGGTTGCTAGAAAAGCAGAAACGATGCCGCGAACTGGAACTGGATGCCGGGCGGCCCGGTTTACTCGAAGAGCTCACCGCCGAACCATCCACCGACGATGCGATGGAATGCCAAGCGTCAAAACCACGGTCCAAGAACCGGATCCGCATCATCACCTCCAAACTGTTCGCTAACAAGGTGCAGCTGTCCGAGTGGATGCACGAACGACCGGACGATCTCGACAGCTGGTTGGTGCGTCCGTGTCCCGTCGGACAGCGATGTTTGCTCGTGTTCCGGCAGCGAATAGCCATCGCATTTAACAAGCGGGGTCGGTCGATCGCCTCCGTTCGCACGAAACAGAATCTGCGCGACGCGATCGTGCTCGACTGCATCCTTGCTAAGGATCGCACCTTTTACATACTTGACGCACTGGTGCTTGCACAGGTAGATCTAGTCAACTGCGAGTGTCAGTTCCGGTTCGCTTGGATCGAATCGAAATATCATGAAAATGGTTTAGCGGATCTTTTCGACACGAAAATGGCCAATGGAAAGGAACCTTTCCGGTTAGCCCTGCTGCCTTCGTACGATCTGGCTGATGGGGCGGCGATGGATGCCTGTTGGTCCCACTACCCTGCCTTCCCGGACGATAAGCCCCGGCTCGATGGCTATCTGTTCTATCACAAGCAGTCCCAGTACGTGTACGGGAAGACACCGCTCGTTGTGTGGCTGTTTGCGTTCATGCTGCAGGATGTTCTGAAGCTTCCGGCAGGACTGATAAACGGTCTACACCTAGCGAACAAACCGGCCCGATACACTGGGAACTATGCGGAGTACATCGAAGAGTTTGATCGAATGCAGGCGACACGGAGGCGAAGGAATCACACCCGAAAGAAAGCACAGCAAATGGACACGACGGGTGAATCGGTGCAGAGCGATATGACGACGGATGCCACGCTCTGGGAAGCGATGGAAGCGGCACCACTCGATTCGGAGGATGAAGATTTAAACCCAACGAGGGAGGAAGATGCAATGCGTGCTCTTGAAATGGAATAGAGTGGATTAAACAGGACGAAGAAGTAAAGAATAATCGACTGTTGTGTATCATATTACACTTAACTTCAAATTCCGGACATTCTTCATGGTATCATGTCGACAAACTTTCAAAGAGAAAGGCCAAATAGTGTAACACATCGTGAGTTGATTTTACGGGTCAGACATATTTATAAGAATTTCGGAAAACATTTGCACGTGCAATTGGCTGGATTGTCTTATCTCTTAAGCAAGATGAGCTTTTTGATTCAGATTTTGAATAGATAATCTTTGTTTAAAAAAACAACTTTTTCGGAGTTTGTCGTAAAAAAAATGTCAAAAGTAACAAGTTACTCTTGTTTTGTTGTAACTAGATTTTTACCAGTCACAGTAAATTATTCTCTAACCTGTGAAGTGAAATTCATCAAATGATTTTGCACGTTGTATTATTATTTAAAACAACTGAAACGAGTGTATAGAAAAGGCGGCATCCGAATATAACATCAATTTAATTGGTTTCGACGGGTACATTTGCGTTACTTGCTTTTACAGGGTTTTGAGTCATATAAGAGAATCGTGCAATCAAAATACGGAATCTTATAAAGCTGCCCTGGAATTTTGACATCTACTCTTGGTAGCCGCTGCAAAAATGACTGTATGATTTAGTAACATGACATTTTAACGTTATTCGAAACCTAACGTAAAGCTTAGACATCGTCCCAATACATTGGTATGATCAATTATTCTTATTCGTTTCTCAATTCAAAAGCTTTCATTCGTTTAAATCCCTATTTACAACGAAAATAACAACTTGATTACACATTAACTACACCATGTTTGCAAAAAATGCCTGAACGGTGTGTTATTTCAATCAGATTGGCGTTTATTTCCACATATTGAAGAGAAGAAAATGTATATGTATACATAAATAATAATGCAACATTTTAAAAGTAACGGCAGAATTACGTTTATTTCAACCTGAATAATTGTCAGTTCTCGTACCCTTTAAGATTTCAAAGTCAAGTCACGATTTTCATTCACACGTCAGTGAAACAGGATTTCATTTGTGCGTGCAAAACTAACATTTACAGCTGCATGATTAAATCAAAAAGTATTAAAAAAAACCCTACTGCCTTAATGTGTTCTTCACCTTACCCTACCGATAACGTAAAAGTTGTACGTTCACAATATCTATCCTATCGATCCTAAAGTGTGTCTCGTCGTAGTATGATCGTAATGGAGAGAAGAAGTCTTCGGATGTGTGTGCCTTTGTCACTATCTGCATTAACTTTCAACGATGGTGTTAACGACCGCCAAACCCGTAGCCTCATCCCTACCCTCTACTTTCGTCTGTTGTACCTCCTTTCCCTCTAACGTTTGTGTTGTCGTATCTTTCTCGTCTTTTACAATACTACTAGGACTTAACTCTTTCGCAGCGTCCACCGTCATCTCTTCCGTGGCTTCCGTTTCGACGGCCTTGAGCTGGCGTGCTCTTTCCTTCGTCTTGGCCAGCATCACCATAAAATAGCCGCGCAAACATTTCCGAATGTGCACCAGAAAGCACGTGTCGATGAACAGCCGGAACGGGCCGTTCTTTGGCTGATCGTTCGGTACGCGCAGCTCGATCGCACCATCCACCGCGACCATCTCGGCCCGCGTGCTAAACTGTAGCGCATGGTTTTTCTCCCACCGCTGTTTGGAGATTTCGATTTCACGCTTCAGATCCGCCTCGTTGGAGATGTAGATGCGCTTGCGGGAAATGAACACTTGCCGCTCGCAGGTTAGGAGGTACGTTCGAACAGGGTTCGCCGGTGCTTCCGTGGCATTGTCTTCCGCGGCGACGGATGTAGCAGCGATCGGTTCCACCTTGACCATGTACAGCTTGCGCAAAATGTCCACGATAAAGTCAAGCATACATTCGGTCCACAGCTGACGTACCCGTTCGTCCGTAATGATGGTTTTTCGCTCACGGTCCCGTGCCTGCAGTATCTGCTTCACCAGGTACAGCTCGTTCTCGATCGGTGGCAGTCTACATTTGTACCAGCAGCTGTTCTTCCCCACCCCGGCAGGTACGCCCGTGGAAGATTGGGTTTTGTTGGTGGTTGGCGTGTCTCCCTTCTGCTGCTGTGGAGCCACCGTTCCGTTGGCAGTCGGTTTCGTACCGGAGGTGGACGGTTGGGGTGCCGTTTTCGGTTCCTTCGGTTGCTTGGGCAACTTTTGCACATCGGTCAGAAGCGCTGCGAGCAGCTTGGAAAAGTCACCACCCTGCAATCGCTGACACACCCCGTACGCATGCTTAAAGCTTAGCTTCATTTGCTCCATTAGCACGTTCATGCGCAACACCTTGCCAACGTTAACGTTCAGCTCGAACGGATCCTGTATCGAGATGCACGGTCCAGCCACAAACTCCGGATAGTCTTCGCGCTCTACCGCCCGATAGTAGGGGGCCAGCTCGCGGATCGCCTTCTTGCCCAGCTCCTCCAGCGAGCACAGCCGACCAACGTACGGGGAGATGAGATTTTTCGCAAAGTCAAACTCGGAATAGTACCGAAAGAAGCCCACCAGCAGCTCCCGCACCGTACTGACGTTCCACGTGTAGTACTGAATCTCCTGCGGGTAGCCCAAGTTCCACGGACCGAAGTTGATGCGCTCAATATTTTGCTGCATGTCCTCGACCGATGGTATGACGGGCAGTTTGCGCGTCTGCAGATAAAAGATCACCATCATGATCAGGCAGTACGAGTTCATCTGCTTGTGGGACGTCAGGATATGGGCACACTGCGCCCAAAACTTTACCATCACCGTTAGCTGCTGGATGCGCACGTCGAATTTCATGATCGCGTGGATGAACTTGCTGTTATAGCAACCGCGCGCATTGCTAAAGTTGATGTCGCACTGGAGATTCGTTCGTACGTGTATCGCCCGAAGCAATGGCACCTTCGCGCCCAGTATCTTCACCATCCCGGTAAAGTTCCGATCCTTGTCCATGCGCCCGCAGATCACGTGAATCAGCTTCGTCTGCTCCTCGCGTTCGCTCTTTTCGCGCGCGTAGTGTATGTAAAAGTCAAGATCACTGTCCTTAAACAGCAAGCCCGACTTTATCGACCCGAACTCATAGATCGTGGCCTGATTGTTTGGCAGGTTGAGCACTCGGCGTAGATCGTCCTTTACCATGTTCAGCACCATATCCACGTCGGCGGGTGCCGGCTGTAGGGCCCCGAGCAGGGCCGTCATTTCAGCGCCTGACGCACAACTGCTCAAGCTTTGTAGCACGGGCTGGAGCAACAAGCTGACCGGTTCAGTTTGTTCTTCCTGCTTGTGGGCGCCCTTTTTGTTGCCCTTCTTCCTATTCATCGATAGCCTGCGTTTGCGACCATTGCGACTTTGTTGCTGCTGTTGTTGATGCTGCTGCTGCTGCTGCTGTGCTCCCTGCTGGGAAGTGCTTGGTCGCTGGTCTGCCATTTTAATTACTGAAAAGAGAACATTATTGCAAACTGTGCTTGCTGCCGAAACGTAAGGCTCTCCCCTAAAACGACGTACCCCTTGGCAATGCTGAACCACCATGTAGCTTCTACGACGAGCTGAACCTTCGTTTTATGTGTGTAAAAAGATATGTACAAAACTTCACTCCCTGCTCAAACACTCTACAGCATCTGCGTGTTTATTGCGTTATATTATTTGTGCCTTTTAAAACGATGCAGAGCTACAACACTAGCTAAACAAAAGAAATGCTTTTTTGTACCCCCGTTCTTCCCAGCTGTTGACAGCTTTCCGCAGAACGACGCACTGTGCGCAACGCTATGGACCTTCGGGAAATGACATTTAGGGAAATATTTACCATTTTTTCAAAAATTACCGTTGAAGTGCAATCGAAGAATTACTTTATGTACGAAATAACGTTATAAGTTGTAAGGAATACAAGCGATAGGACCTGGCCGTTGCTACCAAATAAAAAAAAGAAGAAACGTTTTAAATTATTATATAAAACGATCTTTTCCACTCAACGTGGAGTTATTTAAAGTTTTTTTGTAAAGGTTGCTTCCACAAATCCTGTGCATATTTCATATAAAATTTCTCGTTTGTCAAAGCTCTTCAGCAACCATGCAACACATCAGCTTTCTTATAAATGCCCCAAAAGTGGTTTATTTATTTCTTATACCAGCGACAATCACCTTTCCAATTGCTTAAACACGAATACAAATTAAGAAGACGGGATGCGAATGAATGCACAAAAAACGCTGCGCTTTTCTTGTGCGTGTGTGTGTGTGTTGAAAGGTAAATGCTAAAAGCGTTGCACCCTTACAGCCGGCTCTGCGTCAATGCTGCCTGCAGATTTTCGCCCAGCTTGTTCATAAACTCGAACGTTTCCATGTAATCCGAGCGCTTTACATTGGCCATGCCCTTGATGCAGATGGCCAAATCTTTGGTCATGAAGCCCGACTCGATCGTATCGATGCACACCTTCTCGAGCGTCTCGGCGAATCGCTTCAGCTCGGCGTTATCGTCCAGCTTGGCCCGATGCAGCAGACCGCGCGTCCACGCGAAGATCGACGCAATCGGATTAGTGGAAGTTTCCTTGCCCTGCTGGTGCTGGCGGTAGTGCCGCGTGACGGTACCGTGCGCCGCCTCCGACTCAACCGTCCGCCCGTCCGGACACACCAGCACGGACGTCATCAGGCCGAGCGAACCGAAACCTTGCGCTACCGTGTCCGACTGCACGTCGCCATCGTAGTTCTTGCAGGCCCACACGAAACCACCCTCGGCCTTCATGCAGTACGCCACCATGTCGTCGATCAGCCGGTGTTCGTACCAGATACCGAGTGCTTCGAACTGCTTCTTGTAGTCTTTGTCATAAATCTCCTGGAAAATGTCCTTGAACCGCCCGTCGTACTTCTTCAGGATCGTGTTCTTCGTGCTCAGGTACAGCGGGTACTTGCGATCCAGCGCAACCTTGAACGACGAGTGGGCAAAGTCGCGAATCGAATCGTCCAGATTGTACATGCCCATCGCCACGCCCGGGCTCTTGTACTCGTTCACCACGTACGTGGTCGGTTCGCTACCGTCGGCCGGGGAAAACTTCATCTCCAGCTTGCCAGGCACGGGCACCACAAAGTCCGTCGCCTTGTACTGATCACCGTGCGCATGACGTCCGATAATGATCGGCTTCTCCCAGCCCGGCACTAGCCGCGGTACGTTCTTGCAGATGATCGCCTCGCGAAACACCGTACCACCGAGGATGTTACGTATCGTACCGTTCGGCGAGCGCCACATCTGCTTCAGCTTAAACTCTTCGACGCGCGCCTCGTCCGGCGTGATCGTGGCACACTTGATGCCCACATTGTACCGCTTGACCGCTTCCGCACAGTCGATCGTGACCTGATCGTTTGTCGCATCGCGGTTCTCCATTCCCAGATCGTACGTGTGCAGCTCGATGTCCAGGAACGGGAGGATCAGTTTCTCCTTGATCGAGTCCCAGATGATGCGCGTCATCTCATCGCCCAGGATGTCCACCACCGGTCCGGCCTTGATTTTGGACGCCATTGTTTTTAGTATGCTGGGAACGGGGGAGAAAAAGTGAAAGTGAAAATACGTGATCATTATGGCATAAGGGCCGTGCTGTAAAGGGTTCAAACTCAACTCATCACCGCGTGGTTACGAAACGAACAAAACGGTTCGAGACGGCGACGTTTGAATGTAAAGACCGGAGATTAAAATTGAAGAAGCAAAATATACATCAACAAAAAATGAGGTCTCAAGAGACCTACCTACCCAGTAGACTTGTATGCGTTAAGTCGTCAATAAAACGTACAAAAAACTGTTAAGTAATACGCAAATACTTTACGCCACGCAGTAACATGATCTGTTCTTTTTTGTTATGAACAGGGTGATGAGTTTTTACACTTTCAACATCAGATCCCTATTCATCTTCCGTCAAGGCAAAAGCCTTCGTGTCGTGCAATTGAAGGCCATGGAACATTTTCATTAACATCACTCGTGTTTGCTTCTACCACGCAACAAAGGCAATGGGGATCATTGCACATGGCGATCGGGCGCCTTACATTAACTCCACACATAACAAGCCCATTTTCCCGCCCAGTCAGTCACGGTTAGTCAGAAACGTAGAACGAATCCAATTAACAATGAGCTAAATTCTGATGTGCCGCGTGCAACGACCTTCCTTCTAATCTTTTAGTAAAGACGTCGATGCAATCTGCACGGGCAGGGAAAGGTTTCTAACTACGCATCTGCGTTACACTTTGTTACCAGCGTGGCTTAGAAGTAAGTGGCTCGAGACGACATACTTCTGGTTTATCTCTGCAAAACCGAGCGCGTTGTCTCACTGAGCAAGACTGATAAGACGCGATTGGACTCCAGCTGGTGTGCTGAGGGCTGTCGGACTTGCCCCACAAGACCCCTTGGTTGCGGTTTTTTTGGTGGTTATACAAGTGATAACCTATTCCAATTATTAATAGAGCCGAAGCTTGGTATGTGAGACAAAGTAGCACCAAAAATCTTTCAAGTTCGTTTTAAACTTTTGTCATTAATGATAGGCTCGGACAGATCAACGATCGTACGCAACGTCAGAGACCACGTAATCATTTTCATACAGAAAGAAAGATAGAGATGGGAGGCGAGTGGTCCAAGTGGGAAGTACGTAGAAAACCAGTTTGGCCATCCCGAGGCACCGGGAGCGTGATTATCTCGACACGATCGGCTTGAGTACACACCCCTCACGGAGGGCTCGGTGAGATTATTTAACAGGTTCGCTACTCGTTTGACTCACTGCCACCATCGCACCCCATGTTGCTAGCCCACCTAACGCTCATAGCAAATTCAAACCGAGCATTTGATTTGTGAACAGTTTGAAAAAACTCTTACGCTTGGCTCCCACAAAAAGCCAGCTTTCTAATTGTACTTCCCCTTGATTAGGTTGGGAAGACACTCCTCCGTACCACCGGGCTCACACACTCTTGATCTTTAGACCTTGACACGTCACAAACGCGCGGAAAGGAGGACAAGAACGTAACCACTGCACATTACTTCCACTTACCCTAATTTATGCTCGTATACTAACGGACGCAATCACGCTGGCAGTGAACAGTTGCTATGTAAATAGGCTAGCTACGATCTGGCGAAACGTTCGAAAACGATACGGACACGGAGCTACAGCAACCGGCGTGACCGCTACTGACCGGAACCGAACGAGGAATGAATGCGTTTGGCTAGTCCACACCACCACACAAGAGAGCTGGTGCGGTAGTCTCGCTATACCACATTCCACTCCGGTCTACGACAGCATCGTGTCTCCCTTCGTACTCCCCCTCCATTGATCGGTTATGGTGGCGGGGGTTAATGTACCGCACAGTTAGTGGAAGAGTGAGGGAAAGCATCAACCCTAGCAGGCTTTTCAAGAAGCCCAATCCGTGCATCTCGTTTTGAGTGGGGAAATACATTTTATATCTTTCTTTAGAGTTTTCTCCGTAACTGATTTTTGTGGTTTATTTTAAACAAAAACCGGATTGCATCGCACTGTTCACCGAATTGTGCTAGGGCAGGGTTTTTACTTGCGCCCATTCATCGATACCGGTGTTCCATTCCAGCTTGCTAACATTACTTATGCCTTATATCCTTTTCAACGCAAAACAAATCACTACAAGGTATTCTAGTATCATTCCCCCTAGTTTTGATGCCGTACTAAACAAATTCAATTGCAAATTGCATTCCCCCATCAACATTTCCGCCGCCATTATGTAATGAGGCGACGTTTTATCGCCATCGACAATACTCTGGCAGCAAAATATTGATTAACCTATTCACTCACAAATTTGTTGAAACTATTCGTCACGATGATAAACCCTTTTTCTCTCCGTTCTCAGCCACAAGCCGCAAGATAAGAGGAGTTTCAACATGGTTACATGAGGGCGATTCGTGCGGGTTTGTGTTACACTTACCTGGTCTATTGTGCACTGGTGTGGGAAAGGAATCCGACGAATCTAAAATTGAAAGATTCGATGGTGTTTTACAAAGCTTACAATTTTGTTAAAATGAGAACAATCACAGAAAAGACACACTGCAGTCGGGAACTACGGTCTTCACCGGCCTGTGGTTGTTGGCAAATTACACGAACTTTTTTTTGTATTCTCTGCTGCAGCTGTGTGTGCGTGCGATCGATTGAACGGCTCGGATGACAACATACGTAGCGGTATCTGGGGCAAAACGGTCATGTTAAGGTTTTTCATTTTGTTCAACATTTTTTTACTCATGTTTTGGTCTTAATGAAAGGTTGCACATCTCAATGAAAGCTAAATAACATATTTTTAAAAATTAATCATTTGTTAAATATAAGAAATAGCAATACGGACAAGCCGTCACTATGGAAATAAAAAATATTTACACAAGAAAAATAATCACCATCAAATGAATAGATAAATTTGTGCCTTTACTCTGTGGAGCAAATATTCCGTGAATATATGTATTTGCTGATTGTGTGACAATGCAACACCGCAGTTTAATTTATCCAGTCCACCTGATCAGCCGTAATAACGATTGACTCCATGTACTGATTAATTTTTTTTGCGAGTTGCCTCATGGTCTGATGTACAGTTTTTTCCTCAATC
This sequence comes from Anopheles epiroticus, assembly GCA_000349105.1. Lineage (NCBI taxonomy): Eukaryota > Metazoa > Arthropoda > Insecta > Diptera > Culicidae > Anopheles > Anopheles epiroticus. The sequence goes on from KB671665.1 coordinate 33,636, forward strand.
GATACATTAAGCTAATTTTTGTAGTAAAACTTTAAAAATAGTGATAAATTTTAACTTTAGAAAAATCATAAAAAATCATTTATTGAAAATATTTTCAGCTTGTTCATTATTTGTTTCAATCGATTGATACAGAATATTAGTGTTTTTGGTTTTTTTGTGATCTTAAAATTGAGACAAAAATATTAATTTTCATTCGACAATTTATGTGTCCAATCAGTAAAACCTACTCATGGAGCTGGCAAATTTTCAAAACCGCGTATATCTCGGGAAAACACTGTAATTTCATTTATTTCAATGTGTTCTAGCTTTTTCTCTGGGATTTATTTACAGCCGCCTGACAGCCAGCCTTGACAGTTGGGAAAATTCAAAGCCGCATTTTGAAACGAAACGTAAACAACTTTTCTACGGGCCGACGCCGTGGAGAGCTATTGCTTTGTTTTTTTGTTCTCAATATTTTGCAACTTTTGGATCCCAAACACCCAACATGTCGTCTACAAAACGCATTACCATGCCACGGCGAACCCAAGAATTTGAAATATCGGCTCCACAATCGTCAGTTAAAAAACCGCAAAGGTGAGCAGAGAAAAACAGTCCACAGACAATTCGCAACGTAACGTAATGTTTCCTGTCTCCCTGCTTAGTCGCGTAAGCCGAATTGCTCATCCTGTCCGCAAATCCAAACTCTCCGGAGTGGGGCAGTTCGGAGAAAATGGCCGTTCGCGCTCGATCGAGCGTGGCCTGAACGTAGCACCCACAGGACCGCCTTCGACAGCAAACAAAAAATCATTAAATCCTCACAGCGGCAACATCACCGCAACGCCGCAACTTCGCACACCCCTTCGTAGCGCATCACACCATACTGCGCTGAACTCGGAAAACATTCCACCCTTCACGATTCCGTCGACAGTCGAGCGGGAACGATGTTCCGCGGAAGCGCGCCAAATATTCGACTACCTAGCGCAAGCGAACGTGCCCGACCTGCCGAAGGAGTTTGTCGAGCGTGCCAACATTAAGGCGATGTCGATGAAGCAATTCCTCATCATTGTGGCCCACCTGCTTCGTCAGATCGGTGGCAGCCGTTACAAGATCGGTACCAACTTTATCGAGGACATTATGAAAGCGATCACAGAACTGCAGTGCCCGTTTACGGTGAACAAATCCATGCTGAAAACGCCAAGCGCGCCGCACTCGATCCACCAGGTGATCACGATGCTCACGTGGTTGATACAGCTGGCAGCACCGCCCGTCCCATCCACGGACTGGGCACCGAACTATCAGCATGCGGCCGACTTTCCCTCCCCGGACTATACGCAGTTTTTCTTCCAATCGGCCATCGAAAGTTTTCACCTGTGGAATTTGCAGCGCGAGGAAGAATTCGGTGCGCAGGTGGAAGCGATGGTTGACCGGCTAGTGGCGGCCAAAACGGGTGGACTGTCGCAGGAGCAGGTGCGCCTTCGGACGGAGGAAATACGCCTGCAGCTAAAATCTGTTACCGTTGACCGGTTGAGCGGTGAGACGCGCGAACAAACCTTTGACGAAGTGCAGCGCGAGCTGATGGAAAAGCAACGCATCGAGAAGCAGCTGGCGGATGAGGTTAAACAGTTGACACGGCACTTGGAACGCCAAGAGCAGGAACACTACCAGCGGCAGGATCAGTACTATGACGTGGAGAGTGCGATCCGCAAGGTGAAGGAGCAACTGTCCCGCCAGCAGATGACGGCCAAACAAAGGGACGAACTGCACTCGGTGATCGCACACCACCGCAACGTGGTGGCTGCCAAGCGCAATGCAATCACCTGTTTGGACGGTGAATCATCCGACTATCAGATAACGCTTTCGCGTCTCATCAAGCAAAAGATTAACCTTATCTCCGAGGTAAACACGAAGCTGTACAACTTTTCTAATGCCATTAAGCCGGATATTGAATTCGTACCGATCGAGCTAAGCCTAACATGTAGCAATTATCCAGAGCTGCAGAAAACGCTTCTTGCCCTGGAACAGCAGCTAACGGGCGTGTTCGAACAATACCGTGAGCTGAAGCTGCACCTCGGACAACAGAAGCTACGGCTAGAGCAGCTCGTGTCCGATGAGAAGCTAAGAATCGCCCCACTCGAAAGCAAAATTGCGAAACAAACCGAACGATTGCAGAAACTGCAGCAGCAGCGCGAGGCTATCATGCGCGACCTGATTGCCCTGACCGACCGGGCCAACGATCGGGAATCCCACGGTCAACGAACAAAGGAGCTCGACCAGCAGACGGAACACGTTCGCGGAAAGTTGGAAAAGAATAAGATAGCAATCGAAAAGCTGACACACGACAAACAGCAACTGATGGAGGACGGACTGGAACGATGCCGTCAGGCACTGGAAGAGCGACACCGTAAGCTGACCGCACTTCGGGAGTACGTGGATAGTTATGAAGCGACTATGAAGCAGCTCGTGGACGTTTGCGGCAAGTCCAAAGAGCGGAAACCCGTGTCGCGCTAAACGATGCTTTCTCGACTTTACACATTTTATTTAACTTGTTTCCTCCAACTATCGACTAAATGAAATAAAATCTTCTTATTAATACCCGTTGACTGAATTTACACATAAAATAGGAATCGTCTCTGTATGCCAAAACGTAACACTTTTCGAAAAGTCGTTCACACAATCATCTTGAGTAAAAAAAAGTAAAAAATACCTTTGCAGGAATTTTAAAGTCTTAGAACTTGCTCTTCACCTCCTCGTACGTGACACAGTTCCCTTCGGCGTACCGTACAAACCGGGCAGCATGTACGATGGCACAGTCCATCAGCGCCAGCACGTCCGCTTCCGCACAGTGCGCTTTGATTAGCTCCTTGCCCACGGTGCGCTTGTACAGGTCAGAAAGATTGTATCGCTTTTTGCTCGGCGTTACCGATTGTGTCGACAAAGGCGGAACGTCCTCCTCATCATCGCTCCGTTCCTCCACCTTCACCTCATTCTCGCCATTCGCAAACGCTGTACTGAACAATCGTTTCCTGGTCTTTTTAGCACTTTTCGACTGCCCTTCGGACTCATCACTTCCCTCCGAGTTCGGTTTTTCTGACGGTGAAACGGCAAGATAGTCGCGCAGCGCTTGCTTATACTTTTGCTCCATGCGTCCACTCTGCGGAGTGGTTTCGTTCATTTTCTGCCGCTCCTTCATCCAATCGTTCGCTTGCTCCAGTTGCTCCATCACGCGCAGCGCCTGGTACTCTAGCTCGGGGATTTCACTGTCCAGCCCTTCGTTGTTTTCAAAGTACGAACGTTCCACGTCTGCTTCGATCTCGCGAAAGGCGGGAAGGGAATCGACACAGTACAGATCGCCCGGCAGCAGCACACCGATCCGGAGCATCTGCTGTTTGAGCAGTATGAAATCAAACCGATTTCCGTTGTGTGCCACCAGGCAAACGGGCTTCTGGAGGCGTTCCAGGAACAGCCGTACCAGTTCGCCTGCATTTGCATCGAACTTGGATTCCTTCTCGAGCAAATCGTTGTACAGTCCTGTGGCACGGCAGTGATAAGAAGAAAGCGTGCGTCATTAATGAGGAAGGAAAAACCCCAACCGTGAAGCCCCGCGTTACCTGTAGCTTGTGAAGAACCTAGGCTAATCATACGCAGCGGGTTAAAGCAAAGTGACAATTTGTGCGTAACGCGTGGTGGTTCGGTGCTTGCCTCGAGCAGATGGTCCCGAGCACATGCCACCATCGACAGTTCGGTAATTTTGGTCCGATAGTGTTCATATTGCGGGATGCCCGTTGTCTCCAGGTCGAAGAATACGAACGATTTTAGCTCGACCATGTTTCCCAGTCGAACATGCAAGCATGCTGGGACGGAGTCAAGCTTCTAATAGCAGGATCTGCACAGGCACTTAATTGAACCGTTACACGTAGAGACAATATTACGAATGCTGAATCGATGAGGTTACTTCCCCCACTACACCAGGGAACAATACGAATTGTTTACGTTCCGCAACCGAAGCTGCAATCGCGTTTGACACTTCGTATGACATAAATGAATTCAAATTTAACGAATTTTTTGCACACATTTTGGTGGTTTTGTGGTGGTGGAGGAAGCTCGAAATCGGAAATACTTACCTGCTAACAAGCTCGGCTTAAAAAATAAATTGAACAAAAGTTAAACTTTATGTAAGATCTTCTCTCCGAAATCAATTTTGAATCAGGAGCTGATTCCGGAACCGATTAAGGAAAATGATCTGCGGACCTACTCGTTGTAATCGATTCTAGATAATTTCGAAACTAGCCGGTTTCGATTTAATTCCAAACATTATTTTCTCATCATAATTTTTTGTCTTTGTTAGCTATATTTAGTTCACAATTAAATTATTAAAAAAACCCTTAGCCATACAAATGACTTTAGATCTTCCAGAGTCATACGAATTAACATTCTTATTTATTCCAGCTAAACAGAGCCTTTTTAAACTTAAATTTTAGAATAGAACTGAACTAATTGGAAAAGAAAAGCGTTATCCCGGGTGAACTCGGCCTTTTCGGTCAAATCAAGCCCTTGTCCAGCAGTCTCAGCGAAGCGGGGGCATGTGTTGCTCCAACACGTGGCCTTAAAGCTTTTCGTTTCGGTTCCATTTCTATATATCGGAACGTAGCAAGGGTCGGTATCGATCCATTGGCATTGGAGCTTTAGATAATCATTTCCATTTACTACATCGTTGGCTCTTGGTCCTTGGTACTTGGTTCGTTTCCTTCTTTGCAAACAATAGCAATTCTACACATACAAAATAGTGAAATAGTAATTTCAATGCCAGTAATATGTTTCCAAAACGGGAACAATAAGATACGAAGAATTTGAGTTGCGTAGTTTTCAAGCACAATTTATAAAAAATCGTTACGATCAAAAGCGTAAAGTAAGTGAAATGATGACAATTCGAACCCTGAATGTACCATTTTATTAAATGCAAACCATCGCGCTCTCAACTCCCATGGTTGAACTTACACTCACTCTCGACCAACGGACAACCATCCGGATGGTTGAGGAAAAACCAGCACGCCCGCTGCTTAAAGTTGATCGGTTTATAATTCTTCACCCTCTTAATCTTCTTCACCAGGGCCGCATCCGGCGTGTCCGACACCCTGCTCGGTATGCGCAGCTGCACTGTTCCCTTTTCCACGCGGAAAATTTGATGATTGTTACGCAGCAAAGTCTGCAATCCTCCACACTCTGCCTTTAGCGCTGTGAGATACTCTTGCGGTATGGCTTTCACCAGCTCCTCCAGCCCTATCGTTCCACCCGCGTTCCAGCTGCGTTCGCTAAACTCTTCCGGAACACGTCGCTTAGCCAGCACCTCTTCGAACACAATCGACACTATTTTATCCACGACGGAACGATCAATTTTAGTACAGTTGCGTACCTTTTCCGTGCTTTCGCGTGGTTTGAAGCTTGCCGACCAGCCGCTACCGGTATCGTTTCCCTCGTCCAGTGGTTGCGTCGCCTTCGCATCAACTACTTTCGAGCGTTCATTGATGAATGCTGTAACCTTCTCGTCCTGCTGGCGGTATTCTGTCTCCGGATAAGTTCTATTGCTTCCGACAAGACATGTTCGCTTGGTGCTGGGTATACGTAACCGATCCGTTTCCACGTGGAACCCACACACACGTGTTATTTCAGCTGCGTAGTTCAGAAAATCTCCATACTGGCTAAGAGCACAGTTCTGTCGTTGATATTTTCGTCCATCAAACTCGTACGCACAGCAGGGCAGCAAGAAAAACTGACACTTGTACGAGCTACGAGCCGCAATCACCGGAATCCAGGGCGATAGCTCATCCGAATGATTGCCAATGATCCAATCGATGTCGGGAAACAGCGACGAGCTGGACGGTACAATCGTTTCCACTCGTAAATCAATCTTCTGCTCGGTCTGGGGATACATATCCCAAAGCTTTCGCTTCCTTAAATCAATACCATACCCTCGGTGTCCTTCGGAAGCGAGAATGTACACCAGCAGCCCGTTGCCGCATCCAATGTCAACAAACGACTGAAGCATTTTCAGGTCCTTCGTCTTTCGTTCCTTTTTCCAAAGCATCAATAAGTACGCTGCTATTGCGATGTCTTCGAATACAAACTTCTGCGGGTCGGTACACTCCGGCCAGATGGAAACCATCGATTGGCCGTACTTTTGCTTCAGCTCGTTAAAAACACAATTGTACTGCTCTAGATTGTCCACGAGCGCAAGTGATCGAATTGCGACAGTACTCTTGCCCGCTGCATCGGTGGGAACGATGCTCGTTTCCATCCATCGCTGCATTCGCTCCAGCAGAACTTCCCGCAACCAATAATCCGACCGTTCGTCGGTTGTGTCGGTGGATTTGCATCGAATGGAAAGCTTTTGCTGCGTGCAAACCAACGCGAAAAGAAACGCTGGAAATAAGTTGGTAACTTTATCCTTTTGAAGGCATCGGAGCTGCACCTGGTGGGACCTAAAATCTAAAACGAATGAAAGGATTAGTATTTTTTCGTTTCAAACGAGCTCCTATACTTGCCTATCCAACAGACAACGTCGTTTGCTTCGAAAATGTTAATATTTTTCGGTAGCAGACGGTTCAGAACGACAGCACCATCACAGTCCTGCTGCGCCAGCTCATGCATAGAAACATTCACCGTGTTTTCCTTCCTGACCTCGCATCCATGGCTTATGAGGCATTTCCGGATTTCGTCGTCAAAATTGTCCTGCAGTTCGATTTCGACTATATACGCTGCCAGTTTTTCAAGCGCAATTTTCGAATTGTTTTTGTACGGTATTGTAAGCACATTTGTAACACCAAATAGTTTCTTGTTCACCACGTGTGTTTTGAAAAGGTAGATATCAATCGCTTTCCAAAAGTTTTCCACACCGTTCTGCTTTATCGCCGCTTCCGCGATAGTGCGATCAAACATTTTTGGAATCGTTTGCACCACGAAAGCAATGTAAACAAACAGGGACGTGTTTTGCGTAAATACTGCGCGCGTGCTGTACGTCGTTTTGTCAAAAGCGCCAGCAGTTTACAATTTTTCATTAAATTGCTTTCATCAACATTTGTATGCCCCAGAAATATGTATCTTATTTTTATGCTGGAAAATAAAGAAATAAAGTTCACAAATAAACCAGCGCTTAAAAACAATGTCGTCCATGCGACCATTGGGAATCTAGGTAGCCATATTTCTTTATCCCAAGTCCGCGGTCCTACCGGTTGCGTGAAAGTAGCTCACAAAAATCCACTGCCAAGCATAGAAGAAAATGGGCGGGAAACGATTACATATTGCGATATAGAAAGATAATCATCAGCCTATAAAACTAATCGATGACTTTATTCTTCAGGTCGTCTAATACGGCAATCCCATAGCATTCTTTTATCATCGAATTCATGATTTTTTTAGGAAAAAACAAATACAAATTTAGCAAAAAAAAAGGCAGATAAGTAACAACTAAGTCGTCAGAACAATTACACGAATGATACCATTACAACTGCTACACATTCGAGATCAATTTAAATTTGGATTTAAAATTCGATACGTGTTGTCATACTTGCAGTTGAAGGTGATCCACGATTCAATCGCGCATTAAACGTTGTTTTTTAATAGCACTAATGATACGCCGGTAAGTTGAATGTATCGGGTTGGAGGTATCTGAGCGCGACCCGGAGCTGCTTTTTGAGGCTGCAACAAATTCAAGAAGCTCTTACGAGTTTCATCTTAGTTCGATAAGTTTGAATTCCTACGCTAACCTACGGAACTTAAAGAACCCACGGCTCGGAATCGGTTCCGATTTTCGGACATCCTCCTCCGGGTCAATCCGTTAATCGAGTCGTTTGACGCACCACTACGTAGCACCACACAACGAAAGATCCTTGTAAATGCCATTTCTTAAACATTGATATCCTCAATGATTTTTCACACTTCCTTTCAACTTGGATGGCATTTTCATAATAGTGATCGTTTTCTTGGAGGAGATTCTGGTGTCTGCAAAAAATATGTCCAATAAATGGCTTATTAAGTGTAAAATCCAGATCCTCTTCCATATATTCTAACATGCCTAACCATTAAGAAACCTTCCGTAATTTACTTATTTTGGCTTGCCTTTTTGTTGCCTTTCCTTCTTCTTAGTTTTGGAATGTACACATTGGTATGGTTCAGGATAAACATCCTACTTCAAGTTTTTTAAAATTATAAATCAATACAGAGTTGTCATCTTCCATAGCGGCTTGCCTGGTACGGTCCGTTTGCTTGGTAAAATTACAGAAAATACAGAATGTGTTAACATTAACGATACACAAACACTACTTGACTCCAATTCTGAGCATTATGCTAATTTTGTCTAAAGCTCAACTGACCCGTCATGAGGCTACTGTAAACATAATTCAAATCAAACTAGTGGTCAGCCAATAATTTAAACGTTCTTAGAGCACTTGACGTTGGTCCAGTTGTACATAAGTGACGACAATGAGAGATCCAATGTATTTGTAACAAGTCGTCACTCAATCAATCATCGTTATACATAGTGACGACATTGAAGAAGGAACGTACTATTTGATGGTGAAGCATCGGACAACAACGATTCGTTTGATGAACTTATTATTTCATTACAAGAGGGAGACTAATAGGATTTCTGCAATTCAACACTACTTAAGGAAAAAGGAAAGCTCAATTACACAAAGCACTTGTGAACAAATGAACGTTGCTGCAGGCAACGAGTACGCATTACACCCTTTGGTAACGCGGATACTCAAAAAGGTGATCTGATATGAGCCGCAATTACGTGGTTCCATATCGCTGCAAGCATGTACCACTGACACACAAGGTACAGACCCGTCAATTCGTCCCTGATGGTGGGCCATTCGCACCACCGGATGATAAACGTGTTAATTTAATCTACAGCCGATAGACTCGATTGTTGTCTCAAGTGTGTACGTTCTACGATAGGTTATCATCAGATCGTCTTCGTAGCACGAACGTCGACCATCGCTGTGAAAGAGAGTGTCGCACACCGGGAGCTTACTGCCAGAAGTCTTGACACAGTCAATACCGATCATGGCTTTCGGGGACGATAGTACTATACCAACGGGTAAACTGCTTGCTGCGGTGGAGCCTGCTAATCAGGACATTGCTATTCAGCACGTCCCCTCGGCAGACCCATCGGTGGGAGCCGATTTGCTGCTGCTCGTTTGCTTCTTGGTGACAATTTTGCTGGTTGGTTTTGTGTTGCGATTGTTTCTGCAAATGTGGCGTGCCCGCATCGAGTGTCAATGGACGGAGGATTATGCGGTAGTGCAGCGATTAGTTTAGCGAGCTAGTGCAAATTGTTCGCTGCCTCCGTGCTGCGGTTAGCGAAAGCAACCAAACGTTCGTACGGGGAAGCTGATCTGTGATATTTAGTGCACTAAACAATTGCGTCGTGACGTCATCGTAAACATGCTGGCGTGAATTTATTGAAGGGTTGGCATTATTTTATTGCTCGCGTTTATTTCACTGCACCAACGTATCAACGCAATGCTGTAATAGCTGGAGGGGATGATGATTTTTTTTAGCGTTAACGTTATTAACACGCACGTTGTGACTTGTTGAAATCATCTTTTTGGAATATGTTTAATAAAATAAAATAATTAAAAGCTAGCAAATCGTCTCTCATTCCTTCAAATTCGAATAAAGTGGAAATCTGTCTACGTCTGATACGGTAGAGCTACTACACATCATCTTTCCAAGTTTCAAACTCGCAGCTCGATGGTGAAGGTGAGCTGCGACGCTTTTACTCACGCACGACAAAGCCAATGGTTCAAATCCCTTCCGGAGCGTTCATCCGTAGAGAGGAGTGACTTCCTATGTACGTGGTTCTTAAATATCGTAAGCCATAAATGGCCGATATGATCTAAGAGATCGCTACCGCTGCCCCCTCAATACATCAAACTTTTTGGACGATTTTTTTTTGTTTGAAATTGCTTGATTGGTGTGTTCACCGAAAATTCTAAACCAGATAACTGCCGTTTCATCATTTTTTATACCTCCTGGATAAAAATCGTACTCACTACGTGCTCCATGTAATCATGAGATCCAGATAATCCATAGAGCGAAATAAGCCCCCGCTTGGTACCCGGATCACAATTTAACTCACACACAATTCACGGAATAATTTAATTTAAAATAAAAACTAAAAGAAATATGCAAAACGTTGCAGTGTAGTTATAATAAGTAAATGTGAGGAGATTAAAATTTGTTGTAATTTGTTCCTCTGAAGAATTACAGCTAGAGTTTTAGTTGTTGCAAATGGAAAATAGATTACATGTTTGTTTCTTCAAGGGAATTGATCGAAGCAAAATTGAATTTCAGATGTGTATATTTAGCTAGTCAAAATACATCATTAAATCATTATGCTTAGCTCTGTATCGAACATTTGAAAGGACTCTATGAAACACTACCCATTGTGGCCTCTTTGAATCATGATCCGCCATTACTGAGATCCACATGACTAGTATGAAATGTGGCGGAAGTAGAATGCAACACATACTTACCTGTACTAATTTGAAGGGACAGAAACACTGAAAGCACCGATAACCTGAGGCACAAGTCTTAGTTCGTTGGTTACGCCACAAGAGGGAAAGGTTATTGCTGGAAGGTGACAAGGAATTCCTTAAGGAATGGATGCGTAGTAGCCAAGGTCCTGGGAGAACCAGTAGTTAACCATTTCATCACCTCATGTATACAGTATCACAACGATTAAGATAAAGAAAACACTTCTAAACCTTTCGCTGCCGTATGATTAACAATCGTAAATGTGTGCGAGCACTATTTTTATATCCTTTTGAGAAGCTTAACAGAAAATTCAAATGTTGCGTAGCTTTTGAAACGCATGGCTACGTACAAGCGACATCTATTGGTCATCCCAAGACGCAAACCAAGCGTTAAGTATGGCGAGACACAAACGTTCGAAACATGTTGTTGAGCGAAAATAAATATTCTGCTCTTAATTCAAATCATTTTTAAGAGTTCAATGCTTTAGCACACACTTAAAAAAATATTTGCTCACATTCGTGCCCTTCAATACTCAAAGGTAGCAAGCAAACCGATCGATTATCCTTCAAAGCTACACGCAATTTTTTTTTATGCAATGTGCTCAGGCCGTACCACCACACTCTCGAGTGCGCCATGTTTGTTTGAAGCCCGTTGGCACACGCTTTGTTCTACGCAAATAATACAATTTATAACCTGTGAAAATAAAAGGCTTCATTTATTCAGTCCATTTACGTTTTTGCATAAAAACGCCCTTTCAAAACCGATTCAGGGCGCTCGGAAAATCAAACGACTTAACTGACGTGTGCGCCCCCCGGTACGTCAAACACGCACCACGGTCAGCTGCTGTCAAAAGCGCACCGAATGGACATACCTGCTGGGCGCGCTCGGTCGTCGTGGTACGTGTGACAGCGAGCAGGCGAGATGCAAAGCAATGTGAATTCGTCAAGTAAATTTCGCACAGTGAAGAGCGCACAGTGCCCGTTGTGTAGTCCACCGCCCGTGAAATCACCGTAGACGACGCGTGGATCCCGTTCGAGCGTGTGCCGCGCACAGTACGCAACGCAAGTTGCCTGCGTTGCCCCTTTTTCCCCTTGTCCCGTCTGTCACTACGGCCCCCAAAAGGGTATACGACGCAAGGCGCCGCAGCAGTAGCCAAAGCCAAGGCTAAGGTGCGGATCTCTTTTTTTCTACACTCCGTTTCTTCTCATCTGTGTGTGGTGTGTGTCGTCTCTCCAACACTCTCGCTCGGCTGTGCGCGCGTGTTGCCCCTGCCTTCTTCGTCGTTTTCCTCTGCGCTTGTGTGCCCGTGTGTGTGTGTGTGTGTGTGTGTGTGCTACGGTGTGTGCTCCCATTCCGCCGTTCTCGTGTGTGCGTACTTAAATAGAAATCTTTTTCCCAGCAGCAGCAGCAGCAACCTTATTTTTTGCTACTGCTGTTGCTTCATTTTCTTTTCGCTTCTCCTACCGTGTGTCCGAGAGCTTCCCTTTCCGAGCGTGCGTGCGTGTGTGTGACCAGAAAACGGATGGGAGCAGTGGGAAAATGGGGTTCCACACCGAACAAGTGTTGGAAGCTTGCACCTACTGGTGCCGTATGTGCGTGCGTGCTTTTTTCCCTCCTGCATTTAGTGTAGCGCAACTGTGGCAAATTCCGCCACAGCGCCCGACCTTTGCGTAGTGAGCGAAACCAAGAAGGAAAGAGAGAGACCGAGAGGGAGCGAGCGAACGGGCAATAGTGGTGAAGTGCATCTGCCCGGAGACGGAATCGCTTTTCCAGCGCAAAAAGGGTTTTGACCGTGGCCGTTCCGATCGGGCAAAGGGATCCGGGTCCGGGTTGCAACCGAACGACAGTCGCTGGATGCTTCTTGCCACCCCTTCCCGGTCCGTTGCTTTTATCGTATGCACATTTGGACCCCTTTCTGTGTGTTTGTGTGTGTCTATGTGTTGATGTGTGTCAGCGCACAGTCGCCCATACCTGGCCGCGTGTGTGTACATGTATGTGTGCGTGTGATTTGTACGCACTGTACGTGTGTTTCCATCATCCGCGCTTCACTCAGAAGATCGCGCGACCCTTGAGGATGGTGCTGGGCGCTTTTTTGAACGCGAGAAGATGTGTGAAAAATTATTTTTATTTCAGATCGGAGCAGGCTGCCGCCGCCATCGCCCCACCGTCCAGTTTTTTTTTGCAGGGAGAGGGAACATGGTCACTTGGATTTATGTAACACCGCTTGCGTTCGCTCGCTTGCTGCTTGCTTCGAGATAAACCCGCATATAGACACACGCAAAAACCGTCCCCATGGGAGGGAGGGGGGGGGGGGGTGGATAAAAAGCTATCATCGAATAACTATGCCCACCCCCCTTCCAAACACCCCCATCAAACACTCAACTTCCTTGCTGCCCATTCCGGAAAGGGCGAAATGCATTGCCGGTGTTGCATTCTACTTGCCTGCAATACATTCGTTGTCATTAGGTTTTTGTTTCTAAAGCACCAATTTGTAACTTGTAAGTCGTCTAGTTTTGTCCTCTGAGCATGTGGTTTTAAGACGATATAAAGCCAATTCAATTATTTTCTAAAATTTTAACGTGTTTTTAGTTATAACAGTAAAATTAGGGATTATTTAGCACTACAGTAAGTATTCAAATTATTGAATGCTTTTTGGTTGGTTGTTTGATTGACTGTTAGGCAGACAGAAGTACTTAGTATGGGAAATCTACTTAGGTGTGCAAATCAACAAAACTGCATGGCATAAACTAAACGATTCAGCAATTTTTTTGTATTAATCAAATGTCTAAATATAATGGGAAATCTATAATTTGAGGAAATGCTAATTTGAGTAGGAAAGATTAGTTTTAGACAATAGAGCAGTATACCAATGGAAAATAATTTTGAATATAGTCGAATGAAAGAATAGCAGGTTATAGAGGATAAAGTATTACAGGATTTAGGAAAAAGGATAACAGTCTGTTTATTAATAGCATCGTGGCCAGAAGCTAAAACGAGGTACGAAAATAGTTGAGATCGAGATATAGCATATTGTAGTATAAAATCATATTGTAGCATAAAATCACAACAGTTATGTGACAAAATTTGGTAACTTTGAGTCAGAACATTGGTGATTTTTTGGCCAAAATATGACTGCAACTACTGTAATTGCACAAACCGAGCTGTCATATTGAATATGGCGGTCAAAAGATGAAAACCATCGCTCACAATCTCTCATTCCGCAATGTGTAAGCGGCATTTCCATACACCTCCACTCCCCACTACGAAAGGAAAACAATCTGCCCAAGAAATCCTCGCAGTAGGCGCGGGCGCTGGGTGGAACGAAATTTCCGTTTGTTAACGCCATTTTTGTTCCGTTTTCAGGGGTTTAATATCTCCAATTTTAGCCAAAAACATAAACACGTATCCAGAGACTCATCCCAAAACTTCTTGTGTTAACGCCAATCGCTGGAAGAGAAGTGCGAACGTGTATATGGCGCGTGTGAGATAGCAGCAGCAGCAGCAGTAGTAATTGACCTTCCGGAAGTGGCCTTCTCACTCGATCCCACGGGAATTGTGCTGCTGTGGTGTGGGCTTCTGTCCTGACCTATCGAAGCGGAAGGTGATGTGTGCGTCTATGTGCGTTTCGAAAGTGTCGCTGTTGGTAGTCGCTAGACGACGGGCAGCAGCAACCGTCGGTTCCTTTGGCAACACTGCCGTCCCATCGGCGGTAAAGTTTCGCTAGACATCAGGCTGGTGCAAAGTGCAAAGTTGTGTGGCTCGCCAAAACCCTATCATTTCGAAGAAGAGAAAAAAGGAAAGAGGTGCCCCAGTGTGCGTGTGTGTGTGCTTTAGGTTTTGCGAATTGTGAATTCAAGAAGAAGTTTGATTTGAAAAAGCGGAAAGGCAGTATTTGTGTTTGTGTTATTTTTGAAATAGAAGATAAATTGCAGCGAAGATCCTCCAGTGCTTGCGTCCGGAAGATCTAGCGCCCGTGCTAGTGTGGAAGCCTTGTGCGCAATTTGTGTGAAGCTCCCTGCTTGAGTACCTGTGTCGAAGGGATTTACTCGGTCACCATCATGTCGTTGGACAACCGCAACACGTCGGCCCAGTTTAAGCGGGCCGAGCAGCTGAAGCGATGGGAGGAATCGGAAATGAACAAAAAGCTGAGCGGCACGCCGAAGAGCCCCTCGTCCCGGCGGATAAAGTTCTCGTCCGGCTGCATCTTTCTGGCGGCTTGCGTCGCCGGCGACAAGGAGGAGGTGGAGTGGTTGCTGAAGAACGGCGCCGACATCGATACGGCCAATGTGGACGGGCTGACAGCATTGCATCAGGTGAGTAACTAACGGTGGGCAATGTTCGGCTGTTGATCGTGCTGATGTTTGCTTTTAGGGGATTTGAGATGTAACGCGTATAATGAGACACCATTTCAATAAGCTTTGGGGGGGGAATGTCTGCAGCGATGTTCACAGGAATCCGACAGAATTCGCAGAAGAATCAAGTCAATGAATTGGGTCTAGGCCTAGGCACAAGCTTTGACCAACGATGCGTTTCATCGTGTCCAGGAAACAGACTACAGACTGTGATGCCAAACTGACAAGTGGGTTTGCTGCAGGCCAGTTGATATGTAAAATTCTTCTGGGCTCTATTTTTATCTTAAAATCTTCCCGGGCGCAGGATGTTCCGTGATGTTAGAACCGTATCTTATTGACATGCCTTGACTGCAGGAGGTATAGACTTTGTTGTTGTTGTTTTCTGGTCAACAAAACCGATTTCGATCAAGATCTGACAGAGCCTTATTGGTGAATAAGAAGATGAATCTTTTTTGTGACTTTGAGTGTTTACTACAACAGGCTAGTCACACCTGATGGTCCAAACACACAAACGGTCCAAAGATAGTAATCAAACTACGTCCAGCAGTCACACCTTTAATTTTATGTTCTTGGCTATCTGTAAATCTTTATAGGGTTGTACTAATGAAGAACCAGCTTGGTGGTGTATCACTAGACCAAACATCGTTTATTGTGTTTTCAAAATCAGTTCAAAAATGTTAAGACACCATTTAAATCCTTTTTATATAATAGTAACACTTAGACGCAATTCTCCAAGCGAAAAGTGTTAGTTTTATTTAATTTTTTTGTGTATTTTTTGTTGCACGATGACAGTATCGTATTAGTCTAATGAAATTTCTATTTTACTTGGACTTGTACGTACTTACGAAAGGAATTTCAATGTATACTTGCGTTAGAAAAGCAAACAAAGACGATTAGAAACAATAATGCATTGCTAGAGTTCAACGACCCAGTATGACCTATTGCGTCATCTGCCAATGACCTTTACAGTTACAATCTTTAGCTTCCGTAAGAATTTAATGTATGGAATGTATGAAATAGACTCAAAATCAAGCAAGGGATGGTACTTTTTGGAGGCTTTTTACTTAGATTATCTTAAAATGTACATTTTGATAAGAGTTGCACTAAGTTCCTTTGTTTACACTGCAGTTTAGCGCGTTAGTCGCCCAATTTTGGGTCCCTGTGTGTGTGTGTGTTTTTGCGTGTATGTATGTGTTATAAACATAGGCACTCATCATCGTGGTCGCATACCGCCAACGCGCGATTTGTTGTTGTTTTGCCGATACGTCGTCCCTTGGCCGATGAGGCAAGCTTTACTTTCCACTGAACCACTGTCGACAGTCGCGCAGGCCCTTAACAAACGTTCAGCAGCTACTTTCTTTCATTCATGCAGACGAAACTCTCAGCAAGAAGAACCGTTTTGACAAAAGGACATCGCGGAACTCACTGCGCAGCCCTTGCCACATCACTCACGTACACATGGGAAGGGTTTGTGTTGGCGGTTCCAGCTTTCTTCTGGATGCGGGACATGCGCACTTTGCATGTTCTGTGGGTTGCCCTTTGTTTGTTGATATACAGCTGGAATTCCTGCGAAAAGTCGCGAAGAGATCCTTTGTTTACATCTGACACAGAGTGTATTGGAAGGAGAAAAGTTGAGATACTTAATGGCGTCAAAAGTACATGAAAAGACTATCACAGTTTTATAATCCAAACCGCCATATCACGATAACAAGAATTGAAGAACTACAGAATACATTCGGGTTCGGTGTGTTTGTGAAGGATTTTTGCAAATAAAAATCCTCCCGCCGCACGGTGTGCGCCACTGTGATCACACTGTACGTCGTTTGCGATTTTCGTTGCTAATTATAGCTCAACCTCAAACAAGAATAGCACGCATTTTCTGCGAAGCCGCCGATCAGTTTGTAACGGTGCGTGCTTTGTGTCCCGTCCTCCCTTACCTTCGGCGACTGCTGCCACGATGTGTGGTGGCCTGCTGGCCGTGATCTCGCACCGTCGTTTAATTTTGTCCCGCAGAACGTTTGCCATTAAAACGTTTCGGGACCTCATCCCTGCATCCGTCAAGACAGGGCGACTCGGTGGGTGGTTTTTGCTACACGAAGATAAAAAGCGCTGCCGAGAATTGCACAAAACTGTGCAAACCGAGGAAATTGGCAGGGGGCGTCCCTGACAACAAAGTAAATTGTTTATGGAGCGTATGGATTTTCTAAACGATGCCTTTTGGTTGTTGCTGTGGGTCGGTGTGGACGGCTGTGGGCCGTAGGCCAACGGAAATAGGCAGACTTTCATCTCGTTGCGATGTGTTCCGCCACGAAAAGCGGAAGTGTCTCTAACACGTTCGGTGTTTGCGTTTGAAGGCGATGCTAACTTTTAATGTGTGACGATAGCGAGCAGCATTATTTGAACTATCTCAAAAGAAACATAAAATTGATTTCATTATTAAAAGGACGAATATTTAGTGTTGGCAGCTTTTTCTGTTTCATTTGCATTTAAGCAAAACGATAGAAATCTTTTGCATTTTCCATTATAGTATTAACCCACCAAGTCACTTTGCGGTGTGGGAAATAATAATTTGCGACTTTTGAGGTGCATTTCGATTGCTGTCAAATATTTCACCGGTCCCAAGATTCGGTTCGGTTTTCAAATCGGTTTTCGACACTGGTCAAATTTGTATCCTAATTCAATGAATTAACGCTCGATTTGAAGGGCAGTGATGGCGTGGACGATAAAGATAACAATTGCGAGAACGAGATGGTGCAATTTTGTGAATTATAATTTCAATTATTTTTTACAGCAATAACTTATTTTTCACTTATAGCTAAACATGAACATTTAAAACATTCTCCAGAAAAATAAATGTGTGAGATCTTTGTGCACGCTAAAATACGTTCGTTGAATTATAGGCTGGTATACATATTTGTTCTTAAAAAAAAGTATGATAGAATGCCGCCACTGTACCTAGCCTTTAGTGTGTCGAAAATAATATTGAATGGTTAGTTAATATTAATATTGGGACCAGCGAAGTATAGGAAGGAACAACACATCTTTGCACCTTCAAAATATGTTACACATATTAAAAATGATTTTGTTTTCATAATCCTTAATTATAAATCAATAAAAAGTAAGCTGAGTGAAGGAAATGTTTGCCAGCCAATATTGGTCATAGCGTCATTAATTTAAGAAACTCTAAAAGTGAGTTATGAGCACTTAATTTTAAACAGTACGACCTGGCCGTAATTACGAAAATAAAGAAAAATAGTCTTTATATTGCTACGCTTCATGCAAAGTAATGCTCATACATGGTAATAGATAGGTATATAATTGTCTTTTATTTTATTTCTATTGTCAAAGGAAAAGTTCTTGGTCACCTTCCACGACTCAATATGGGAGCTTCTCGTCACATCCACATGACTTCAACACGTAATAAAGCAATTACCTTTTTTTACGGCCCATGATTGTCAAACGCTTTGCCTGCACCATCGGTTCAGCGCGCTCCCGTCTATTGCGGAATCGATAAAGGCGCGTGACGAATCCGGCTACTTGAATCCGGCAGCTAAACAAATAATCGCCCTGCCGGGAAAGTGCAACGCGGGTGGAAGGAAGCGCGAAATTTTAATGCAACCGGTGCCAGCCACCCGACGCCATTGAAAAAAAAAAGACAGCTTCGGACGACGTGTTGTTGTCGCCGATGACTCTCGCCGTCAGTCCCGGTTGCCCAGGGTTGGCAAAAGGTCAGCCGCGGTGAATGAATGAATTGAGCCATTGAATAAAGCATAAATTTCTTTTAAAGACCAATCCTGACTGTATGCTTCTGCAGCAAAAGCGCTCATTGTGCACGACATGCGAGCGCTGTGTGCGTGCGTGTGTGTGCATGTGGGTTCCTTATTTTTTCGCCGTGCCGTTTTGCGACAATCTTCATTTCGAGGCTGGACAATATTTTCGATACGATTCGGCTGAACAGTTAAAATGCACCTTTACGATGCTGAGTGGGAAGCAGCATCGGCAGACAACAACAAAAAAAAAAAACAGGCAGTGCAAACAAGATGACGTTTTCGGGCAGCCGGAGACCGGCCATCTTCGGAACCGGGAGTGCATCATAAATTAACCATAGCACACATATCAAAATTCGCATTAAAATCCTGACGCGCTGTGCTGCGCGTTGTGTTTGGCGAAGAAAATGGGGAAAAAAAGGAGAAGATCGAACGGTATGGTTGACGTGACGGCTTCTTTCCTGCTTTGCTTCCCTTCCTCGATGATCATCGGCATGGTGCTCGATCGAGCAAAGAAACCCCTTTAAGCGAGAGAGTCGATGTAATAAGGCGAGCGAGGGCCATTTGTTGCACTTGGTCGCGATTTTGCATGCTCGCCGGGGCTTGTGGCCGTTTTGCACACCATCGATGCCAGATGCTCTATCCATCCCACCACCACTCGAGATGGCGCTTTCGTGCGCTGATAAGGTAATTAGTTTCTGGAGATGTTATGGAAAATAATCCCCCTCCAACCAGAGATACGGCACAAGGGTTGAGCATGTGCCCCGTTGAATTGATTAGGTTTTTTTGTTTCTCTTTGCAAGCGCGAATGATGGTGGCATCCGCCGGCGGGAGGTTGGACCAAAAATCAATTTGAAAATTTATTTATAACCACTATGCCCGACCACCACAACGTAAGGGTGATGAGCAAGTGCTGCACGTTATGTGTCGGAGTATTTATGTTACGGACAGTTTCGATCGTGTGCTGTCGAAATCGGTGAGTGCGAGAACGGTTTTCGATCGATGGATCGGAACTGAAATGGACGGAGAAAGTATCGGACTGGTTGGAGCAGAACGTTATTTTAAAAAGCGAGTTTTGGATTTAGGATTAATCGACCATGGGAGGATCTATCAAAATTGTATACTGTTGTGGCTAATAAGCTGAAAATTAATGACTGCCTCACCATAAGTGTTTATACGTTTTGATGGGTTTAATTCGCATATCCATGGTTTGATAACATTCGCAACCAATTATACACAACTCTCTAGCATAAAACTTTGTTTCAATAGATTGTAGGTACGGTTCAACACGAACCGAAATATTGAATAAATATTGAATAGTCAATACTGCGGGGTGGGTGGAGGTCGGTGGTCGGGGCAGCGGTTCGAAAGGGATTCGATACAACGTCGGACCTGACCGTATGACAGGCCCACGCCGTTTTCAATTAGACCATCGAGGTGCCCAAAAAATAACTTATAAGATGTAAAATTTATCTTAAAACCTTTTTTTATTCTGGCACACCTTGTCAAGAGATAGCGCACGCTTTCACAAACGATTTTGGCTCACAAACCCATTCATCGTTATAATGTTAATGTTTTGTCATAGTTTTACGATTTAAAACCGTGTGCAAGGCTAAATCCTTTTGTGGTTAGTTTTTGCCGGAAATAATGGTGAAGTCTGGTTTTTATGGAAAGAGCTCGATGCTCGATTATAAACGGTACTGCCCACCGCAAGATGAGGCTGGTGGAAAACAAGATGTCCTCTCTAAACCGCTATGTTATCTGGCGTTATATGTATACAGCACGTAAACGAGTGCAATGTATGCAAGAAGAGATATAGTTGTTTTCTTACTACGTTAATTTAGAGGGAAATAGTACCTGTATAATTTTATTAACCATAAATTAATGATAAGTGTTATTTTAAAATAATTTGGGCCTTCGAATTGGATTCTCTCGCAACTCTCTTATTATGATTGAATCGTTCAAGAAATAAGACACATGTGACACAATTTAAGAATAAAGTACTGAAGAACAAATTTCTTCCATTTTTACCGTCCCCATCGCACACCAACTGCTAAGGCACGCAAGGAATTCACATGTTTACACTTCCAGCCGCAAGTCGCTCGAGACCATCAAGAACCCGTCCCGTCCCGATCGCATACATCGTCTCGGTCTAATTCCTGCGCTAGATTCACATCTAGCAACGATTTGCTTCAATAGCAAACGGCAAGTGCATTTGTGTATCGTTTGCTCGTGCCTGAGCCAAGATCGATAGCGCTGTAAGGTGTCTTCGCGCTTGGAAGAACTCTTGTGCACTGCGCAGTATCCTCCAATCGATTCCAGCAGATCTTCTACCACTTGTTACGATCGACTCCCATCTGGGATTTATTTGCGATGAGCGACGCACGCGAACGCGATGATCGAATTCCACCAGAAGCGTGCGGCTGCCTCTCGTCGTGGCTACTTTCCTTCGTGCCGCTGCCCATCCAGGCTTTCACTCGACCGGCCGGATAATGGTCAGACGTCGGAAAATTGCCAACTCGATCTCGTGGGCGCGCGCGCAGTTCGGTGTTTCATGATCTCCCACCACTGATCTTGCCCTGGTGCTCTACATCTTCATTGCTTTCCAGCTCTCCATTAAAGGCTGCAGATAGCAACATCAGCAGTAGCGCCCTACCGCGGCCCTACCTTCCTTACCACCTCCCCTTGGTGTGGTCCCTTTCGTTTGTGTGCTTTGCGCAAGTGTCCGCACTGGAGTAGAACGCGGTAACCAGCAGCATAATTATTGTTTTATGCTCAGGCACGGACCTCGCCAGCACAGCGCTCTTCGCCTTCCCCCTCGGGTCTGTCGCGCTACCGTTATAACTGCATGTTTGTTATTGGTGTGGTGTGTGTGTGGTTTATGAGGTTCACGTGAGTGTTTTTTTTTCCCTTCGTTTTCCCGATTTCCATTGGCGCGCTCTCTGTGATTATGGCGCTGCGTTCTGCTCGTACACCCGTACCCATTCACAAACAATACACCTTCGCGGTCGTCGATGGGGTAATGAGTTGGCTGGTCGGGGTGGTGGTTTGAACTCATGCCTGGTTCATTCCCCCCCCCCCCGCAGTAATTCATGTCCAAGCCGCCTTCGTTCAAAGGGGCTGGAGATGCAAGATTTCTGCAGGCAAGCGTGTTAAAATAGTAGGTTCTGTACAGGCTCAACAATGCCAATGCGATTCACAACATGCGCACGAATATGGTATCACGGTAATCTACTGGAAAATCCGTGCAGGGAAGTGTTTTTTTTTTGTTTTCTGCCGTTGGATTTGGTCGTGGTCCGCTGGGTTCCTTCCTGTAAGCCAGACAACACATATGTACGCTTCCCCTTTTGGTGTTTCCATTGCTTTTTTGTTGTACCTCTATTTGATTTGTTTTGACGTAATTTCTATGCGGCTGGGCAAAGAATCTAAAGTAAGTCGATGGCTATGGCTGTTAGTGATCATGTAGGCCCTTTCGTGTATCGATTTGAACGAGTTGGGGGGGAGGGATGTGTAAAGTGCAAATAGTACACAAGGAAATTCGAATGATAAATAACATGTTCTGGATGAGTTCCAATCAAACGAAGGCGTCCTATTAGTTAGAGATCTCGATTTGATTAATAGGATTTTAGAAGGTCGCTTCAACGGCTTTGATATTAATGCAGGAAAAATAACAAGTCGGATAATAATTGTTTGGCCTGACTCATAGATGGCGCTAGGAGATTTAAATTGATATCATTTTTAGTTTGTACCAACTTTGAAACGATTTCTGTCAAAATTGGACAGCACTCGGACAATATCCTAGTGAGCTAGAGCATATCGGAGCCAAAAATTGGCTTGATGACGAGTTTTTGGACACTGGACCACCTAAATATAAACTATGAAATATCGGATGAAATAAGGGGTACAATGTTATTAAAAACGATCGTAATGTGAAGTTGATGGAGATAGCTCTCATCCTAAAAATATCTCCCAGCTTTCCTCTTCTTTTGAGATCTGAAAAGGATGCTCGCTGGAAAGAAATTTTCGTCGGATGAAGAGGGGATCATTGAAACTGAGGTCTTTTTTAAGCAAAGGACAAACATTGCTACAAAAATGGTATAGAAATATTGGAATAATCGGTGTATCACCCTTGAAAGGATGTGCTGAAAAAAAAAATCGTAAATGATTCAATAATCGATGATAAAATGATTAAATCGTAAATGATTGTGTTACTACCATACATCAAATAATTATCGACTCACCTGTACTTATGGCATCAACTCTGAAGTAACTGGAAGCTCTGAAAATTGTTATAGAAGTGTGCTAATAATGAATATTGATTAACGAACTGGTTGAACAAAATTGTTTCTGTTGTTTTTTTTTTAGAATATGATGAGAATATAAAGACTGTTAATTGACAATCCTTGGTTGAAGTATTAGTAAATGACCCAAATAAATAGTACGTTGACGGCAGCACTTGCAACATCGACGCATAGCATCGGACAATACAATCCAAAGTAGTCAAAGTGTGAGTGCACGAACTCGCAAATGCTCCGGCAGTATTTTAACAGAGGATCACCTTAGAGAACACCTCAGAGATGGAGGTTGGTCCAGATGATGAAGATCTCGCCTGCAATCTCGATCGAGAGTGCGCTTCCTCTAGCAGTTAATGATACATATCCTCTCTCGGTCGGTTTACTTTATCACCCAAAACAGTACTTCTGAATTCCAGCCCATGATTTAACCCAACCCTAGACTTCAATTATTTCAGTCCTAAGGTCCGGAAGAAAAGAGCACTCGATTGAAAGTACCTCATCTAGGTCTTAAGGAAAGCTAGCTTGATTATAGTCCATAATCCTCGGTCTCTATCGTGATCTTTATGGCTGGAGCGCAGGAGCACCATAAGCGACTTGGAGCGTCGTCAGGCGCGTGTGATGGGGAAGATGCGATGAACTGCTTTTACGCCTTCGCCACCTTAAGCGAGCTCATTTTTCTACCGCTGACACTGCGGTGCGGTGGCGTAATTAGCTAATAAAACTCTCATTTTGCATCATTTCAACACTCGTGCGCCCTTGCCCACACAGGGGCACCTTCGCCTGTATGTCTGGCCAGGCCGTAAGAAGACTCGAAGATGTCCGGGGACCAGCTGGGGTGCGGTTTTTGCCTTTGCCATTTAATGCGATACGCGTGCGGCGTATGAACGGCAGTGTGAGTCGTACCGGGTTTTGTGTGTCCCGGTAGATGGCGTCCGCTGCGCGTGATCTGCACGTCGCGGAAGCCTCAGCCACACGCTCCGCTTGAGATGATGGGCGTTCTGATGAAGCTAATGTGACTAGAATTCAACAAGGATCCCAGAGATCTGCTGAACTTTAATCTTTACGTGTCACCCTTTTGGCGGTTGTTTGCTTTACTTTGCCCCAGCAAAATGGATATCAATCTCCTCTTGTAAGCAACTACAATTCAATTCTTGTTTTACGCCGCGCTCCATACACGGTCGGCCTATGGCGGGTTTTCCAGTAAAATGGGTCAGAATCGCTCGAGGACGAGCGCATATCGTGCTGCTGCTGCTGCAACCCGAACCGACCTGTCGGGTGGGAAACGACGACAATTGAGCTCCTGCGCCACTTACCCAAGGGCCTTACCATCGCGTCTTCTCGGACGGGTGAAAAGCGTGAAGAAGAAAGAGAAACCGTCGTGTAGCAGCAGCGGCAGCAGCCCTCCCAACATCCATTAAGGTGTCAGGGTTGTTGGTTGGCGTGCGCGTAGTTAGGAAGGTGATTTATTCGCCATTTTTGCAATGCGGTACACACACACACAGGGTGATTCGGGCGTACAATTACAGATGAGCGAAGAAGAGGTGAGCAGTGCAGTAGTGTGGCAGGAAGTGAAGCAAGGAAAGAAGGAGTGTAAGGGCAAGTTTGGCTACAATACCTTCGCCGCGTTTTGCCTTCTCTTTGCGTTTTCTCTTCGTGCCTGCCTGGGCGCTGCCTTTTTTGCGCAATCTCGTCTGCAGTGTGTGCGGCGCGACATTATTGCGTACGTGTGTTTTCGGTGCTGCCGAGAGGACGCGTCCTCTCGCGATGTCTCGCGCTGTGTGCCGGGAATATGCTTTCGCATATAAATCTCGGTGGGGGAGGCGAGAAAGGGGGGCTGAGTTGAGTCGGTTGAGCAGACAGGGCTTGTCGTTAGGGTTTACATGCTGTTGCACTCCAACCAACTTAGGGGAGGATGGGTTAAAATTCACTCCTGATTCAAAACGCACCTAAACTGATTTACTGCGACACGTGGTTTGGGCTGGATAAAGAGAAGTTGCACTTAACGAGTGAGTTAAACTTGGACCATTCTGGGAATCTGTTTCCAATGGTTTGGACCATTCATATAGTTATTTAGTTTACAAATATATCGATCGATAATTTTTTTTAATCGCAAATTCAGTATTCTTTATCGTAAGCTTACAAAAGTACCGAAGCGGAAATTGTTCCTTACCTAAATAATTCAAAAATGAAAATATTACAAGTGGTGCATTTTACTCCATCCTCCCCTACGGCACACCGCATTTTGATGGCGATCGTTTCCGATCGCTGCCGCTGCTGCTGCTGGACCGTACGGGGACGGGTTGCAACCCTTTATCTAATTAAGTATGACAATTATTGTCAAAATAATGTGAAGTATTGCCCCGTGCAATTGCAAGGCATGCCGCCGTGCATTGGCTTTGCGGGTCATAGTCTCGGCAGTGGGGTGTACCACGGTGGGTTCAAAGAGTCACACTAAATCACAACCGAACATAACGATATAGCGATTTTTAACGAAAAAAAGCTCAGTCCGTTGCAATATCCCTTTCAGTCCCTTTAATAGGGACCCGTCTCCCCAAAGCGTTCTTCACGGCAAGGTTTTACGTATGGGGTTTCGCTCCAAAAACTCGCGCCAACTTATCGCACCTAGCCTCGAAGGCTGTGGTGAGCAGCATAGTGGAATCACTCCGCGCGCGGCATTTCGGTGAATGGCTTCGTCTTTAGTACCGCACCGCAACACCGTAACCTTGCGATCGCGGTTCGCGTAGTTGCGGTTGCACAGGGCACTACCGCCTTACATCTCGCCTTCATCTTTCGCTGTCCCTGCATCTCGCTGCAAAGTGAGGCGTTCTAGCAGATGGACTTGTGGTGGGAGGGTATCGTTTGCCGCCTGCCCGGGGCTGGCAGGCCGACGACGTAACTTTGCGCGCGCGTGCAAAAGACGTCATCAGCGGGTGTACTTGAAAGGGTTTTGATCCAGGGCAACCATTCGCCCGCTGGCTGCCTCATCCTCTTCTCCTCTCCCCCTCCCCCCAGAGTGCTGGGACACAGCATCTCTGTGCTCTGTTTTTTAACCTTTTTCTTTTCTCTCTTCCGCTACCGTTTCCTCACTCCTCCTTCGGCATCCTTCACATCGCTTTTGTTCGCACCAGTTACCAGTTTGTCGATCCTCACCTGTCATTTGATACACTTCGAACCGGTACCGCCAGGCAAATATAAGGTCCTCCCCCCCCCCCACCCGTTGGCATAAGGTGAGGGGGGGGGAGTGGATCGCGAAAGATCGTGCAGGGGTCGCATAGGGATGGGTCCGACGTCAAATGAATGCACACAACGCACTCGCAGATCTCTCCCGGCCCGCAAGTAGAAGTAGTAGTGTTGGATTCAATATTACTTAACTCTGGCATACCCTGTATCTTCCGGGACGGACTAAAGTGAGACGTTGATTGGTTTGGTTGGTTTTTGGAAATGCCGCAGAATAATCGATGCAGTAGTAAGGCAACGCTCTGCCAACCAACGAGTAAGCCGAACGAATTAAAATTTGTTGTATATGTGCTTTATCATGTGTTCGAAATCATACGAAATTGTCACTGATTGCATGAAAATATAATGTAATATAATGTACGGAATACGACTGTTTGGTAAAGTTTGTATCAATATTCCACCATTTTAATTATTTAACTAATAAGATAGGCTTTTTATCAAAGTTTGTTGTTCCTTTCAATCGATGTATTGCTGTCGAAATTAGGCTGTAAACAAAGGT
This sequence comes from Anopheles epiroticus, assembly GCA_000349105.1. Lineage (NCBI taxonomy): Eukaryota > Metazoa > Arthropoda > Insecta > Diptera > Culicidae > Anopheles > Anopheles epiroticus. Next base: position 60,304 of record KB671665.1, read on the forward strand.
GTCAAACATACGCCGTTGCTGTCCCCAACATAACCCTCAAATGGCAAAGAACAGCATAAAAGTGGACAACTCATTACTAAAACACCTTTTTGTATTTCACTCTCTTAATAAAAGGCCTCCAATCCTCGTGTAAATTCAGTTAGGATAATTTAAACAGTTTATTTGCTGTATTTTATTTTCAATATTTTTTTCGGACCTGCTCAAATGGATATGTTTCACCTGTTTCTTTTTTACTTATCTCGTTATTCAGTAATTACTTTTAATCATCAGAATATGCAAATTGCAGAACGGAACATTATTTTGGAGTTGATAAACTTCTGAAAATTTTTGTATTAACCGTTCGATGGTTGCCAGAGCGTAGCCTAACGGTTGAGGAATCCTTTCTTGTGCACTGCACCGAATTGTGTTGTTACCCTTATGCAAGATCAGGTAGCATACGATGACGGCTGAACGAACATTTTGACGAAGTCTAAAAGAGCCCAAAAAGTGGAGCCCTGATCGTTACGCATCGTGCTACTGGACTCGGGATGCTGTGAGAAGCCAGGAAGCCATACAACGTGCCGGGGCTGTAAGCGGGGGGAAGTCAGAAGCTTTTGCTAATGAAAACCTGTCCCCTAGCGAGTGCCCGTGTGTTTTTAACACATTTTCGACATTGAAACATTACACCGACGCTCAAAAACTGCGGTGCAATCTCTTCGGTTCGCTGTTGTGCATGGAGGTGCAATCAGATGAAAACATGATGACATCCAGTCGTTTCGTTAATTTCGGTCACTTGTGTGTGTCATTTGTAAGGGTTCTGTGGTGAGACGCATTACTCGCGGGTTGCTTTGGTGCCCTGCTCTACGCGTGCAGTAGAGCGAACAAACTTTATTAACATTCTCTGTTTCCTAGGTCGGTCTTCTCCAATCATTTCAGTGGTCACATGCGCGAGATGTAGCGACTGCGTGCGGTCGGCAGCCTTAATTTAATAAGCTTTAATTAGCGTCAACAATTATTAAGGCAATTGATTGACAACCACTCTGGCGCCTTGCGTTACAAAAGGGGTTTGAGACAAGGGGGGAGGGGACAAAAGACGATTCGAAAGCGAAAGCAAAAGGGAGCCTCATTATGCACTAGTACGCACGATCGTGAAAATCTTGCTCGATCGCGTGCGTCTCGAGAGGAGAGAGAGAATAGCCGCTGCCATTTTGTTCTAAATTACCGTCCGGGTTTCTAGGGTGAAGAGGCCCTAGCAAGATAGATTTCTGGTCCATTTCCGCCTCTGTGACACAACGGGGGGAGCCCTGTGGAGATCAATTTCCTCGACCGGCACACAACACGCAAGCACAGACCGGCGCTTTGCATCCGTACGGCAGCAGACCCATAATTACGCTTCACCACGCTCTAGCGGCACAAAATCTTTCATCACAACCATCTCGGGAAGGGAGTAGCAGCAGCAGCAGGTTGTCTGCGGTTTTACAATAAGCGCGAGCGCGATCGATATCCTACACGCAATAGTACATCAGAATATGCCGCACCGTTGCGCTCTCGATCGCGATCCCATCCCCATCGGTGAAATGTTCTTGCCCAGTACGCCACCAATACCACGTAACGGATGGGAGGAGAGATACTACGTTTTCGCAGATACTACTACATGCATTATGTTGCCATACTGCGGTCATGCTGCTGTTCTTGGGAATGTGAGGGGGAAGGGTGCTGTGCGTATTTGCCTGACGTGTTGGAGAAGTCTAGGTTAGGTTTCTCTGTTCGGGTAGCAGTAGCTAAAAATATCTCGAGCGGAAAGCAAGCGGGCGCGCACGATCCGTGTGCCGTTGTTGCGTGTTTTGAGTCGCCGTCAGTGGTCTCTCGGATGCGCGCGACCCTTCCTCTGGGGCCTTCTGCTTACCGGTTTCGTGTAATTTTCTGTCATTCAACGTAGAAAAAAAACCCCACATGCATACACTCGTAAGATTTTGTCTTACAGTTCAGATAGGATCCGGTAATTTGCACTTCTCACTTCGGCATGCTGCTCCGGTGCTGGGCACAGGAAAGTGGGAGGGAAGGTGGAGAGGTACTGTTGAGAAAATCTCGCAGATGCCACGGTTCGACTAATGGGGCTTGGTCAAATGAAAAGTGAAATTAAGCGTTCGAAAGATACACAAAGATTTCCAAACTTGAGGTTATGAGCCTAGAGAATCTTGAGATCTTGAAACAATGGGAAATCTTGAGAATTTACCGACTTGCTAGAGAAACTTGTGAATGCTTTTAGGTTCAGAAATTATTATGAAAACTCCAACCTCTGAACATCTCTTCACAGTGTTTTAATATTAATTTCCGCCCCTCGCTCAACAACTTCCAGATTGACGTAGTCGCAGGGAAATGGAATGGTGGCCATTCCTCTTTCCACTTATGCCGAAAAACATGTTTTGCCCTTGAGAGCCAATAATGTACGAACGCGCAACAGTCGATCGAAAAACGGTTTAAACGATAGGAAAGTCCGTTTCTTCCCAACCCTGCCTCTCCCAAGGGAAAGAACGAGATACACCGATGATTGGCAATGCTCGGCTCCGGCTCCAGATTCTGTGGCACACCCAATGACGCACGCACGGTGTGCTGGCGGCCGATTTCGACACATTGGCTAAAAAGAATATTCGGTTGAAATAGACTCTCGAGGAAAATCGGCGGATTATGCCGGTTGTGTGCCGTGCTCACGCGTTCCACGTTCCAATCGAAACGGGATATGGAAAACCGGGGAAGTTTCCCGTTTTTCACACACTTTTCCAAACCGACGAACAGACGCGAAGAAACGTTCAATTTTTGGGGTTTTCAAACGGCAAACCGGTGGAGGAATCGAGAAGTTTTCTTTCAACTTTCCACAAATAAACGTTATTATTTCACGCTGCCTGGTCTCTCCCGTCCGTGTGCTGCAGATGTACTCGCATTTTTGCAGCCGCTTCCACGGTCCAGCGGCACACACAGGACGGGTGAAAAAGGGTTATGCAAATGTATACACAGAGAGCACATTCCTTGAATATTTCCCTTCCATTTGGACGTTGTTGTGTTTTTTTTTCTTCATGGTTTAGACTTTTCTCGGTACACGGGAAAAAACTGACTTGAGATCTAATTTCGAAGTGTGACACACATTTACGGGGAGTTTTTTTGAGCCGATTCGTGGTTATGCCGGGGAGAAGACTAAATGAACGCTAGTAATGAACGGTCTATATAGTGTTCAACCCACGTGGCATTCCTGCACCGAATTCTTGCGGTTGTCGATCAGTAGGTAAATTTATCAAACATTTATCCGCTCATTGGCGCGTTAATGTGTGGGTGTGAATAGTAGAAACCATCATGTGCAAACCTTTACTAAGACCTTCGTGACCGGAAGAAAAGAGAAGGAGGTTCTGGACTATTTATCATGGTGTGGTGCATAGTTAGCCGAATGATTAACGTTTGCGATTGCTAACATGTGATAGTGCCCTACAGTCCACAGTTTATAACACTCTCAAGAAAACAGTATGTGATTTGAGACTCTCAAAGTGGCTTAAAAAATCAAAGATAAGTCTAGTAAATCTTGCGTTCGCTATGAATGCAACATGCGTCCTTAATTTTGATTACATTTTAATGACAAGTTTGTCGCACTGTCGATCGTTCATTGCGCTCGTGCGTTGGTAGAGCGGGCAGCAGACACTTCGCAGCTTCGTGACAGTGTGCCGTGTCTAGAACATTTCCTTCATTATCATGTAGTACGTATAGGAGGTTTTAATTAGCTGTAATTACAAGAACGTCACCAGAACGATCATATCCATCAGTCGTTGTAATTAAATGGTCTCGTAGCACCGCTACCACTTACTTGCGCGAACGTTACAATGTTGACGTTGTAAAACTTGCCAGCCGTTATCGTTGCCTTGCGGTGCGCCTGCAGGATGATCCGCAGAAAGTACTTCCGTATCACGGTCGGCTCGTCGTACCAACGGCAGTTGAAGGCAGAACTGCTGATGTTGGCGTTCTGTGCGGTACGTAAAAGGGAAAGTAAGTCACCGTGTTAACTAGACATCTTTTTAACAAACGAGATCCAGCGAGACTCTCTACCTCTTCCGTAAGTTGATCCCCGAGATAGGAGAAGCACATCATCTCGATGAAGATGGAAATCAGCAGCACAGCAATGTTGATCACGTTCAGGCTGTGGTTGCGCGTGATGTAGAACAGCATCAGGCAGAGCAGCAGCAGGCAGCCCACGAACTGGATCAGCAGAATGAGACTCAGCACGCTGTCCAGTAGCTTGGTGCACTCGATCGCACTGTAGTGCAGCTCCACTATTTGCTGCAGCCGGCGATGCTTCTGCACCGACCGGCCCGAAGTTTCCCGATCGAACTGCTGCAGCATGCGGTTGACGAGCTGGTACAGCAGCGTGTTGTACCGGATCAGCATGAACAGTACACCCTTGTACCAGAGGATGAGCGTGAAGAAGATACAGAACGGTGTGATCGCCAGCCAGGAGATGGTGTAGTGCGCGATGTTGTGATGCACGTCCAGTCCGTACAGGTCCTGCTTCAGGGGCAGCATAAACTCCAACGTTCGGTTGGCCGGAGGTAGCCTCTGCTGCAGGAAATAGTGCGGATAGTTGAACGCCGGTGGAACCACATTAAACAGCACCATGTAAAGCAGCATCAGCTTGGCGTAGCCAAGGCTGAACCGATGAATTTTATTATTCACCTCGACGATTAGTTCACTGCACTGATCCTGCTTATCGCGAACTGTGAGTTTTATGGTAGGGCGAGCGAAGTAGGGGAAGATAAAAAAAACACAGCACAAATATTAGCATCCGCAACACACCTTTGGGAGGGTTGCATCTGGACGGGCGTCGCGGCAACACGCACATAGTGCCAGTGCTTGCTCCAGCTTAAGAATCACCGCCCGGAACGGTTCCGACTTGATGGCCAGGATGATGATCGTCAGGTAGCAGAGCGCGGCAAAGATCAGCTCGGACACGCTTCGCACAATCGACTCGAACGGGTGCCGCTCCGAGATGCGCAGCGGCTTCGGGTAGAGGATGACCACGTATGCAAACAGCAGCAGCACGTACAGGCGGTAGAGCTTGCGCCGGTCACCCCACAGCCCCATCAGGGCAAAGATGCGCAGATTGTACGGCATCACGCGGAAGTTGTCGGCCGCCGTACGGGGAAGAATGTTTGCCATGTGGTGATTGGATGGATCGTGGTCTGGTGTGTCCTAGCTCAGATTAACAACTGGAACTGAAATGTCTCTATTCTGCAGGCCACCGGTTTCGATGGCTTTCCTGTTTGTGTTGGGTAATGCGATGGGCGAGTATCCTCAAAATTACCTAGAGCAAGGACTATGTTTACACATGTGTTGTGGGCGTTTTAGTGACAATCACAATCGAACTACGATGCTAAACGACATTAATTATGTACTTAGAAAACGTAGCAAGATTAGTGGGTTTACGTATGAACGTTTAAGGGACAACACTGAATAAAAAGTAGACGAGAATACTTTGAAGACATCAAGGACTTGTGGACTATTTTTCCCAAGCATTCCTAGAATAGTTCTTTTAAAATGAGATAGTAAGAGAATATGGCTTTTAAAAGCTGTAATGGGGAAAATAATTAGTGCGAGAAAAAGAAGAATGGTACGTAAGATCTTACTTGCCCAAACGATGCCATATCGACGATGTAGAATTTTCCCACTGTGATACCCCGTGGTATGTAGGCGTGACGAATAATCTGTTGAAGCTGTTTCTGCAACTGGGGCGAATACTGGTACCAGGCAGTGTTGTATACCGCACTGGCAACCGCTGTATTCTGAGGACATATAGATATAAATTTTTTTTATATATATGTTTTTTTATAATATGCTCTTGCATGCTTGTATCTGAATATATCTTTGCACTCATTTAATTCTTGGTATTCTTCAGTAAAGAGATTCATGAATCTTGGTATTCATGAATCTTTGGCAAAAGAAAAATATCGAGATATTAATTCATCTGTAAAGCTTCATAAACCTTCAAGTATTCTATAATTATGATAGTACTAAAGATCAATCAATTTTGGGATTCAGATTCAAGATTCGACTCGTAACACGAATAAATCATCATTGAAGATTCATGTACCAGAACACTGTTACTAACCTCTGTGGACAGTCTGTTCCCAAAATACGAAAAGCACAAATTCTCCACAGTGAGGGCAAGAAAGAGAAGAAGCACGTTTACGGCTCCCGTGTTGATGTTCTAAGGGTTGGAAGTTATGGTGAAATAAACGTTACCTATTGCCCAAGTCAATCGAACGTCAAACGTACGGAAATACCTTTGATACGTAGAACATGAACAGACAGCACATCAGCACGGTGTTGGTAAACTGTACCAGCAGCATCAAATTAAGCACACTGTCCAGCAGTTTCGTACACTGCGTTGCCGCTCCGTGCTGGTCAATGATCTCGGTCAGCCGGTTGCGAAACGGGGTCGTGCCGGGCTCGAGCCCTTTAAGCTCCTGGACGCCCCGGGAAACGAGCTGATACTGCAGCGTGTTGTACACGATAATGCCGATAAACACTAATCCCTTGACCACCGTCAAATACGCGGTAAAGAGAAAGGCCGGACAGGCCAGCAGGGAGAAGACGGTGTAGTGCCCGATACTGTGGCGTATGTCCAGAAAGAAGAACCGTGACTCGACCGGCAACAGAAACTCAACCGGCTCCGTCCCATTGGCGCTAAGGTACGCCCGGTACGTCACCAGCGCGGGCAGTAAATTGAAGATGAGGAAGTACACGCCCTGTACCCCGATGTACGCCCGGCTGTAGCGCATTATTTGTCGATTGACGTGCACCATGTATCTGCTTGATACGGTCGACTGGAACGTTCGATCTGGGGATGTTCAACATCCGAGAGATGTGAAGAAGAATGAGGGAGTAGAGTGAAGCGATAATGTTGTTATTTGTGGGCTACTGCTTGGGAGGGTGGTGGGATCTCCACTCATACTGCACACTTACGCTTATCGAACAGCTGCTGCACGGTACCGATCAGCTGCTCGAACGGTTTGCGCTGGATCGCAAAGATCGCCATCATGAGATAATTGTTATAGCAGAAGATGAACTCCGCCGTACTGCGGGCGATTGAGTCGAAGCTATCACTGCCGGTGCCGAGCACAATTTTTGGCACGATCAGTATTAGAATCGTGGTAATCAGCATTACGGCGAAGGAACGCTTGCGGATGGGATCGCCCCAAAGGCCGGAGTGCTCCAGCAACCGTAAGCCAAGTGGCATGACGGTAAAGTCGGACGGATCGGAACGACGCTGGCCGTGCTGCCGCGAGTTTTGCTTTATTATCGTGCGCGTCAAGCGTCGGAACATGCTGTTTGCAGTGCGATAGCGATTGGTTGATACTGGTGGGACTCATCGGACTGTAAAACTGTTGCGGAAGAAGGCGTTCGCGAGGGTCTTATGTCACACTAGCTCGTGAACAAACAAGACAGGCCTGATGGCTTCCTATGGATTAAGTCATTATTTCTGGAACGAAATGTGTGGTGGTCACGCAATGTGTTCAAAATTAGTATGATTAGTATTCCCAAGGTTCTATGGCCTAAACTCCCTGTATATTGTGACGCACTCTACAAGTACGTCTGTGAAAGTAGTGAAGGAATTCCATCCATCTCCATTCAATTCGGTTAAAAATGATTTAAACAATGGTTTGCTTTACTTAAAATTCGTTGAAAAAAACAAATCGCACCCCGTTGTAGCTTCTCGGTTCTTCGTTTTGTGGTAAGAATATTTTAAGTTTCCCGCACGAACCGAAAGCAGGGAACGTAGCAGCTGTGTTTATCGCCCTGATGTAATCGATTCTTCTTCACACTAACCCCCGTCGTCGTTGTCGTCGTCATCGTCATGGTGGTCGTCGTTCTCGATGTCCGGGGACGTTGGAGATAGAGTGTGAACGAATGCGATTCCTTAATGCGTCTTTCGTTGTGCAATATGTGTCTGCCCGGCTCTTCGACGGCCCGCCCCATATAGCTAATAATAGCTTAATTATTCATTCCGATTTGAAGAGTGCGAGCGGTCTTTCCTTGTACCGAAAATTGCACCCAACAGCGACGACGATTCCTCCCGGGTGGGGCGAAAATCTTTATGTACGTTTCGTGTAATAAAAGTACAAGATATTACCGCATAATGTACGATCGGGCTCTGTTCTTGTCGCTTTGTGTTTTTCCTGCAACGAAATGACGTGTGGTAATTAAAAGCACATTCTTTCAACCTTTGAGCTGCGGTTGTTTCTGTGGCCCGTTAGGACTTGCTGCACGTACGTCTCGAGGTAGCTGAGTTTGAGTTCAATCGCGTTCTTCTGCAGACTTGGATCTACGATGTGCTGTCTCTCCCACCCGCCTTGTTTGTTCGTGGGCGGAAGACGACGACAACAGCAAGCTTCCGCGGGTGGTGTCTTCACCTCTGGTGTTGTACAGGCGCGCAGTAGAGTCTAGTGCAAATCCAGCACACAGGCACAGCAGCGACCGAAACGGTGGTTACACCGTGCCGAATCGTTTGTGCAAAAAGTACGGGAAATTGGAAGGAACCCATTCACAAACGACGTCATTAGCCGGAGGAGAGGGAGGTGAAGGTGGGAACCGACAACAGACCCTCCAAGAAACTGGGACGGTGTGACTAAGCGGATTGATTTTGCTTCCACAAGCTCGAAGCTCTCCTGCGGCTTCAGACCCTATTGGTCGTCGCGCGGGAACCCGTTCACTAAACTGTTCCACCGGGCCTGGGAAGCGGTGGGATTTCAAGCCACTTCCCCGATCGCAATCACCTTCGTCATCAACACCTAGGCTTGTTGTGCCGTGCGGTGGGCATCAGTCGATGGAACCAATTCGCATTTCCCCGGCATCTCTCTCCCTTCCTCCCTCACATAACCATCATTATTTGCACACAGTAACTCAGGTTCTTCAGTAACGCCTCCGGTCAGGTTTATGATCTAAGATGCAGTACTCCGATCCTGGTGCCACTATGATGGCTGTTTCGGAAGGCGATGTTAGTGGTGCTCCGCTGACAGGATCAATGGGCGAGCACGGCCGTGGTGGTGCGCTGACCGTTGGATGGTGTAATTGGAGGATTTGAAAACGTGACAACGGGTGGGTTGTAATATCATAATAAATTGCTTCAATGTTTGAGAATTAGCTTGCCCATTGTGGGTAAGGTTTTTGGCAGCGCGTTGTGTACACCTGGGCGCCCAGCATTGATGATGTGTGGTTGGCTGGTCCATTCTACAGGTGCGTTTTTTGCTGGTGGTTATTGTGGCGATCAATGACGTTGCGAGAATACGGCCTAGGTGTGGGCGGAATGTAAATAGTGAGTGGATTATTCAAATGTCCATATTTATTTTACCATTCTCGTATGGAATCCGGTAAAAATGTATGTCCAAAATCCATTTGTTTTGATCTTCACACACTTTTCAACAGTAGTAGCGTGCGCGATATGAGTTTTTAACCATAACAAATAATAGTCCACAAAGACAGAGTAGCATTTAGAATTGTAATGCCAATTCGTTCAAGTAGAAGTGCGAGGATTATCTTTATCCCGCAATGTTAAGTGTCTCATAAAAATTGAACTCCTCCTCTACGTTGTTCCTTCGCCTTGGCAACGTTGGCGGGAGTAATTTGAATAAAATAAGTTTCGACACTGTCATCGTCCGCCTATGTGGGTGAGGGCGCGTAGATCAAAGTGTAGCTTTGTATTTTGGTCCGATTTTGGGCTGCCACGGCAATCTCGCACCGCTGCTCATTTCCATGCGGTGTATGGTTTGCATTTTTCATCACGTGCTTTTTTATCAGATGGCCACTCGAGCGGCGGCAGATGGGGGCATCTTCCTCCCAGCCGCGTACAAAGTAACCGCGAAAGATTGTAAAAGCGTGAAGAATCGGACGCTTTGTGTGTGCTCCCTGGTCGTGTCGTGGCTTTAATGGAAACACGCGGAAACGTCGCGGCTGTATAATGGGTAACCTTTATTGGTTCCTTCGTAATGGAACATCTCTCTTTGTGCCGTTCTTTGTGCCGCGGGAAAGAGATAGTATCAATAAATTAGTAAACGTCGTAAATTAAATTCTGCACCTTTTTTGAGATTATCCCGCCGTTCTTATGGCATGCTGTTGACACCCCATGCACCTCAAAACGTCCAAAACAAGCAGAAAATACTATAAACGTAACACACGTTTTCACAAAATCTATTTTGTTTTGATCAGCGTGGGCCTCTGTGCATTCATTTAAAGGCGTATAACATACAGCAGGTTGCAAAAAAACGGTCCAACATTACAGCTAGCTGGAGACCACCCCCTTCATGAGTATGTGTGTGGCCCTCCGTGCTGGCCGTTCGCTTCCAGAGTCAAAATTAAAATCGTGGGCGTTAATAAAGTATAAAGATTTGACAAGCAGGAAGTAATCGTTGCCAGAGTGCGGAGACAAAGTTCCCCGCGACGCTGCCAGACAGCTCGCCTCTAACTACCCTTTGTGGCTTATCGAATCGTGACTAACCTCTACCACGAGCGGCCCTCACGCTTGGTACGGGTCTTTTCTTGCTGGCCGTACAAAATTGACGCTCAGCGAACGCTGGTTCGGACGGAGAAGCGGAAGTGCCCAACAAACGAAAATGAATTAGTGCAAATTGTGAGGAGCACGAAATTAATTTGTCCCGCGCTCTGGAGACGACCGCTTGAGAGGAGCATAGAGGGCGCGGTGTCTTGCTTGGGCGGTTTGCTTGGGGGTTCATAAGGCCAAGCGCGGTTTTTCTTCAGCAAAAAAACCTGTCAGTCATCGCATGATTATTGCACTTGTTCTGTTTTGGAGGGGAAGTGAGCCGTAAAGAAGGGAGATTTTGGCCAAGTTGTGGACATTTGATGGAAAAAGACTCGTTTCATTCGTTCCAAAAGTAATTTCTTTTGCATTATATCAATAGCTTGCTAAACCTGGATGAAAGAAGTGTGAGAAAAATTGTAGAAAAGCCTTTACACTTTTTATTCTGCGAGAGTCGAACGCATGATCTCTAGGTTGTCAAACCGTGACATTAATAATGTGCTAATTGTCTGAGGTAATTGTCCGTAAGTTTGAACTTGACAAGTAGGATCGGAGAAATGGACTTGGATGCCTAACTCTGTGTTTTTTTCCATATGTTTAATGTTACTGAAACAAAAGAGTGACATTTTTTAAATTATTTTTGCATATTGAAAACAGTACGAACCCCTTCTTTTTTTAACACAAAAAGCAGTTGTTTGTGATGGTTGCTACTGTGTGACCAGCTTAAAAAAACTGGAATGAACTTGGACAGTTTGCTGGAATGCAATTTCTTAGTGAATGCACGCCAAGCATGCGATTTCGAACATATGCGTCAGCGGCGAGCAACACTAGTGGTGTGTTTTCTCGCGCTTTTTTGATTGTTTGTTTATTTTTGCAACAGTGGTGCTAGTTAACAATCGCTAACAAGCAGTCTGTTGTTGTTGCCGAAAGGAATGGTGGACTTAAAAATCGAAAAACAAGTGACTGCACGCACGGGCAGGAAAGTTTGAAGGAAAGCAGGGAAGGGCAGAGAGAGAGAGAGATTGAGAGAAGTATACTTTCACCAGAGCTATTGAAGGCGACGGTGATTAGACTGGGACTGTGCGCTTAGTGTTTTGCTTCTGTGTGGTTTTGGCAACAGTATTGTTTTTCTCCCTATAAATGTCGCGCAGTCTTTTTTTCATTATTATTAGATGGTGGTTTCTTTTGATTTCTCCACGAATTGTGTGTTGTCGCGGGTACAGAGCAACACCCCGTGACTTATTAATGCCCGTTTCCGGTATTTTTTTTCGCGTCGAACGTGCCTTTGATACCGATCGGCGGTGTGTAAGCAAAAAGGCGCTTCCCCCTTGCGGATGGTTGTAGTTGGCTTTAATTTTCGCTTGTTTAGATATGGTGCGCTCTCGTCTTCAGCGTTTCGGTAGCTTTTTTTTTGTCCGTTGGGTGATCATTAATGCCATCGCATTATTTGGAAGCAGGGGAGCGAAAAATTGGCACCCCGTTTGGCCATTGATGGCATACTGCTTGCACATTCCACAAAAGGGGTTCTCGTTGTTCGGAAAGTGGGAAAACAATTTTCCACAGTCTAGTCGTTTTTTTTGTAATCTCGCCATGTCACTTCAGATGTCACCATCGCTTCAGTCTGAGTCAGCTTAACGGCAAACCCGGCACAAATGCAACATGACTAACTACAGTTTTAATGGCTCACATTCTCGTGTGTGCGCTATACGCTCACGTGGGGAAAGTGCCTGGGCAAAGATGGTCGTACAAAACCCCGATCACTTCTGGCTCTCCTTGCGCGCGGGCGCACTCTATCAATTAAGCCCATAGACACATTAATCACATTGGTATAGTTCAGCTTTGGAGGCACCGCTAGACGGCGGTATATGCGGAAAGCTACCAACTTTCCGAGGCTGATGATATTAGCAGTAGTGTTTCACTTTTTGTCATTTGCGATGCGTCCTATTAGAATGCGAAGATGCGTCCTATGGACCGTTCCGTCGCCGGTTCTCTTCATTTAACCCCTCCAGGGGCACGTTGACGGTGGAGTTAACGTTTATTGTAGCCGACACCGCCAGACAGTGGCGGATGGGCATTAGGTTAGGTTAACACACGCATCAAAAGAGGGCTCCTTTAAGGGCACCGTCTCGGGGCCGCAAGACTTTGTTGAAAGCGAAACAACCGACCCTTCTCTACACATAGCCCTTTCGCAATACCGTACGCACCCCTTGTCCGACGGAAAGAACAAGCCATTTTATTGCTGCAATTGATTGGTTTTATTGAACTCTGCGTGGATGGCTTCATCAAACGATTCCGTTTATTGATAGGAGCATGGCGTTCGTTGCTGTAGCAGTTGTCGTCGCTGTTTCGGATTTGTTGCACCAAAGAAAGGTGAAGGTAAAGGTGCTGAGGTGTGTGTAACGCTGGAAGACGGTAAAGTACATTGAACCATGTTCGGACGCGGTTCGGACGTTTCGTTTCGTTCCCTTTCTTTGTTGCCGGAAGCGTAGATGTTTATCAGCGATAGTTAAAATAGAATGTGCGATGGCAAATGTGCAAGTCTGGTCGATGGCCCTGCCGTATCATCCGGTAGCATCAGTCATTACGCGGTTATCTTGTACTTGCCTTGACTTAGAATTCGCAGACTTGGCGACCCAGGGCAGCAAGGTGCGAGATTTATATCTACTAACGCTGCTGTCTGTGCCATCTTTTTGTGAAGCATTAAAATAAGAGCCTATTTTTCAATTCACATTAAGGCGAAGCTACTTCACGTTTCATAAAAAAATCCTTAAATAATGAAGAGTGCTTTGCTTTATTTTGAACTATTTTTTTTTTGGGATATACATTGGAGCTCGTTAGAATGCCTACACGACCGCGCCACATGCTTTGTGGCGCCCTCGCGTACATACCGCGCACGTTGAGCACGCGCAATCACATGACGTGTGCGATGACGATGGATGGATATGGTATCAGTTTCGTTGCTGCTGGTGATGATGGAATTTGGCCCGAAACATGGCGCCAGTCGTTAGCGCTTTTCGGTGCTGATTGATGCACCGAACGCGAAGCAAAAGAGTGTGTACGGGTTAAAAAAAAGAAATAAAACAGAAATAGAAAGTTACCAAGAACGTGTGGTGAAAGCGATTTTTTTTTCATATGGTTTTACATATGGTTAAACATAATTAACTATTTGAATGGGAAGAAAGGGAAAGAGGGGTGAATGCTGGTGTAAAATTTTATGTAACATAAGTGAAGAGACATGTCGTTTGCGCACATGATTTGTTCTAGTTAGTGCCTGAACTCTTTGGCCCCCTTCAACGATCGGTTTCAATTTAATATGGCCCATGGCAATAAAAAGATATTATTTTTACACAAGTCTCTGTTTTTTGTTTCATTCAATGTCATTGTATGCTCCTTTTCCTGCCGCAGCTACTATTTTTATTCTCAATTCAATGCTTTAGAAACGTTTTAAAAGAATGTTATGCTAGAGCTGCGGTTGAGAGCAGCAGCGGAATGCTGCTTTCTTCCCGAAACGGGACAGAATCATTCGTTTAATTTGTTGATAGTTGATGACAGGAGCGCTACGTCAAAGAGGCGTGCGTGTATGATTCTGCAGCAACGACGGCAGCACCGGCGGGTCCATTAATCACGACGAATTGTCCGGCTGTTGCCGGTCCCGGTATTACTGCTGCTGCTGCTGGTGCTGCTTTGATCTCAAGATAAGGTATCAAATTACACTCAACGAGTGTGTCACTGGTCAAGACGCGCGAGAAGCCGATCCCCGTCTGCTTTTTTCCCACGCCACTGGCCCGCAAACATTGGTTCGCATTATCCTTCGCGGACAAATTGCACCAACGAACGTGGATCATAATCCTCGCGATGCAAGCGGCCGCCGGCAAACGACAATGTAGCGAAATGTTGCCTACCAAGCCAGCTGCGGCCGATGCCACACGGTCGATAAAACTCCCCGCGCGAAATGGAAGGTGGTCGACCGAATTGATTAATGATTCCACCAGCGCAAACAATCGACATATAATTCCCCACCCTTCTACCCGTCGTCGTCCCGCCCCGAAATAACCATGTGTGCGCGCGCGCGAAATATTTGCGCGTAACGCTTGGCCCCGTCTCCTTATCATTGTCGGGTGGCGGCAGGGTTTTTACGCTGGCAACGGGATGGCATGCGATGGTGAAAAAGAAAACGTGATGCCTCGGCGCACGGCGTAAGATGGTGATGGTTGTGGTAGTGCGTATACTCATCAACTCACCTGGGACATGCGGAAATGCGCGTCAACGGCTAAGCGTACCACTGACAACTTTCCCCTTTTTCGGGGTTCGAACCCGTTTTGGTTCGGTTGCTGTTTTTGCTGCGCCTATTAAATTTGCTGACCGATAAACGCCCAAACGTGTCGGACCGCGTATGTAGGAGTGTAAGATGGGCTTTCTGTGATATATTGTGATGTAAAAGGAAGTGTGCTGGAAAACATATGGAATGGAAATATGGGTACGGTGTTTTGGAAGAGGCACATTTGATCACGTGCCTGTCAATCGTGTTTCACAGTGCCTGCTAACGCTGGGGAAGCAAAATGAAATATTGAAAACCATATGAAATAAATTAAACCGTATCAATAATTCATTGCGCACACACTGTCTCTCAAACCGCACTCGCTGTGTGTGTGAGATTCGTCTTGGTATCTAACAGTAATGTGGTTGTTGTAGAGATGGAAAAATACCAGACATGCAGGGGTTTGTACGCCATTTGGAAAACTTTGTAACATTGACGAGGGTTATCATTTCTTGACATACTTGCTAGTTATCAATTTGAAGTCTATTTTTCTATTTAAGTATAATTAAATTTTAAACACATGAGACTTTTGTATCATTATTCGTTTCGAGCTTCGTTTAATCAAACTAAGGCAGTGCTCTGTCCTCTATTGGACAACACACAAGACTCGATTATTTGGATGTGTACGATCATACGCCATGGATGAAACAGAAAGTCGACATCTCTCTTAAAGCAGTTTAATTTTGCGTTACTGATACTCACCTATGCTTTATTTATCTTAACCAGTAAAACGTTTAGGCATTATTTTTATATGAACGATCCTTTATTATTGTTATTTCTATATAGTGTTGATAATGCTTACCATAAATTATTTTTGACATCGATATAACAAAATCTGCATTATTTCGTTAGTTTTTCTTCAGAAAATCTCGTACATTTTGCTGTGATGAATGACAATTTTAAAAACCTTAAAACTGATTATTTGTCAAACAGTGATTGATTTGTCTTGTTCGCTGGTGGCTCGAGCGCTTCCTAAGTATTCACCGCTTCATTGGGGGGTAATGTTGAACTACAAAACATGATACACCTACTTGGTTCTACTTCAATGATTGTGGCTGCAATAGTTAGGCAAAAAGAAATCGATTAACAAAATCTATCCCAAATTTATTTGTACTAGGAACATAAAATACTTTTTTTTTATTTTAAAAATATAGAGCGAAAAGCCCTGCAAAAACAAAAGCAAGGAAAGCAAACGCAATTTCATTCATTCGCAATGCAATCGGCTCGTATCGAAACGATCTTTAAATATCCTTTCCCGGCCATTGCTGTCATTATTAAGCTACTGCACTCGTACGCGTAATGTGTGCTGTTTGGCGTTACCGCCCAGTAGCTTCCCATTTCACTTCGTTAAGGTCCAATTTTCAGCCATGTTTCGTTTGATATGTATATACGTCCCTGCCAAATAAACAGTTCTCATCTCATTGCAAATGCAACGATGCTGCCAGCGGGATGGTACATATAGTTTTCGGGTAGCGTGATCCCCTTCCTCTTCCGGTGTGTGTGTGCGCACCACTCCACTGTCCACCACCCCCCATCGCGTACGTTTCACTTTGCGCAACTCGAGCACGCACACACATGCGCTGGCTGCTTTCACTTGACTTAGTTTCATTTATAATGAATGGTACGAAATAAATAAGTAATGAAGAAATTAGCTTCATCAACGGTCAGTGCCCTCTTCTCTACCACACCACCCCTCATTTCGATTCGCCCCTTGCGGATTCGGTAGAGAATAAGGGAAATAGCGAATGCATTTATGAATTTACACAAGCACCACCGCCACTATCCATGTGCGCATTCGGCGTCGTCGCGCAGTAATGAAAATGACATCGAGCATAGTTAATTCATCGTCACTTAAAGAAGGTTAGCGGGGTGACGACAGGTGGGGTGGGCGGCAGGCAAGCGTTCCTCGTGTTTCATTTCTCTCTCTGCTTTGTGCGGTGAAGCTGTGACATACAAAAAAAAAACGTTTTAACGTCCAAAAAAAGAGTTTAAACACAGTGGTCGCAATTATTGGGAGGTTAATTTTCATGCTCTGATTTGTGGCATCGTTTTCCACCCGGAGCTTCGCCCGCTGGTCGGTCACGGTAATTTTCCTCTCGACTTTAAATATTCCGAAAGGTTTTGCTGTGTTGTTTTTTGGGGCCCAGTTTTTGTGGCCAATTAAATCTCGGTAGTGGCAAAAGCCTGTTGACCATCTCTCTGTCCCGTAGGTTTCATTCCAATTGCATTCCAATTGGAACGTATTTTTGAATAGCAAGCCAGATTCCTTAATATTGTGCTTTTCAAATGTTCTGATGCTGATTTTCAGCAACTGTTTGCATATGCAGTTTGTTGGATGTTCATCAACCGTTTACCACCTCCCACGCACAGATAGACACGCACACACACGCGCGCCCGGTTCAGTTTACGGTGTTTTCGCCTATAATGGAGTTGTCTAATGATTTATGAGCGAGCCTTTGGGCACTACCTTTGCAACGCGCAGCAAAAGCAAACAACTTATCCCGGGCGGTTTATGCAATAGTTAATCTAATTATTGATACTGTCAAAGTTGCCGTTTCTTTGACGCCCTGACAGTCAGCTGACAGTTTTGCCGTTTTTTTTTTGTTGCTTAGTTCGGCCCCAGTCTCGGAACTCCATAATTCAAACCACCGCCAATTCTCGATACAGTGCCTAAGCGGGACACAAACCGACGCGCAGCAAAAGGAAGAAGTGAGAAAGCGAAAGACTAGCTGCATGCCGCTCGGCGTTTGTCCTGCATCTGCGGCTAGAGCGGTTTGGCTGCTGCTACTGCTTCTACGGTTGCGCTCCTGCATCATGCTTAAATTGATACGCAAGAATTCCAAACAAATCCATCCATCATTAGCTCTGCGGGGGGGTGGGGGAGGGGTAGCAGCACTCGTTTCGTTTTGCGGCAAAAATCGCTCAGAAGCGAACGACAGTGTTTCTCCGCTTGCCAAATGTGGACTTGTCTGTGGCGACTGTTGGATACGAAAGGCTTCTCCATTCTCCTCTACCCCATCCCTCTTCCTGCGTTTTCTGCGATTTTTGTTCACTTTCAGTGTTCACAGACGATCTAAGCAAGGTGTCGTACCGTGGCAATAGACGGTTGCCTCTCAGGGGCACCCTGCCACCGGTGCACGGGTGCATTTTCTCGATGCAGCTGGAAGACGCCAGAAGAAAAAAAAAATCACGCATGGCTGTGTGTGGTGGTAGGTGCCGGTGATACTATCGGAGGTCGATGTCAAACTGTCAAAAGTGTTTATCATCTCGAATAGAAGCCGGTCGAACGGTGACGATGGTGGTGAACACACAGTGAGGGGCATACCGGACGCACGAGGCGACTCTTAAGCCAGCACAACCATGGCCGTAATCGGCGTAGGAGATACACACACAGATTTTAGAGCAAAACTTTTTCCCCGTACGTACAACTGGTGTTAATTTCTAGTGCAACAGATGGTACCGATTCGTACCGTGTTAAGGAGACTAGTTTTCTAATAAGTTAAGAATTGCACAATAAACAAACAATAGAAAACCCCGCTGTCGCCTAAAGTCAACCAGGAAGAATAGACCTAAATGATCCGATTGCTCCGATCATATATATATATTTTACCCTGCAACAACGTTTAGTGCACACAGGAGGTAATACACAATGCACCAAGCAGTTTAAAGTCACCGGAGAATAATTGGTACGGCATTGTCGACATTCCAGTGAGGCTTTTATCGGTCCAAACGGGGGTCGTTCGTGCCTGGTTGGAGACCTGTCAATTTCGCCACGCCGCCAGCATAACGTATCTGTCAATAGTCAGTTTAACGCAAATACTACGCACATGTGGAAACATGCTGCTCGCATGAGGTATTCTACCGAGCGAACGTTTCGCTGTTTTAACTGCCAATGAGTAGCTACTGTGGGGTAAATTCGTTGTGACAGAGCGTTCAAGAACGCGCCCAGGCGCATGCCAGAGAGTACCGGATCCGAAACTATCCGCCAAATCGAGAGCAATTGGATATAAATCTTTTAATGTCTTACAGCTGCTCGGGATAGTAAAAGACACACGCTTAAACACAGCCATACGAAAGCCAGTACATATGGTTCGGTAGTGCAATTCTTAGACGGTGGCAAAAACATATCCACATTTCTCTTCGATATACCAACCGCGTACGACAAATGGCACTGCTAAGTCGGTCTGACACGTGCTGCCGTGTGTAGGTTGCTCCGGCCGGTGGCTAAGGCGGGCTGTAGGACAACGGTTTGAAAAATATTAGGTGCTCGCTTATCGACACTCAATTCGTATTCCTACCGAAGGTGGTATACCCGGGCATCCTAGGAATGGAGAAACAGCACTACACTGTAGTAAAATCATTTCCGTAAAACAAATTGCGCCATTTGTAACGTCCAGGTGTTGTTTTGTTTTTTTTACTTGTTCCAGAGGAAGAAAGACTCTGGTGCGTAGGAGGGTCCTGGGAATGGTTCAGACACGTGGCAATAACTTCATGTTTTCAATTATGATTTTTATTTTACACAATTACGATATATTGTTTTGGCGAGTTTTGCACTAGACTGAGGAGGATTTGGAGATGCTTGGTTTTGAATTTGACAGTTTTTGCAGCGAATTATACTCATTCGACTCATCTAACTCAAGAATTTCCAAAATGTAAGTCGTTTATAGAAACAGCAGAAAATTTGTATTTTTTTTAATAAAAAGCTTCAATTTCTTTCAAAAAAGTCATTTTCTATAAGATAGCTTATCTAAAAAAAAATGATCAACATGATTTACGTATTTCAATGGCCACAAAGATACTACTGCACTGTGAGCACTTTGAGACAAATGTTTGGGCAAACGACTTTAACCATATTCATAAATTCATATTCGACACAGACTTTAGGATTTTTATTCCTGCAATAGTCCCTTGGTACTGCTCGTTGAACGTGATTGAAATACAGCGCGCGAAGGCTATCGAAAGATTGATCAAGGCACCACGAAAGTGGTCAAATTCACCCATAAATTCGACCATTTTATTGCTGAGTAAAGATCAACGAAAGAGGGGAACCGCAATTATGGCGGTGTGTCGTGGGCCATTGGATTGGGCTCACCACTTTGTTGGTGCACGGATTGCGCTTGATGTTTTATTCGTATCCTACTGAAATGTGTTTCGTGTTTTACGGCCGTCCACGGTACGCGGGCCCCGTCAGATATCAATCGTCGATTAAAGTGTGCTTTGTGCCGTACCATTATCTGTGCGGGCAGCAGTGTTGCCAAACCAGCTCGTTTCACATGCAAAATAGTGTGTAAATAAATTAATTTAAAATAAAACATTTGCATTACACATTGCTCACCGACATTATGGCTGACCCAGATCGGCACGTTCTCTCCAATCTCTTTCTCTCTCTCTCTCCCCCTCTCTCTCTCTCTTTCCCTCGCTAAGAGCTGGGTGTATGGCATCGTCTGTTACATTAGCAACAGTACGGTCATCGACCTCGCCGTTGGTCGTTGTGTTTCACCCCGTGCCAACTGAATCATAAGCGGGAAATCGTTGTAAATGGGTTCTATTTAGAACGTGACAGCATCGTTGCAATTGGCGCACCACATCAAGTGTGTCCCCGGTGACGCTTTGTGCACACGATCAAGTGAAAGTGATTGCTGTTGGGCGATAGGGAAGGGCCGGGATACGCTAGAAGGAATATTAAATACAGTAAGATTCATAGCGAACTTAACCTTTCCAACTGATTCAACTTGATCGTACTTAATCTCGCACAAAGAAACATCAAACCAATGAGCCGTATATTAAATCTTAACGTAACCCATTACAGAAATTAAATACAGTGTATTTTTGTTCACAGTATACCCTGCCTTAAGTGAAGTAAGCTTTTCATTCCGACTTTGTGCAAACCATCTCCATCTAGTACGCACAAATAGCTCATAACTAATGTCACACATTTTTTGCACTTTTAGCTGTATCTGGAGTAGCGGATGCGGCACTAGATGTCCATAAACCTGTGTCTGTGCTACAACCCTTTGTTCCTGCAGGCTCCCACACACGGTTGAAGATTTGCGTACCGTACCGCCCCGAATGGTGTTCATATTTTAGTATTCTGTCGTTTGTTTGCGGTGCAAAACACACCGAGCCTCCAGCGGAACGGTACGAATCACCCGTGCCTAAGATTTTATATATTTATTGCCCGGCTGGCTACCACCCTGTGTATGCTCCCGTGCGCGACCCCTTACCGACTCACGGTGGGCGAACAGTGTAATGGGCGAGTTTATTTTTATTGTTATAGCTATTTGATTGTTTTCTCCACTCCTTTCCTGTCCCAGTCGGTGGAACTACTAGACTTTTGTGGTGTGCTTAGGCGAAAGGTGGCGGGTTCGATGCAGCAGGGATGGAGTTGCAGTGGGGATTACAGTAAATCGGTTACAGGACGACCTCCCTGAGCGAGTTTGCAAGGCGGACAGTATTTCAATCCGTACCGTGTAATGGGCTGCTGGAAAAGGAGATGATGAGGAAATATTAGGTTGTTTTTTTATTGCAAAAATCGTTTGAATTTATAGCACTATCATGTGCATTTGTATCTGAAAGTGAATCTGAAGGTAAAGCACATTTTAAATTTGAATGGTGAAGGATTCAGCTTGTAGTAGCAAATTCACCGATTAAGAGAGTACTTAAAGCTTATCTGCTTGACCTACTAACCGGTGAACCTGCTACTCAGTGAAGGATATGCAAGATTAATTCGGCAGCATACATCGCTAGCAATCCACGGGGCGCGTCTGTGTTCTGTTGCCAGTTGGCACATTGCCCACGGTAGAAAGAGCAGAGGGAAGACGCATCCTCGATGATGATTCCAAAATTATCTGAAATCTTCGATTTGGCATTAATCTTTCGGCCGTGGTGGTGGTGTTGGGGGCCATAAACAATCTCAGCATGTAGGGCAGAAACAGCAGCCAGATGTAGCAGTTGCATCGTAAATTTAGCTCAACTCCAGGAAATGCTGCGCCGCAAAGGTTGCCAAAAGGAGTAAGACTTTAAGCTCACCTTTATTTGCGCACCGGCCTTTACGCCCGGCGCAGCCCGCTTAGAAGTCTATCTTTGGCAAGTGATTGCAGTCCATCACAGCCATCTGGTACACTAAAGGGGGCCTGCAAATATACACATTGTTCCTCAATTGGAGATGCTTTACGATGTTGCATCTTGCGAAACTTGCGAAACAGTGCGGCGGATCCGGATTAACAACAGAAACGAGTGCAATAATTTGTCGATTAATCAATTGGCTACCGTTTAAGTTTTTATGGTTAGCCGCCAGTTTTTCAGCCACAAAACAGCTGTCCCTCCCTGTGTCGCATAAATCGACGGACCTCCGTCTATCTCTGTTGGTCACTCGAGAGCGCGCATATGTGCATGCTTGTCATCTCTCGACTTTGTCGATCGCTCGAATGGCGAGTGCTTCTCGATCCAGCCTTTTTTTCTTTTTTGTAGGTGGAACGAACGCAGCGAAAGGGAATTATCCCACACCGGTCGAACCAATCGAGCGGTGGCAGTAGGAGCAGCAGCAGCAACAGCAGCCTGCACCAAACGGTAAAAGAGCTTCTGGTACTTTGTGTCAGATTTAAGCCTACCAAACTGTCGCTAATCGATAATAAATCCCCTCTTTACCGGCTGGCGGGCAGCTGCCGCAGTTCGCGGGCGCGCGCGCGAGCCCATGAGTGGAGTGTTGAATTGGGTGCACCTCATAATAAGACGCAGCAGCATCAAGGAAACGATCCGCGAAACGATCGTTGTTGGGCGCCTGGTGGGGTGATTGCGATTGCCGTGTTTCTTCCAGCACCACCAGAAGCGTCGCTAAGTCGTCCGGGGAATGGTCCACTTGAGCGCTTGTTGAGTCATGCAAAATGGGAAAATTTGGTGCATTCGCGTTTCGTGTCACAGCTTCCACGGATCGTCGTTCCAGATCGGGCTTCTCCCAGGTTGATACACTTGCCCCGCCCTCTCCTTTGCCGCTTTCGCCCGAAGCAAACGAACGAAACGGCCAAGTACTTCAGAAAGTAAGAAAAACGTACACACCGAAAAAGCGCGGCAACATCAACGCCCTCAGTACGCATGGGAGACGTGGACATGGCGACTGGCAAGACACCAGACTGACAGCACCAAAGCCCACAATTTATGACAGTCGATCCGGGCAATGTTGGGCTGCGCTCTCAAACCTACGGAACGGGCGAGAAGGAGGGGGAGAAAAAGAAACTGCAAGTGTTTTTATTTTTCGCCGTTTTATATGACACACGCACGTATGAAAGACGCATTCTCGCGCCTCCGTTGTGATTGTACAACACATCACCTCGCATCAGACTCCGCTCAATCCAACAGAGTGTCTACTTCTTGCTTCATCCAGAGCCCTTATCATCGTTGCAACGCCAGTTTATTGATTCGGTGCGTGTTGGATGTGTTGCGATTACTGTATATGCTAAGGTCAGTGTACACGGAGCGTAAGTCAACAGTGTAATCGGTTTTCTCATTGGCGTGACCTGGTGGTGACTAGCTTAAGCGTGTAGCCGTACGGTTTAGTACCGCTCCGTAGAAAACAATGTTTGCTATCGTTCGTTAAAACGAATAAAAAATGTTACCTTATCGATAAAAGACGCCATTTTTATTGAATTCTTCTTTTTCCACACTGCAAAACGGTGAGAAATAAGTTAAACACTACTATTATTGAGTGTGGAGTCAACACAAGGGGCTATCAGCTTTAACACTACCAGAAATACTAAAACCAATATATTTGAGTCTTTTCCGGTTAACTCCGATAATTAGCAATATAGTTTTTGGCAACTTGCGCTAGTCACCCGTACAGTAACGCAAGCAGTACGCTAGCGAACTACGCCCCGTGTACGTTGGCCTTTAAATCTACTCCACTTTATGCATCATTTTGTGTGCTTCGGCATCAAGCAATGCAACAGCAATGTTTTTATGCTGCTTCATTGTGCACAAGATGCACTGCACCGATCGATCCGAACAACACTTGTTGCACTTGGTCTGTGACGCTGAAGTCCCTTTCTGACTCCAGTCCCCGGTGCATTCCGTTGCGATGCGATACGCCAGTTATGATGCGGTGTGTAAGGCCCGCCAATCTATCCATCTGTGTGCTAGGGGCCCGATTTAACCGTCGTGTGTGTGCAGTCAGCAAAGACGTGAGAAAATTTTCGTCGAACCGCAGCACACCAGCAACTGGGGTGCCACGAATGATTGGTTCACGGAACTTCTAACGGAGAGCAGCGCTACACCCCCTGAACTGATCCATGTGTTCCAGCTAACCCTTAGACTATGGTGTCGTAGATTTGTACATGCTTGTAGAAGGCTTAGATTAATTGTGTTTTCTTTGTAGGCGAGCGAAGCCTCCACCAACCTCTGCGCCGTCAACGAGGAGCACTGTGTGAAGCGTCTAGCAAGACAGGCCCCTCAAGGGAGCATGAAAAAATGTCTATCATAAACTCATGCACACAGACCTACACACACACACACAGTGCCGGAGCACTCAAAGTGGCCTTCTCTGCGTGCAACGAAACTCCGCTGGCACAAAATTCAACATCCAAACGCCCCCCCGGTGTGCCCTTGCACCAGTCGGAGCAAATTAAGTCTTTAAGCAACACCTGCTCCAGTTGGCACGGGATGATGATGATGATGGCTTGCGTATGAAGCCGCTAGAATTGCGAATGATTGTGCGTACGCTGCATTGGGGGCTCCCTCCCGAATTCCCACCTCGGAGACCGGCGGCAGGCTGTGCGACAGCCGTTGGCAACTTCCCCATGGGAATTGGACATGGGCGTGCAGCGGCTCGCCTCGGTGTGCCAGGACTGAATCGTACTTGCAGCACTACACGTTTGCAACTGCGTTTTTTGTTGTAGGAAAAGAGGTGCAGCAAGTGTACAGACACCCATTGCCGTTTTGTGGAATATTGTGAGACTGCGTATCAGTTGCTCTTATTGGTTTGAGAACGTTAGAAAACATTGATTTGGGATTTGAATCATTTACACTATTATAAAATGACCATACACATATGTTTTTATTATTGCGGCTACAACCTATGCCCAACATTACATCTTCCAATGATATGCCGCGTACGTTAAAACGTGTTATATGCAGAAAGTAACCTTCGTATACTTTGTTTTGTATTTCTTAAATCACTCATTCTTCCTCACTCTCTCTCTCTCTGTAACCAACACACTCCCTTCTTGTTTAAGCCCATCCGCGTGTGCTCGATTGAGCTCCAGTTGTCCTTGCCAGCTCCGTATGGGGCAATTAAAACGTGTCCGAAAAAGAGTCGTTAACAACTGCGATCAAATGAACATTTTTATTGAACACGCGTGCTCTTAGGGGGGCATGTTTTCGGAAACGAGAGACAGTATTGGAAGAGATGATGTATAGTATTTGGATGTTTTCTGATACGTTTACAATTTTCACACTTTTTTTTATGTCCGTTGTTGTTAAAATGTGGTCTGCTAGTTCTTTTATTTTATTTATGGCAAATGTTGAGAGCATGTTAAATGAACATTCGTGGCGCAAAAGAAAAAACAGTCAGCGGATTACAGTCAAAAAAGCTACTTCCGCTAACCACATGTCCAGCATTATGGTACGTTTAGTGTTCATGTATTGTAACCCTGCATTGCAAAAGAAAATCCCTGCAAAAGGCCACATTTGCCCCACACTACACTAATAATTATGATCTTTCCCTCACACAACCTAACCCACCCGGTCTTTACGATCACTTGTCGCCGACCGCACTCCGATTGACGTCAGAGAGAATTTCCAAGGTTTTCTTGTGAAATGAAAAGGAGCAATAAGAAGGGAGGAAACCGACGACCGGTTGAGCGGGGTAACGTGTCGCCGTTCGGAATCTGCCGGTGGCGCATGCGTGCTGCTTTACGATTGCTGTTTTCGTCCCTGTCTATTTTAGCCCCATGGCTCTCGGGCGCGTTGTGTGCGCTTCTTTCGGTTTGCCAGAGCATCCCTAATGCCTACCGTATTGCCGATATTGAATGTGAAGCACCATTGGCCTGTTTATGCGATTAGGGGCAAAACGTGCGTGTTCAAGATCAGCTAGTGCGATCGACAACAGCTGCCGGTGGCCAAGCCAAACTTCGCGTTTAGAATATAGGCAATAAAAAGATTGTATATTTCGACAAGAGGCACCCGCACTTCGTGGCCACTGTGATGATGGGAATATATTTTAGACGACATGGGAAGTTTCATAATTTCTCCACACGAATTTACAATTAACCTTGACTGAGGGGAATTGGTTTCGCTGTGGGGCCGGTTGGAAATGGTCCATCGTCGTCCCGTACAAAGTGGCAAAATGGTTGTAGTTAGGGAAGAAAATGCTGGACTATCCAATCAATACATTTTAAATGATGGCAGAAATTGTATGCGTTATAGTGTTGCAAAAATGCTATATTATTAGAGGGAACAGTTTGTTCTTATCCAAATGGTGGAATATGCATGTGCGGTGTTAGCGGCACATTCTGCAATATCAATTCAATGTCATAATGGAATAAATAGCTTAAAAGTACTAAACCATTTTTTTACGTAGCATCGAATATTCCGCTTTAAGTTCATTAAAATATGATGTACATCTCAAAACACTGATGCAAAATAAGGTTATGGATCAATAGTGCACAAAAGTTGGCTCCTAATTAAAATTATATATAGTCTTGTTATTTCCAACCAACCTAATGCTTTTGCCTCTTTTTCTTTTACAATTCCCAGGCGTGCATTGATGACAATTTGGAAATGGTGGAGTTTCTAGTACAGAAAGGTGCCGATGTCAATCGGAAGGACAACGAAGGCTGGACACCATTGCATGCCACAGCATCCTGCGGGTAACTAATATTCGTACAAACCCTTCTACGCAATACCATATTTAAAACGATATAGTAATACGACATTGTTTTACCCCCATTACACAGGTTCCTCAGTATAGCACGCTATCTGATCGAGAATGGAACCGATCTGGCATCGATCAACAGCGATGGCGAGCTGGCTGTGGATCTGGCCAGTTCGGACGCAATGGAAGACCTCATCCAGCACCATCTTGACGAGCAGGGCATCGATTGCGAGGAGGCACGGAAGGCGGAAGAGCGCATCATGCTGAGCGATGCGACCAAGTGGCTCCGCACGGACAGCTCCGACTGTGATAAGGCACACCCAAAGACGGGTGCCACCGCGATACACGTCGCGGCCGCCAAGGGCTACATCGGCGTGCTGAAGCTGCTGCTCGAGGGCCGGGGCGACATTGACCGGCAGGATGTAGATGGATGGACGCCGCTGCATGCGGCCGCGTACTGGGGTCAGAAGGAAGCCACACAGATGCTGCTGAATGCGAGCGCCGACATCGACATTCAGAACTACAGTGGCCAGCTGGCGATCGACATCGCCCAGGACGATATCGTGCCTTTACTGAAGGATGCCCGCAAGAACGGGAAGCGCACGAAGCGCAGACCACCTAGTCACGGAAATAGGTACGTTGCGGCATGGGAAAAGAGGTGGAAGCTTTTCAAGCGTATTTTATTGTGTGTGTGTGCTAATCTTTTCATTCTCCTATTTTCCGGTACATTGGCGTGAACGTGGCAGGATTACGGACAATTTCGAAAATAGTACGGAAACGCCGACCAAGGTGATTCGGGTCGAGGTGAAACCGATTGACAGCAATAAGGAGAAAGAAGGTAGGTGTACAGGTTGATCCAGATCATGCCGCGCAACCACTGCCCTCGATGGCACTATTCCCTGTAAATGGGGTCGTGTGCGTTCCATCCACCCCAACCGCTTCTCTCCATTATTTCCAGTATCCAATTGGTCATTCGCGTTTGTCACTGGACAAATTCCCAGCCATGCTGATACACATGCGGGAGGGGTTAATTGAGTTGGACAAAGGCGAATGACTAATTGGATCTTTCGGCGAGAGGCTATTCGAAACACGAAAAACAACACTGCTGGCTTTTGAATCACACCAGCGGCTCCCTCGTTCGCTTTGTGTTGCTTCTGTTTTGGACATACAAAGCCCAAACTAGAGATTCACAACAGTGTGGTTAGGGATATTATTCTGGTCTGTTGTTGCCCTTCGATGGCGTTGCACATTTTATATCTGACCCGCTGGGGTATCCCGAATGAGTTCCGCTATGTAAAAGTGTATCTTGTTAAGTCAATATGATTCCCTTCAATAAAACCCCCTTCAATCACGCCCCCGCTGGACCTCTGGGTATGGATTCAACGCAGTCGGAAGAAGACCCGTCGCCGTCGGCTACGACGACGATGGTGAGGATGATGTTGCCGAGACACAGCCGGAACCCGCAGAAGGCTCAGGAGAGCGAGAAGGAGAGGAAGAGACAGATGAAAAAGATGAAGAGGAGGAAGAGGAGACGATGGATGATACGGTAGACGAGGAGGAGCTAGAGGAAGAAGTCGAAGTGGAGGAGGAGGAGCAGGAAGAGGAAGAAGAAGAGGAAGAGGAACAAGAACAAGAGGTTGCGCCCCAAGAGCCGAAGCGAGTGACTCGTTCCGTCCAGGACGTGACCGACTCGTCGATCGTCTGTAGCGTTCCGCACCAGCATGTCACCACCACTGCACTAACCGCACAAATCAGCCAACCCAAAGACGCTGCCAGTGAAGAAGAGGAAGAAGAAGAAGAAGAGGAAGAGGATGTAGAGGAAAATGGCAGTGTATCGTCGGAACCGTACTCCTCCTCGAACCCGTCCGCCGACAGTAGTCTGACCGAGTCCGAAACAGGTACAGCAGACAACGCCCAGCTGGCGGCTGTGGTCCGCTGCTGGAATACTGCACGCGTGTCCCCGTGCGGTGCCGTGTGCTGCATTCCACCAACCGGATGTGTGTTTGTGTGTTTTTGGAGAGATTGGCTCGCCATTCCTTTTTAACGGTGTTGCAGCAGGCAAACTTCCTTTTTCTCTGTTGGAGGAAGTTTTCTGTTTTACTGTGGGCTGTGTGCATTTTCTTTTCTGCTCCCAATCCAAGTGCTAGATGTGTTTGATTACCTTTAATTAAGCGTTTGATTTGATGGTTAATTGGGCGTTTGCAGTTGATTTGCTCGGTTCCATTGTACTCTGACTGGTTTCCTGCGTTACTCGTTTACCACACACAAACACGCGATTCACAGATCTGGAAAGATAGTGCTCAGTGGAAGGATTTTTACAGCGATTATAATTTGGACTGTTTTGTTTTCTATTCGATCGGCGTTCCTCTTCCGTTATGCTCCTTTAATGCGTTAAACACTGTGTAAACTATCAAAATTAAATAGGCACCAGTCAAAAGAAATATATGCTTCGATCGCTCAGCTATGTGCAGGGATAAGATAGCACCGTATGGCGTGTGTCCTCTAGATCAAATGCTTTTCTGGTCTGTGATGAATGTGAAATGTGTCTAGCTTTTAAGCATGTTGATATGGCAAGCGCTTTTTACATGTACGAAGTTGTTTGCAATATTTAACCACACTATCGGCATAAATTGCGATATCTTTGTCGATCAGCTTTGAATAATTTACGATTTAATTTATCTTTGTTAACTGTTTTGTTATGGTACTTTAATTTTAGTTTTAGATAATACACTAGTTTTAAATAGTCCATTTACAGTTCAATCCATAGGGGACATTTCGCTTGTGATGCATTAAGTTTTACTACTAATATAGTTCTTATTAAATGCTAATCAACTAATCACTATTTGCTACCGTGTGCTGCTGCTTGCCTGCAAACGCGTCCGTTAAACAACATACTTAATCGTCGTCTTCTTTCTTCTTCTTCTACTTTAACCTCTAAAACCCCGTACTACCTAACCGTTTTGCTCACACTGTGTATTTGTTTTCGTGTATCGTGAATGTGCACATCGTGCTTCTTTTGTACGTTGTTATGTCGGACAACAGACGAATTGTTACCACGGCCCGTACCAATCATCTCACGACCAACGCCGGTTCCACTGACCACACAAATTGTAGCACCCAAGCCACGGGTAACGGATGCCACGGTGCTACAGCCATCCAATGCAGCATCCACTCCAGCGGCAACGGCAACCGCAAGCAATCCTCCTCCACCGACGGCACCGTGGCGCCGCCAGCGTGCCATACCGACGCCTGTTCCTCGCCAGTTCTACGAGGACGAACAGCAGCCAGCACCGTCCGTGTCACGGGTGGCGGACGATGTCGTCGACTACGCTAACCTCTATTTCGCGTCCAATCGCAACCGTAATGTTCTGTTCTCTTCTCTTGTTTCTCACTTATTTTCTGTTCTGTTGTTGTGATTTGTTGCTTTTTTCGTTTCCACTGTGCTGCATTTCTTCACACTCATTCGGCATTCTCAGTATAATCCTTTTCCACGAGCGACGGGTACATCGCTATCGGCGCGGTGTGATCCTGTGCGATTCAACTCTCTACACCTCATTATTCTACATTCATCTAGCAACCGACATGCTGGTCATGCTTTGAAGCCTCGTTTTTGTCACTGCTGTTGTTGCTGCTGCTGCCATCTGTGTATCGCTGTCGGAAGCGTTGCAAGCGTATTCGAAATTCTTATTTAAAAAGCAGAAGTAGATGGAAAAATGTGTACATTGGGGTCACCACCTTTGCTTCTGTCGCTCATCCTTCATGCAGTACGAAAATTATGACCAAAACGTCTAAGCATTAGGCGTTGCGCTAGTTTACACTTAATCTTACCGTTTTAAATTCATCGTACGTTTGTAAAATCTTAAAAGCAAATAAGCTCGCTAGTAAACTCATCTATGTAAAACCCCCACCACTCCACTACAAAAGGCAAATTCCATTAGCTTTTAAAATTTCTTAGCATTTTGAAGTGTTTCTTGTTATGGGCAAAATTTCTAAAAAAGCATATGTGTTTACTCTCTTTTGTTTCTTTTTCTACCATTTTCTTCCCGCATCATCCACGGCTTGACATCACGTTTGGAACCAAAAGTTTCGGAAAAGGAAAATAAACCAACCGAACCGGATGTGATACTGAGGCGAACGCAGAGCTTTGAGAGTGACGAAAAGTGAGTATTGCGCGTTCAGAACTGTTCTACTATGTGTGTGTTTATTTGTGTGTACGTGTGTGTGTGTTTTAATTTTATTGATTTTTATTAAAATATTTTGTTGCTGAAGTAATATTTTTTCCATAGCGTGTGCATTTGAATGTAAAACGAATATTTATTGCGTACAATCTATTGATAATTAAGAATGTTAATACCTGAAGAATTTGAGCTCTTTTTAACGGCTTTTGCATGAATCATCACACCTCACGTTAACTACCTAAATTTATCAAAACACAAAATTTAGTCAAGACCGAAGCGCACAAAAATATGTGATTCTCGTTTTTGTAATTGTTTTACGTGTTTAAAATTCCGTTTATGCTCCTTTATTAATGGCTTGTGTTTTCTAATTTGTTTAATAACCACACTCACTACACTCTACCGGCGCCACACACAACCCATCGTTGACATGATCTACTACAACGGCACCTCTCCTGATGCTGTGGATACCGTACCTTAAACTTAAATATACTACCATGTATTGCCGGTTTATGCTCCTGCACAACATCATCCAACACTGCACCCATGCTCACACCCATCCTCACCGAACATAATGACACATACTACATGGAACACTGACACTATCGTTCTTCCCCACCTCCACACACGTGCGCGTGCCTACATTGCAAATAACGCGTCTGTAAATGTGTGCGTGTATGTGAATGTGTGTGTCTGTGCAACGCCACCCCTGCAGGTTCTATCAGAGATATGCCGAGCTGCGAGCACGAATACAGGCTAACATCAACAACAACAACAACAGCAGCAACACTAATAACAATAGTACTACTACCACTACTACTACTACTACTTCTACTACCACCACTACGGCGTCGATGCCGGCATCAAACATTTCGTCGTACCTGGTGCAGCGATCCGCCTCGCTGAAGGATCATCGGACACTAAGGTAACACAGCACGATTATTATTACATACCACAAACACGCAACCCTCCCTTTGCCCTTTTAGGTTGTGCAACAATTAAAAGCAAAAACCCATCTCTCTCTCACACACACTTTATATCTCTATTTATAAGGACCCGTGTATCTATAATCACCATTATCATTGCTTTGTACGATTGCCGTTCCGCAGGTTATGCTATTTTCTTCGTTTTTTTTTTGTTCGGAATGATTATGGTGTTTTACTTACCTCTATATCGCTTATTTACCTTTACCATAGAAAACTCGTTTCGATCGTGAAATTCGCTTGCTAACGCCCGTTTCCTGCTTCCACAATGTTTTGTTTTGTAGGAAAACAACGAGCAACTTGGTCCTGGGAAGTACGACCATATCACCCACATCAGCGACCGGACCGGTGTCCGGCGCAACCACCAACCTCGTGCCTACAGCAGCAGCAGCAACCGGTACAGGTGCTGTGGTAAGCCAAGCGGCAAATAACACCACAGGCAGTGCTGCTAGTACGCCACCTTCCGGTGCTGTATCACCACCGACCAGTCCTTCTGGAACACCGACAACAACGCCCACTGCCGGACAGATCAGGAGGTAAGAAATGGGACCAGGGAAGTGCCCGGTAGGTGGCGGGTTTTTAGGTTGGGTTAAACAGTTAAACCGTCCCACAGAAGAGACCGAGTAGAAAATTTTGGGGATATCTTCATTCCAGTACGTGCGCTCCCATCTTCATCGTGTGCTATATTTTATTTCATAAATATTTTTTCATGCTCTGATTCGTGCGTGTGTATGTGCGTGCATTTCAAAATTCGTGTCATATACACACATCTGATGTCGACATCATCGACAAATGGGTCATCAATCGTGCAGCTCCATACCCACACCAATCACGTCCACCAACAACCACAAGAATACTCTGAGCACCAACACTGATAACAGTAGTGGCACACCGTTCGGTGATCGCTACCGGAAGCGGTACGAAGATCAATCGGAGCTGGTTCGCAAACCGGTAGTAAGCGATGATCGTCCTACATCCAACGTCGTCGAAGCCGGGCAGCATGTGCCGCCCGATCACCACATTTCGCACGAGACTACTCTCACACCGGCGAATGGTACTGGCGCCACCGATATGAACAAGAACCACAGCCTGTTCGAACTTAATCGCAAATACATCGAGCAGGCCCAGAAGACGAAGATCAATAATGAGCGCAATAAATTTCTCTCCTCGCTCAACGAGAAGAGACAACAGCAGCTCCAGGAACAGCAGCAGCAGCAGCAACAGGAGCAACAACGTCAGCAACCGACCGAACAGGGACGGGTCGATGGAAGATCTAGTGGTAGCCGGCCGGAAGCGTCACAGGAGAAAGCGACGATCGAGGAACCGGCGGAAGTGAAGCTAATAATTCCATCGTCCACAGCCGTACCGGCGGAACCAGCTACGGGAACGACACCGGTGACCACCAGCCCATCGTCCAACAAACTGTCGCCGGGAAATATTTTCAAAAACTTTTTCAAGTAATGTCCACCGAAGCGAAACCGATGGGAAATGGAATGAATACCCGGTTGTGTTTACCAGTGTTGCTCTAATCCGCCGTGCTATGTGTGTGTGCAAATGTGTTATAAAAGGGGAATTGGGGAAGAGTCTTTAAAACGGGATGTTATGTAAAATTTTTATTTCCTTTCCCACAGATAACGCCTTGTGTTTTCCAGCTAATTACAAATAATAATCTCTATACGACATCATCGTTCTGTGTCCCCGCATGTGCCATGCAGAATGTACCGATAATAATCCCGTTTCTTTTCAAGTGTGAATTTTATTAGTCCACGTTCGAGGCATAACACTACCCTCGTAATAATATAGAATCATATATAAATACGCTCATTTTTCTCACGATCTCGAAAGCTAACCATATTTTCGACCGTGCTTGCTCATCAAACCCTTTCTAGATCATACCCTTCTCGATTCTACGTGATTAACCAATGTTGTGTTTTTGAGTTTCATAATAATTTTGTAGAAAAAAAAAAAAAAACTAATGGCCGTTTCTCTTGTTTTTCATTGCTTGCAGATCATTTGTACCACCGACGCGGGATGAAGAAAGCGAAACGCAACGCAAAGCCCATGCCAAGCGTGTCCGGGAGACGCGTCGATCTACCCAGGGCGTCACGCTGGACGAGATCAAGAGTGCCGAGCAGCTGGTCAAGAAGAAGAACGCCACCGGAACTGGCAACCAAGTAAGTGTAGCGCGAAAGCGACGCTATTCATGCGTCGTGTGCCAGGACGCGAAAAGGACTGTACGGAAAGGACGATGCATTACTTAGGAAGCGTGTTAGGATAACTGTAGCTTTAAGGCTTCAAAGCATAGGGGATAGTTTTACCAGGGCACATACGAAGCTTGTTTGAATAACTTGAAGATAATTTTTAATTTGAAATGAAACGATGTGTGGGTAAGTAATATTTGCAACAAAAAATGAATAGGATACTTTTGTTTTTACTTTACCTTCTGTGTGAAAAATGTGTGGCGAAGGCTTTGTTTAAGTTTCATATTTTATTCGCTTTTGTTTGTGTTTGTTTCCTTTGTTAATAATGCTTTTGGTTACGGTTATTGATAGATTTATTGCAATTTATTATTGATTGGGTTTTATGACTTTGCTAAAGAATAAGTTAGTTACATCCCAATTGTATCAAAACATCATGTTAGCTAATCTTATAGTATTGGAGTGAATTATATGGACATAAGAAACGATAGCTGGAGATAATCGAAGATGACGTGAAATCAATCTAGGAATATGTGCTTCTGGATGCTTTTTCTGCACGCATGCATCACCCACAGACATCCTTTTCACTCGCACACTCATGCTAAAGCCCATTGCAATTGCAATCGAAGGTGTGGCACGTTTAGTTTGAATCATACGGAAGACAGAACATCTCATCGGATAAAAAGTTGTAGACTCATGAAACATTGGCAAAAATGGACCGTGAATGTACATGTATAACACACAATCCCTGTATTAACTCTGACATTAACAGAACGACATTATGGCATCCGCGACAACAACCACAACGACGACCACGACCGCGTCCTCATCGCCACCCTCATTATCATCCACTGCATCACCCTCATTCAACAACGATCGTGTGCCGTCGGTTGGTGGAACGAGCGAACAGCAAACCGGCAATCATGTACCGGAAGGACCGGTAGTCAAGGAAGCCGACAACAGCGGGTCGAAAGCGGAAGAAATTGCGGTGTCGGCCAGCTTCACGATCGCCGCACCGGGATCGTCGTCTCTCGAGGACGGTGGCGATGGTGGAGGAGGCCACCGAAGGCACCGGCGAAGTGTGAGCGGCATGGACGGGGAGGAGGATGACAGTAAGGTGACGGTGTCGTACACGATCAGTGCCCCGGTACGGCAGAGCTCACCCAGTGCGCGGGTGGTGAGCAACTCCAAAGAAGGTGCCGAACCACTGGATGGAACCGTTGCTGGTGATGTTCCTGTCGTTTCGGCCACGTTCCACGTGCCAGCTGTTGTGAGCGATGCGATGGTTGCGACCTCAGCCACCATCCGAACGTCCGGCGCTGCGGGTGGTGTCGTGAGTAATAGTGATAGTAATACAACCACCACCACCACCATCACCAACACCACCTCCAACAACAGCCACACCAGTGCATCCTCTAATACCAACTACAGCAACACAGCGGCAACATACACTAAACGTTCACTGTTCGATATCGATAACGCGAACTCACTAACACTGGCCGAAAAGCTGCGCCACGAGGCAAACAAGTATGCGATTGCTGCCGTGGCGGACGGCGAGCTGGACGGCCATCCACTGTCCCGGGTTCCCACTAGCAATAGCACTACTAATAGTGGCGGCGAAAGCCACAGTACCGGCAATAGTGGCAGCAGCACGAACGCACCTGCGGACAATAGTGCCGTGAGTGTTGCTGGCGCTGCTGGGGAGGTACCGCCGTCGCCGACACTGCGGAAGGCGGACACAACCGCCGCAACGACCACAGGTGTCACAGCCGAACGGAGGCCCTCGTGGCGGTTGAAAGTGGACGGTGGCAGCAAGGTAAGGACGTAGTATGTCTCTGTGTGTGCACTGCGCATGTTTTGTTTTTGTTACTTCAATAGGACAACATGCAATTTAGAGGGCTGCTTTGTTCTACACTATCGCATGGGATTGGGTTACTAGAAACGTGTGTGTTTGTATTGTTTAATTTAATATAAGAGCCCTTTAATGCTTAAAAAGCATTAAAAGGTTGTTTTTGCTGAAATAAATTGGCCGCATGTTACTAATTTAATTTAATGAAAACCAAATTGCGCCAATAACTTTCACTGTTTTGTTCAATAGTTAGCAGATACTTTTATCAATCGAATTAATTATTTGTGTCACTAGACATTTTTTGTGTTGTTAAATAGTAATGCAGAAATCAAAATGTGTAGTACTTTACAGGATAAATTTTAATACAGCTGTGATGCATACATCTTAATTAAAACGTATATGTTACAAGCAAACCAACTATACACATCAATTTCTATAGACTCTTGCAAAGACTTACCAGGCAAACACACCATCCTTCCTTCGCTGTACTACTTTTATCCAAATACTTACGCGCTATTCGCCGCACCCATTACTTGCAGTTCAAACTGGAAGATGCGTCCACACCGAATACCGCCACACAGTCATCGTCGGTAGCGGGCGGCGAATCCTCCGTCCCTGCTAGTCAGGCACCAGAGCACGGTTTGACTACTACTAAGCTCACCTCCTCGTCGGCCCTGGCCCAACGAAGGGCGCAGCAGCAGCAGAATGGTGACAGTGCCACTACCATCACCGGGACAACCGGCTCCAGTGTTGCCAGTTCGCGGCCCCTCTCTGCATCTGCGGGTCTTGCCGCCGGCGAACAGTACAACCGTGTGCCGGGAAGCGCAGCGGGTGAGCCAACCGGGGTTAACAGCAGTGACACTAGTCCGCTGCATCTCCGGCGGCCACCAAAATCAGCAGGCGAAGAGAACAAGGAGAATGACAAGGAGAACGATAGTCGGAGCACAGCACAGGCCACGCAGGCGGTCATACAGCGGCGCCGGCGCCAGAAGCGTCGATCGACCGGCGTTGTTTCTGTCGGTATGGAGGTAAGTGTGTTAATGGTGTCTTATCAAGAGGGAGTTAGTGTTAACATTTTATTTTATTTTTTTATTTCAGGATCTTGACCTCGATCGGCAAGATTCCCCTGTCGATGGTGATGATAAAGAGGTAAGCGATATGTTTCATCCTTTAGCATTAGCAACATTTATAGAGCAAACACATTTTGAAATATTGTTTATTAAATATTTTATAATGCTTTAGTCAATAGGATTCATAGCTTACAGCAACTAATCCTCCCGAAGAAAAATTGTATAGGAAACCTAAACTAGTCAACTCAACATGTGTGGATAAAGACAGAGAGACGCCATCATTTGGCGTATCGCATATAAAGCGCTCGACTGTCCGTCTGGCATTTTTTGCACCGGGATATGTAGTAACGGCACCCCTACTCGAAGCACCGCCCATAGTATAATATACGCCGTCTGCCTGTCTCATTCGTAAACTACCATGCGCCTCCATCAAGGCATCGGACTTGAGTAGACGTTCACACGGAGGTCTTGGATAGAAGCACGGCTGCGCTTTTTATGCACGCCCAGGAAAGAAGCGAATCAAAAGGACTCGCGAAACGACAGAGAGCTGTTCGTACAGGGTAACCGTATGATATATTTGCGAATAAAAATAGCGTCAGGCAAGATTTCCAACATGGGCAACGAGAGGGACGTCTTCGCGGTAGGGCGTTAGCTGAGAGTGCTTTGTCCTTTTCATATACGACAGTTTTAATTTGCCACCTGCCTGTTGAATTTGTGTTGAAGATGACGAGATGTTTAACGATGAAAAGCGAGAGCGAGCGGTAGGGAATTTGAGGGCCAGCTCCTCTTTCGTTTGCGTCTATAAGAGCCCTCCACGCTTCATTCTAATTGCTATTTCAAACTGGGGGGACAATGACGTTTTTAGAAGTTATATTTGCCGTGCCTGAAATTGATCGGTAATAGTTTTTTGGGGATGTTCACAATTAGGTTATTGCCCTCCACGCTTCATTCGTTCCAGATGAGTGGTAATTGAACGGTCGCCCGTCGGAAAAGGAGGCAAGTGACCTATGCGTGGACAGTTTGATGAGACATTTTGCAGTGTTGGTGCATGTGTCGTAATTATACGAACGCGATCCGGCGCACATGGAACACATAGTAGGCATGGGGAGCACAGCGAGACAGCGAACGATGTTTTAGAATAGTGCAATGAACTACGTTTGCTCATTTTTAGCAGACAGCAGAGGACCGAACACTTTCGCTTTGGAGCAGTTCTAAATTTGTCTTCCGCCTGTGTGTGTGTGTATTAAGCATACAGAAGAGCACACGCTGTGTCCCATTCTATGATGATTCGTATACGCCTAGAGGGAACGCACGCAGTAAAGTGAGCGTGGTAGTTGACACGAGCAGAGTGACAGGTAAAAGACTCCTCTGCGCAAGAATGGATCTGTGAGAAGTGTATCCGTATTAGTCATCGGTAAACAGAATAGCTGCGTGACTTATTGAACGGTCTATTTAAAGTAAATTTAATTTTTATTTTTAGCCTAATTGCTGATCGATAGATAGCTTCCTCGCCCCCTTACAGTGCGATCGGCATCACGGCATTGGGTCGAAAACAGTCGTCAATTGTTTTCCAATGATTCATTCGCGATTACACATTGCCACTTAGTAGTGAATCGAACACAGTACACTGGGTTGACGTCAAATGTATTCCTTTTTCTCCTGACCAAGGCATGCAACACGCTTTCGTTGCGGGTGACATTTGCCTTTCAACACCTACGTCGGTTGACAGTGTTGATAGAATGAGACGCGAAACCAACTTCCGCAGCACACTGGGATACCCGTGCGAATCTTCTTCTCCACATGCCACAGTAAAAACAATGACATATTAGGACACACTGTACGAACATCATGGGATGTCGGGATGACATTACACGGATGAAGGAGTTCGTTAAAAGCAGCAGAAGAATAAGATTGATGAGCTGAAACGTTCAATGGCCTTATTCAGCGGCACGCTGTATGATGATGTAGAGCTTGTTTTAAAATGGAAACGACATACGCTTCCATTTATGACCTCATTTTAAATCACGTCTTTAAACATGTTTATTCATTTTGCAACACATTTTTTTTTTCAAAATTTGAAATTGATTTTGCGAACTGCGGCACAGCAGGAATTATCTGTCGGTCAAAAATATCTTTAATAACGTATTAGAAAGTGAATAGGAAACACGAGCTTCAAGATAAACAAATTTTGTTATTTTACCTCCAAAGTATGGAATGAAAATATTTTGCCTAGAATGTCTGACCTTAGAAAAACGATCGCGTCACAATCTCAAATACCAGCACCGTCATGTGATACACTTTACGATGCAATCAACCTTGCCTGTTCCCATACCCTTGCTGGCAAATGGAGACGCATGGTGGGGTTCGATTGGAACGGTTCGTTCCACCAGCCGAAGTTCAAACTAATTGGCTTACGGAAAGGAAAATATGGTTTGTACTACATTTTTCCCTCTTCCTTGCTTTACGCCCGAAAAAGTGTGAGCAAAGTAACATTAATTGTGCAACAATATAAAGGCAATGTTGCTGCATTTCCCATCTCCTCTCCCCGCGTTGGAGGAATACTGCGCGTCTTGAGCTAAAAATAGTATATGGAAATTGTGTGCTTTGCTCAGAACAGTATGGCGCCGGGTGTAGTTTGCGGTAAGCAGATCGGAAACGGTTGGGATTAGGGAAAATCGACCATGTAAGTCGATCGGATTCGAAGGCCTTCACTGCAGGGGCGGGAGGGGGATGGGGGTCGTGTATTCGTTTACTTGAGATTAGGCAGACCACCACTTGTTGTCTGGTTCGGTCGGAATTGGACGCTTCGTTGGGAAGCAATCGCTTGCGGAAGCACCCATGCCAAATGAGTTCCAAGAATGTGTGTCTGGGAAGTAGACACTTTTCACTATCTGTGCGGTGGCGTGTTGGCACTTATCCATGAGCTTCTATGGGGCCAGTGAATGGGGGAAACCCACTTAAAAATAAAACGCCCCTCCTACGGGAATAAAATAATTGAGATAAACAAGACACAATTAATTCAACCATTTGGCAACACTTCTTGGTTTTTGCTCTCGCATCTCTTTAGGGGGACTGTGCTGCACCACCGAACAAAATCTAATTGGGCTATTTTGTGGAAAACTCGTCAAACTTCTTAGTACAGTGCTGTAAACGTAAATAATTCCCACACCCGGATCGAATGATTGATGAAAGGGGTTTCAATCATCGAGCTGCCATTTGTATTTTTGTTTTGTTTTGTTTTGTTTTTGCTTTGCCCATAACGTACCATTCTCCGCAACCAGGAAGAGTCGGACAAAAGGCATACAGCTGCCACGGTGCACGGGAGGTTTTCCGCATCATCACACCAACAGACGAGGCGACGCATAGCTACCGATCTTCGCCGGGGTTCATCTTTCCGCCCAGCCACCCCAAAAAGGTGGCAAGGTTTCTGGTGCATCATTTCTAAATTTAATCCTAGAACCATATGCACGGGCCATCGTCCCGCCGCGCGCCTTTTTCCCTATGCGCTACGTGGAAAACGGGAAAAAAGGAGGAAGAAAAGTGACTGCTAACACACACACACACACGCCGGTTTATTTTGAAGCAGCGCGAAGGTGAATCCCGCGTCACATTCGCGAACGAAGGTGCGATGTAGAATGAGGCAGGATTCTTTTCGATTTTTTCTCTTTCCCTTTCCCGGTGGTGATCTTTGTTCCGAGTTGTGCCGTCGGAGTTGTGCTGCGAAAAGATTTGTTGCGTTTTTATCGTTTAGTTGGAAAGATGTGGTGGTGTTCTGGCCGTATGTTGTTTTTTCGCTTCTCTAGAACAGTTTTGAAAGATGATGTTTATTTGTTCACAGTGGTGCGAGGATCGCTCGCGGCAGATGTGTGCCCTCGATTGCTTAAGACACATCGTGTATGAGTTTTCGGAATTGTGTAAGACAAAATCTTAACCACACCCGGTAACGCTCGCATTGGCAATGTCCTTGTGCGTCTGACGTAGACACACACGCGAGTTTGAAGTCGAACACCGCACTCACTCAGACATCGAAGAGATAGATACGCGGCTCGTAACGTCCATCACATATATCTCCGTCCGAGGATCATCCACAGTCCTTGTGGGACGGCTTACCTCGGACTGGGACAGCGGGACGGGCTACTGCTGTCGATAATCCTGTCCCAAAATGTTTGCTCTGCACGTCACTCTGCACGTGGAGTGAAGGCGTGAGAAAGAGTGACAGCGGGCAAGAGGAAAAGTCGTTGTGACACAAAACACATCCACGAACGGTTGTAACCTCCACAACACACCACACGGTCTGCGTTCAAAGTGCAGCCACTATTTAGACAGTCGCTCCTCAAATGGTTCAAGCAAGCGCTTCTAACCTTGACTTCGTTTCTCTGCCACCCGCGGTTAATGTTTTGTAAAACAAGACATCTTTCTTGGACGTACACAAAAAAAAATCGTGCACTCAGGACCCTGCTCATGTCGGAAACTGAACTCGCTCCACGGACTCCTCTCCAACAAATTTAAAAGCAATTAATGACACGCCTGACCGTGAAGTGTGTGGAGCGTCGTGTGGTTGCGGTAGCGTGGTGCGGTTCTGGAAGGACGCCGCGGGATCAGCTGGGA
This sequence comes from Anopheles epiroticus, assembly GCA_000349105.1. NCBI lineage: Eukaryota > Metazoa > Arthropoda > Insecta > Diptera > Culicidae > Anopheles > Anopheles epiroticus. The sequence goes on from KB671665.1 coordinate 101,917, forward strand.
TTGAGATGAGTGGTTGGCGATTGGAAGGTTATGTCACCTGACCGGGACGTCGCTGTGCTCAGACCCCTGGCCCTTTTTTGCGGTCGAGGCCAGCGCAGGTGCAAATGGTCGCAGTTAAACTGCCTGGTAATTGGTGTACGATCTGCTTGTACGTCTTTCTTTTCCAGCTCGCTCGTTAGCAAGCTCCCATACTGGATCCATACAATCTTACCTTGAAATCGTACGAACATCGCGGCAGTCGAAATGCCGCGTTAATGACAAACTGAATTAAGATTAACGTGATCAGATCATTAAAACTCTGCTGACGCTCATGTGTTATCTTCATTTTGACGCAACCTTTCCTCCTGATGTGTGCTCATCGTATACTTTAGGATCCGATGAGAGTCGGTGAGAGAGGTTCGCCACCAATCTACTTACATCAGCAGTATCTCACTCTCTGCGGTAAAGATCTCAGTGATTTTGTAGTTGCTCACGAACGCTCTCGCTCCAACAGCCCGACGCGACTAACTCATGGTGGAATGTACTCAGCCTCCGGTTGGGCGTAGCAGAAACGACAGTTGCCGGTTGTCTTTTGAGTCAGCAGCAACTGTGCTGCCTCACCTGCGTAGTGTCTTTCGCTTTACGAGGACAATTGTTGTGGAAGAGGTTTCTCGAGAAGCATAATACCGCGCGTTATCCTACCGGTAGTGTATCTTATAGAAGTGAGTTTACAGAGATGCTAAAAGTACTGTTCCGGCTCCTCTTGCGTTACTGATTGAGGGAAACGTACCCATGTTTTGTTGTTGTTTGATGTCATATAAAAATGTAATTTATCTAAACCAGTGATTCGGAAATAGGTCCCCTGAGGCAGTGGGTGATGGGATTCAAATAGTTCCCAGAGATGCAATGTGCTTGCTTGAGTGGCTTTTAAAACAATCGCCAATTCCTTTCTGGCCATGTTTGAGGAAACGCCGCACAAAAAAAAAACAGATAATAAATTGAGAGAGGATCTTCACTTAACAATATGCTACACGAGGACATTTCTTGTACTAAAAATCCGTGTGAGAACTGGACCCAACCTTATGGTCGATTGGTAAAAAAAAATGCACCGTACCTAGTGGAACAAAGTGATTGGCGCATTTACTTAACAAATTTATTGATATAGATTCACTATTTTGAAAAAACTTTAGGTACGTCCTTTACACAGAATGTTTTGTTTTTCTTCTCCAAAATATGAAAATGTAATCAAAAACGAGATTTGATATGCCTTGATTATTTTACTAATCAAGTGTCTTAAAATGAACGTAACTATTCATAATAACCATAAAGTGAATAAACCTGGATAAACAAGTTTAAGAACCTCTTATTTAAACCATTTAAAAATGACAAAACAAGTTAGTTTGAGTAGAAAAGAGCAATGCTAAACGTGAGCAAAAAACTAGCGTCCCCATATCGAACCCCATCGTGGCTCCTACACGCAGTGGTAGAGGTCAGTCACTACGACGGGGTCAGACGTATTTTTTTAATTTGTAACCATATATAGCAAACTGCACTGATACGACGCGGCACCATATGGCCTAGCGGTGTGTGAAGATCAATCGAACGGGCTCGCTCAGGTTCGCAAGATATCATCGCAACTCTCGCATATAAATTCCATAACATTTACACACACCAAGAAAGGCAAGCTCCCCATCCCCTACCCCGTGTATCTGTGGGCTTGGCGTTGGGCTGGCAGCGTCTGATTGGCGCTGCGTTCTATCATATGGTGCGAACGAGAGAACTGGAAGCGGACAGACCTGCAGCGATCGGTGAAATTGTAATCGACAGTTTGTTGACCGAGCCGTTACCACGGTTCGTGGTTCAGCCCCATCGCAAAAAGCAAATGCGTTGTAGGAAGGTGCGAAATCGGTCCAGTAGGAAATTGCTTCACCTTTGCCCGGGACGTGTTTTACGATGCTCGATCGAAGATTGAAGGTTCACAGATGTGTGTGTGTGTTTTTTTTTGTTGAAAGCTGAAAAACGTGGATAAATATTTACATTACCGCTCGCGGTGTGGAATTAATTTCCAGAATCAATTTCGGGCGATCGTGCTAGTTGTGAGGATCAAAGAAACGAAACAGTCTCTGGATAATGCAAACTCGTGCTAGCAATTTGCGTGTTGCTCAAAGTTACTTGAATAGCAGTGACTAAAATACATGTACTATGGATATGCGAGTCACATTTTGTGAGGGGTTTTCCCTTTGATCAACGTCATCATCAAAACGCGACCTAACGGCTTTGTTAGAGATTTTAAAATTAAACCATTTGGCAAATTTAACTCCTCAACGTTAATTGATTTATGTCTGCTTTGGTGGCGTTTTTCTGTCAATTTTTTTTTTACCCACTCACACGTCCTGATAGAAAGATATGTGGTTCCACTTAGTGAAATGGTGGGGGCCTGTCCTGTTTACAAACAAGTGGATTGGATCGGCTTAATCCATGGAAAGGCGAAAAAATAACGAAAACTACGAGTGACATTGCAAATTAAAAATGTGAGAGAGAGAGTGGGGGGAAGAAGCATCGTGTGTTCTCGTGATAGAGTAGTGCAGCTTATGATCGGTGACGAAAATTTCTCACTATGTTTATTTAAAATGACTGTTTTGGCAGCCCACGTGGAGCGTCAATTTGTCAGCACGGTACATTTTTCTCACGCTTAGCAGCTTCCCTCGGCTTCCTTGTGGCCTTGCGCTTCTCGTGTGTGTATATTTTCGACGTCTCTCATCAATCACAAACACGTCCAGCCAGTTTCAGCAGCCACAAACAGGCGAGCCTGACCTTAGCGATGAAAAGTTGAAAATTAATATCTCTTATTACTGCTTTTGGTGTGTTTGCGTGGTCTCATGTGATAAGAATAGGGACCACAATTTAAAATATTCGTTCATTTATTTCGACGTGTTGAAAATGCTAATTGCGAAAGGAAAAAGAAACCACAAAAGTTGACTATTTCAGAAGAAACCGCATGCCATTTTCCTCGTCTACAGTGCACTACTTGCTCGTGACGTCATGTGTCGACATTGGAAAAAGCGCAGCCATCTGGCCGTTGCGGTCCCTTTTGTACTGCGCTCAGCTGATCTCCGATCTCAACATTTCCCGATCGATGGAAAATATGGAACGTGATCTCAGCTTGTAGATGATGTCATCCTTTGAAAGATTTGGAAAGGCTATTAGTCAAAAATGCAACACAAAAATGCTCCAACGTCCACCAGTTGCTGACGGACGATGTGTTAAATGTAAGCAGTAAGCCAATAAAAACGGTCCACAAATCGTGTTATTCTAGAAGTAGTATGATAAAAATGGTTAGAAACGATTAAAAAACACTAAAGAGGGATCTCTAGTCTTGGGTAACTGTCTCTAAAATAAAAGAACCTCTCATCGCGTTTCCCTTTATTTATGTTTCGCTTTAGTCACAACAAGCAAACATCCACAACCCCGGTAAGATGCACAGACTGCATGTTATGCTGCATTCCTGAAGATTTCCGCTTCCGCATACCCTGGTATATTGCATATTGCCCGAGCATGTACTGCAGTTTATCGGCGTGCCGTTCGTAAAAACTTTCGTTTCAAAACTCCATCGGACATTCGCGTCCCCGACCCTCGAAACGTCGGTTTCACTTTTACCTTCCCACTGGTTGTGTGGAAATGGAAATGGACATCGTCACGTCACACGTGTACGCGTGTGGTGGAAAGACATTTGGAAAAAAAGGACGGCATAAGATCGATCGGGTTGTGTGCGGATGGGTAGCGCTAAATATAACTCCGTTTACATCGGATATCATGGTGTACCAGTTGTCCGGACGGAGGAAAGTCTATGGGAGTGTAACAGAGTGTGAAAGAATAACCACCCGCTACTCGGGTTTGTATCTACGACGCTTTTCCGCGCCACCTTCCCGGTGGTAGGAATGTTTTTGTTGGAGCAAAGCGCGCCACTCACTTCGCGTTTATACTGAACGGAACGGTCACGAAGAGGTGTGAAGAAGAGCCGTGGGACGCTCCCGCTTTATTTAAAGAACCATCCCGTGGGTTGTTGTCCGGTAAATTGTGAGAATCTGTGTCCGTGTCCGTGAGGCGTACGAGTGTATCTTCTCTGGTTGGATCTACTACCGCGATCGTTTTTTGGTCGTCGGTATCAACAGTTTATTATTTTTTCCATCGCGAAAAAAAAACCACTGAAGGAAGTTCATTCCGAATGACGTTTAAACTCAGGCTCAAACAACAATAACTCACGGGACTATGGTGTGTATCTCTCCCCCGCACGTGACGCAAGTAGAGGACACTGCACTCCGCGTGTTGTACACTTGATTGATCAGGTTTAATGTGTTTGTCTTATTTTTTGGGGACTAGTTTTGAAGGGCCTCCGTGAGTGTGAGTCGGATATCGAGGACGTAATCCATCCAGCATGTCGTTCCGTTCGCGATCACGCACGGTTCAGCCGATCGTGACACGGCGAGCATCGTCGTTAACTCGTACGATCGCACCATCCGTAAACGGTGGTTCCGCGCTGGCATCGAGCTATGCCGGTCGCTCGTACACGGGCCCGTCCGGGTTAACCGGTAGCTCTTCGTACGGTAGCAGTGGCAGTCCGCTCGCCGCCGGCAGCTACACCACATCATCCTCATCGCCCTACGGCACAGCCGTATCGACAAGCAGCCCCTCGAGCCGTTCGCTGCTCGGTAGCGGAGCGGGCAGCAGCACCAACGGGGGGACGTACTTCGACTACTCCAACCTGTCGCGCCGTGACTCATACGGTGGCAGTAGCAGCAGTCTCGCGTACAAGTCTCCCTACAAGGACAAGGATCGGTACGGAGGTGCGAATAGCTACAGCACCGCGGGATCATCGACGGGCTCGTCGTACAAGGACCGGTACGTCAGCCCGTACACTAGCTACGACAATGGCATTACGACGGCGAGTCTGAGCCTATCCGGGTTGAAGGGGCGTCATCACCATCTGTCCAGCAATGGGCTTTCCGGATCCAACACGAGCCTAAACAGTAGCTACACACCGTCGTACGGCAGTAGTCTGCATGCGGGATCACACCATCACACCAGTGCGGGCGTTGGCAGGAGTCAATCGTTACGCGATCATGAGCGGAGAAGTCGCAGCAGAACGCGTGCTTCACAGGCCGCTAGCAGTGCGGCTGCAATGTCCAGCTATCCATCGAACAGCTCATTATCGCGATCGTACAGCACCACGTCGGTGCAGAGTGAAGGATATGAAGTAAGAAACCCGGGGGGTTACATCTAAAAAAATACCTTACAATCAATCTTTTAATTTAATGACTTTCTCCCCATGTGTTTGCTCTATTAATGTTCAAATGCGGATTATTGCTCAGTTATACTTTCATTTTCGACACATTTTTTTGCTCTTTTTCATACAGACTGGCTCGGAACGGGGTCGATCGCGCGTTGGTTCGACTGCATCCGAGTTGGACACGGCAAACCAGCCGCAGGACTCCACCCGAGAAAATGGTGGCGACTGTATCGATTACAAAGCTCTCTATGAACAGGAAAAGTAAGAACTCGTATCAAGCAGAATGAGTAGTGGTTGAATATATCAAAATCTAATCGTTATTTTTTTCCATTTTTAGGGCCGATAACGATAAGCTTAAGATGGCACTACGCAAGAAAGATGAGGAGGTGGTAACGCTAAAGGCAGCGCTTGATCGATTTACTACAGCGGTAAGAAAAGAGAGGCCATCCCCGCAGCTTCGCATAAATGATTACAACTTTTGTTTCCACTTTTAGACCACCAAAAACAACTCACTATCGGAGCTGGAGAAGCGCGAACGGCGCGCCATGGAGCGGAAAATGTCCGAGATGGAGGAGGAGTTGAAGGTAATGTTGGAGCCGGGAGCAATTTGCAATTGATTTCCTTTCTTCTTTACTATTTTATTTCCCCTACGAGACGAATCTCTTTTGTTTTGAGTATTGTTTGCGTTCCTTCGTTCGTTCGTTCTATGTCGGTTCCCGTTTCTGAATGGAAATTACTGGTAAACGGGTTTATTCGACGAACCTTGTTGGTTGTTTGTTCATTTCCTATATTTGTTGGTTATACTTTTCAATTTCTGCATTTTTTGTTCTACTTTCGTTTTGTCTTCCTAACGTTTCACACTTATCCTGTGTTTTAGTAAAAGTTGAACCATCCAAACATAGTGTGTGTATGCGTGTTCGTCTCAATTGATTTTGTTTCTCTTCTTTTCTGTTTTCAATTGCCAAAAGCAAAACCCTAACCACACATTTTATGAGTTTATTTCTTCTTTTAAGTGGTCATTTTCTCTCCTTGGTTGTTTCACTTTCTTTTATTTAATTTTACCTTGTTATTGCGCTGTATTTTTTTTCTTCTCGTTCTTTTGCGCTTTCTGCAAAAGCAAAACACTAACACTACAAGCGCAAACAACAATGAGCAACAACAACTATAACATACCTTCATCATGTTAGTTATAGGAGGGCAAAATACAACATTTCATAACCATAATACGCCACAATAACCCACAATGAAATACATAACAACAGCAACAAATACAATGAAAACAGCAACACCTATCTCATATGTTTCGTTTAACTAACCAATTAGTATTACTTACCCATGGTCGTGTAAGGATAGTGAATTTTCGTAAACATCTTCGTTAACGAACGTCATTAACACACTCTACCCATCATTTAGCTTAAACGAAAACGTTTATTTGAGTTTTTTGTTCGTTCTGTAATCAAAGATTCATCCGCATGTGCTCCAGCTGTGCTCATCGCGATTCCAAATGTGTGTAGTATCGAAGTCCGAGCTCGATGTGGATATGTGTCTGTGTGATTCTGTTGTAGCAGTAGAGCTCAAAATTAACTCAAAATTAATGAACCGTATGCCGTCACACTTGGATACTCGATTTGGAAATGATCAACAGAAGAACATGGTTCCACCGAGTCTCACCTCAACTTAAAAACACATCCTTTTGCAGCAAATTGCAGCCTTTTTATTTCCTGTGCACATCCTTACGCCTACACTGCCACACTGATGATGAACCAGTCGCGCGCGCTTACTCACGTCGCATAAACTCAAACAAATGTACACACCGACACACGCAACTGTTCCACTTACCGTTTTCTTTCCATGTTCCATATCGTTTATCACGGTTTCTTTACTTACCCTTTTGTATACGTCCTTTGTGCGTTCTTCATTACATTGTTCCTTTTGCGATGTTTGTGTGTTTTCGTTTGTACATTGTGTTTTCCTTTCTTGCGTCCAGATTTACTATTTGTTTTCCGTTTAATGTACATCTCACTCTAGGGAAACTTTATTGCCGTTTTCAGCAACAAAACTAAGACTAGACTACAAATATTAACGCAGTTTACAATGTTTTAACACCGTCGATTCCATCGGTTTGTTTCATAATCTGTTTTTCTCTATCTCTTTTCTCTCTTTTTCTCTTTTTTCTCTCCTCTCCTGTGATTCCACCTCATTCAAAATCTGTGCTCAAATTAAATGATGCGTTGGGGTGCTCGTGTTATTGATGTTACCCGTCCTGTTACTACATGAACGCCGTTATTACTACTTCGCGTTTAAATTGTTTTATGTTATATTGTAAAAAAAAAACGTTTATCTACTACTACCGTTCGTTCCTTTCTCGATCTCCCGGGAAACGATAGCTGTTACAAAAATATAAAACCGAAAACGAGCGACTACGGGCAGAAAACCGTGCCCTGACGCGTGTCGTTTCGAAGCTGACCACCTCGGCGCAGAACCAGATACACGGCAACAAGCAATAGCGCTTGGCAACTTCGGATTTGGAGTTGGAGCACATTTTTGTGGGGAGTTAAAGTTGTATTTGTCCACAATATCAAGCAGAGGGAAAACAAACCTGTGCCAAATAGTAGCGTTTGCTAGATAGAAGCGCAATACCTGTCGCTGATATACAGCAGCGTACATACTGGGTAGAAAGCGTGAATCTTTTGCATCGAAATCACAAGTCTCGAACGGGGTTTACCTCGAACCAGCAGATAAAAACACAATAAGAAAATATAATCAAAATCATAATATTGAATAATTTCTAATTTTTGATGGGGAAAGAGCTACTGTTATGTACTCAGTAGTAACATAATTTATAGTAAATTAGGGAAAACGCCGCTACATCGAATGCAAATTACGTTAACGCGTTGTGAACTCTCGTAACCAGAAACAAACTATCGAATTAAATTATACACTTCATTCGTGTCCATCCAACCATTCTCGAGGTTGTGGATCGCCAGCCATGGCTAATGAATGAATGAATTTTGTTACCAGAAAGCACAGTTACGTAAAACTCACCAAACTCAAAACAGCCCCAGTAGATTATGCGTTCGAATTAGGCATATAAAACAAAACGTATTTATGTCACTGTTATCGAAAATGGTACATTTTCGAGTCCTTTTCTTTTGCATTACGAAAAGTTATTATATAGCAATATAGCATGAACAATGGAAAATGGAGCTTCTCGTTCGTGTTTTTTTTGTCATACTTGTTGTTCAAGAAGAGCACGTGAAAAGTGTAGAGCTGTTCTATCTAAAGTCAACCTGTTGCTTTGGGAAGTCCATCCGCCCGTTCTTCACCTCAAGTCATCTTCGTAATTTAGCTAACTTAGGGGGAATACCCCGTGATAGGACTGTGATCATCCTACTACCATGATTGCTACCAACCTCTACCAATAGACCATCCGAACTCGGAACCTACCACGTCACCACAAGTACTACCACCACCACCACCACCCATCCACCATTCACCACCAACCAAAAGCAACATTACCTTCACCGACCAAACCACCGAACAGCACGTTGTGGGCTTCGTCCTTCGGCGGGTAAATGTTATTAACAAGCGCGCGGGCATATTGCATCGAACATGCACTCTCTGAGTGTGTGTGTGTGTGGAGCGAGCGTGTCCTGGTTGGATCGTTATTCGGGGCATCCCATTGTCCTAACTCCATTTCCGTATGACTCCATTCCGGGTATGACGGTATCTTCCACTTTATCTCTCTCTCTCTCTCTCTCTCACTCTATAGGCAGCAACTCTTTGCGTGTGCGTGTGCGCCATGTAACATGTTGTTGTTTTTTTGTTAACTTGTTGTTATCGTGTTGTTTTGTTTGATGTTCCAACTTTATCCACTACCTCACACATCCACCTCTACTACACAGTCTCGCACTATCGATCTCTCACACTATTCTCTACCAAGTGTTTGCACCCTTTTCTGTTGCTCTTTCTTGTTCATTAAGTTGCGTGTGGTTTTATCATGTTGCAAGAAAGAATATCTTTAATTTTACTCACATTCTCACAATTTCACGTCTTGTGTATGTGTTTGTCCGTTTCGTGCCAGATTTGGTTTGTCTAAGTGATGTGTTTTTCTTCCCTTTCCATAACAACTACTGTTTGTTCGCTGTTCGATGATAATCTATGATAAAGTGAATAAGTTATAAGTTATGATAAGTTATGAAGAAGAAGTTGAAGCTAATTTTGTTTCGTTCCGTGTTTCACCCATATTGTAGCACATTCGTTTTACATGTTTTCTGGCTACTTTTCAGTTTGACCTTTTGTACATATACGTTCACTACCAAGCTACTTTCATCTTCATCTTTATCCTTTCCATTGTTTCTTCATGAATTTGGGCAGATTAATAGAGTTTAACAGAAGTTCTTTACTATTATAAAAAAAAAACTGATGAATTGAGTGTTTAATGTTAAAATGTTAAAAATGTGTCCAACATGAAAATGTAAAACATGAAATCATTGATTCATTATTATACTAATTATATTCATTAATCTCTGACATGATTTCGGCTCGTTTTTTTAATATGCACATTGTTGTCTCATTCCATCCTCATAAGAATCACTTTTCGATGTTATCACTTTCGTTCACCAATCTTTGATTCAATTAACTTCAGGATATCTTCATACCTGTAATAGATGCTGTTGTTTTCGTTCGTATTGTTGCTAGTTGAATTTACTGCTCTCTTTCGATTGATGTTTTGTTTCGTTATTGATCCTGTTTTTACTCTCGGTATGATTTGGTGGGGTTTCAAAGCTTTTGAATATTTACTCAAAACACAGAAACAGTTACACATACACTTTCACATACAATAGAATAATTGTAATACACTCGCTTTGGCTAGTAGTGTAAATCCTGTTGTATATTGTGTCTCGGTCTCTTTTCTAACACATTTCCCTTTTTCTAAACTAATTGTACATAATTGCAAACTACTAGCACATTTTTGCATCTTTTCTTGTGTACTATGTTATCTACTTTCTTAATACTTTCACTCTTCTAACTCGAATGTTTTGATCTTTGCCCCACCGTAATCAGCTATTTACCTCGTATCTTCGCTTTTGCGTGTGTAAAACGTGTGTAAAACGACAAACGAAAGTGTGTTGTGTTGCTCTCTCTATTTATCGTCTATATCTATTGAAAACATCCTTATGTCTACATTAACGGTTTTATTAATTTATTTATTTTTTCCACCCCTTTACTCTTTCATCACGCCGTGTGCTGTACAGCTACTGGAAGCCCTCCGGACGGAAAACCAACGACTTAAGGATGAAAATGGTGCCCTTATTCGTGTGATCAGCAAGCTGAGCAGATAATGTGTTTAGGGTGTGTGTGTGCCAGTTTTATGCTCACACCTCCCCCAATGGATTTGCCAGACACGTTTCCGTCAAAACATCAACATCATCGTCAGCGGCCCCATTTTAAACGACAAGTCAATGTGCTTCTCTCTACGGAAGCAATGTAGCGAGAGAGGGAGAAAAAGAGATAGGCAGTGGAAAGGCAACATCCTGCACACCTCCAATTTCGAACTCAAACAAACTCTGTACACCGAATGTTAAATACTTAGCAGCATCATCGATTGTGTTAGGCTGCGCCTCAGATCGGATAGTAATGCCATTTGCTGGAATTTTGGGCAAGAAGTCTCCTCGGCGGGGAAGGTGGCAGGGCACGCTTATGTGTGTTGTGTGATTATTGATTGGATTTTACATGCTGATCTCGCCTTCTCTTCTTACTTATAAATTGCAACCGTAGCAAGCACGTGGCAGTTGCAAATGGGGATTATAGTTGTTGAAAGAATTACACGCATACAAGCAAGGCTGTTGAATAGTGCTTAGGCGAATACTAAAAGGATTGTAGAAGCGATACATGCATACCTACCACCCCTCTGGGTCAATTCTTCTCGAGACAGGTGTAGGAATGTTAGCTTTCTTTAGGCAAAATGCGAAAAAGAGGCAGAGATGGAACAGATTTCAAGCGCACTGAAGCAACACTGCGCAGGAGTTGAGCCACAAAGCGACTGGCGGGCAATTGTGAAACTGGTTGAGAGCTTTTCCGAACGCCCTTGTGGTTAACGTCTCGTCGTGATCGTGGTGATCAATGGTATTACATGCCATTTATATAGAAAACAAAAAAAAAGGAAAAGGCGATCCCAGTTCATTTGAAGACTATCGTCCGACATTCGCGTGTCAAGAGATGCCTGAGGCAGACAAACACTCAATGCGATCCTTCCTCTATAATCAATCCTCTATTTATCAATTCTTCTCCTCTTTATTTCCTCTATTATAGTGTATCGATACCGATTGTAGAACGTTTTGAGTTGTCTCTTTGGTGATTCCATAACGATTTTTACCTCGAAAGATGTTTTTGTGTGCTGTGGTTTGTTTATCTTTATCATTCTCTTGTATTAATTTCTACTTTTTGCTTCTCTTTTTGTTTTTATGTTTGTACACACTTTTAATTATCCGGACGTCGTAATGAAATTGTGTTAAATTTTAAATCTATGACACTCTTAAGCGAAGATAAAAGCATGCACCAGCTGCTCAAGAGAAGAGGTTTGCCTATTTGCGCCAGTCCGATCGGTATCCGGGAGCGCTTCTTTTCTTTAATGCTTTAAATGCTGCGCGTGCCCAGTAGAAATTGGAAGTTCGTAGGATATTCCCGTTCACCAACCGAAGAGAGGGAAAAGTGAAAGGCACACAGAAGAGAGGAAATGAAATGTTTTGTATAACGACAGTGGAGCACCGGCATGATGTATGTTAGGAAGAATTACGTTTGAATATATGATATTTTGTTTTTCGTTTGTAAAATAAGCAGTGAATATAGTTACTGTAGGGATCTGCCAGCAAGGAATTACAGGGGTCAAGAGGTAGATAGGAGAAATCCGAGCAGCAAAACAGCAATGTGAACAGCATAAGAATATGTGGTAATTTAATTTAAAGTAAAAGTATAAACTTCGCTACTAGTAATAGAACACCACCGCACAGCGCTGAAGGGAAGCAACAGACAGAAATGCTGGCTAGTTTAGTTAGTTGGCTGCTAGAATCGAATCGATACAAAATGCGCTTTTCGTTGTTTTCAACTTTACTTTCCTGTCTATGTACTATTGACACACATGTTTGGTGGTGTGTACGTTGTTATGCTTGATGTGTGGCGGCATCCCTCTTTTCTTATACAGAGAGCATTTTCATTCTTTGTCATGTATTACTTGTTAACTTTAATTTGATCTCGCATTTATTTTGCTTTTCGATTTTTTTAATTTTCGATTAATCTTTCTCTGTTGTTGTCTCTCTTCTGTCGTACCCTACGTTTTTTGAACGGAACAAGATGTATTTTTTAAGTCACACTCGCCACGATACAGCTTGAGGGGAGAGATATATTAATCTTTTGCCCGATTAGCACTCGCGATGAGCAGGCTGGCTTGAAGTTATAAAAATGGTGGCAAACTAATATAACAAAATGCATATACACAATCACATATATGTAAGCGTGCGTACCTCCAGGCACACATACACCACCACCACCACCCTCCCCACACAAGAAACACGTTCGATAATTTATGTCTTTTCGCATTCATTGTCCATTAAATTTATTACTCTATCTTTGTTCTTTTTTAAAGTGTAATTATTATTAATATTATTATTATTATTATTAAACTATTGTGTAGATTTTTTATTTGATAGGCAAAACACACACTACAAAATTGCGAAACAAACTTGCGGACGAATAAAATAAAGGATGAACAAAACACGAATCGAATCGAAAGTGGTGAAAGAATCGAACGAAAGAAAGATAAACACACATCCAAATCCGGATTCCAGGGTTCCTTTCCACGTTATTTAACTGTTGTTCTTTTTTATTGTCTGTTGAAATGATACAAAAATGCGCAAACACTATATAAATGTGTATGTGTGTATGTGTGTAAGTGTAAACTACTCTTTTGTGGTGTGGAATTAAAATCCCTGATCTCTCTCTCTCTCTCTTTCTTGCTCTATCTTCTGCTTTATGTTACTTCTTCTCGCAGCTTGTCGCCACGGCTACACCTCCTCTCTTCTCACTGACTACACTAGAATATATAATCTCGGCCTACTAAGGACTTTTCGAGACAAGGGTTGAGAAATGGGGATGACACGATAAACTTAAACGTCCGTTCGTTCACGTTGCTGCAAACTCTGGCAAACGGGGAAAGGGAAAGGACCGAATTACACGAATGTGGGACAAGTTTATTTATCTAGAGTGTGCACAGAACAAAACATGAATTAAAAGTAAGAACGATTATGGGACTTTATGGAAAGACAGGTGGGAGTGGCGAGGAAGGAAGGTGGGATGGACACAGATTCTTTACTTTAATACGGTGCGTGCCGCGGGGGACGATCGCCACCGCCACCGCCAGCTCCGCGCTGCTTGAACCCTCCGCTGCCACCCTTGCCGCCTCGCTGGCCACCCTGGCGGCCGCCGTTCATGTAGCCGCCACCGCCACCAAAGCCACCGCCTCCATACCCGCCAAAACCACCATCGAAGCCACCGCCGCCGTAGCCCTGTCCACCGTAGCCGCCGCTGAAGCTATCGTACCCGTATCCACCCGGGCCGCCCCAGCCACCGCCACCGAATCCACCCTTTGGACCACCCCGGCCGCGCATACCGCCCCGGCCAGGCATTCCGCCGCGCATATTGCCGCCCCGGCCTCCGCCCATGCCGCCCATGCCACCTCCCATGCCACCCATCTGGCCGTCCGGCTTCGGAGTAGCCTTCTTCACGTCCACCTCCTTCCCGGCGATCGTTTGCTTAGGCGTCTTCAGCAGCTCGTTCACCACTTGCACCGACTCGTACGTGATGAAGCAGAAGCCCTTCCGTTGGTTCTTCTGCTTGTCGAACGGCAGCTCCACCTCGACGATCGTGCCGAACTGGCCGAAGAACGTCTTGATCTCCTCGTCGCTAATGTCCGACGTTAGCCCACCGACGAAGATCTTGCCCGGACGGGCCTTCGCCCGCTTCGGGTCGACCTTCTTGTTGTTCAACACATGCTCACCGGCCGCCACCACCTTGTCGATCGAGTCAGAAGCTTTGTACACGATGAATGCGAAGCCACGCGAGCGGCCCGTGTTCGGGTCCGTCTTCACGTTGATGCTCTCTATGTCGCCATACTGCCCGAAGTGTTCCCGCAGGTCCTTTTCCGTCGTTTCCCAGCTCAGCCCACCGACAAACAGCTTCCGCTCGTCATCCCGCGCATTGTTCTGACTATCGTTGTTGCTGCCGCCACCGCCGCCGCCGCCACCGCCATTACTACCACCGGTCGCACCATTGTTGCCGCCCATGTTGTCTTCGCTGTCCATCTGGTTCTGCCCGTTTTCCGGCACGTCTTGGCTGCTGCCGTTCATTTCCGCGTCCTGCACATCGGCCATATTTGTTTTCGGTTTTCGGAAGCTGGCGCCGCCGTACGTAGGGGGGGAGTTAGCAGTGCGGTACTGTGACTCGCGTGCGCTTTTCTCTTAGTAACGTGCTGAGCAAGGGCGCACGTACACCGGACACTGTTGCTTTGCTTCACGACGCGTGGAAGCTACTTTTCGCGCGTGAATTCGGTTCGCGGGCGTACTTTTTACTACTTTTTTAAGGGATTCTTATATTGTTGGCTTCTTTACTGTACACACACACACGCTCTCACTCTGGGCGCACGGCTTGGCTTCTTCCCGTCTAAACGTCGCGGCCTCGGAAATACAACGAAAAACGTCATGCGAGCGCCCTTAGGGGACGCATTGAACGAAAGCCGTCAAACTGGGGATTTAAAATTTGACGAAACCGAATAGGGGTGAAAAGAATTTCATCGGAATCGTTATTTTGGTGAAACGAATCCCAAATTCTAATTGCAAAACGCTATAAATGGTAAATTTAGTAAATTGATGAATGGTAAATGACTACTTTATTCAAAACAATTGAAAAATATGATACAATTTTGATACTTGAGCCATTTTTCAAGTTTATCATGGTTGCTGTAACGGTTTTCAGCAGCTTGGTGCTGCAGTTTCGTAAAAAATGGCAAAAATTTTATTTCAAAACATTCAAAACTATTTGTAAAACTTAAAAAAAACTATTTGCTTGTTGCTGCTTTTTTTGTTGTAAACGCAGGGAAATAATAAATTGTTAAAATAATTATTTTTGTTGCTTTTTGAGACAGGATCATTTTATTGTTTTGGGTGATTTTAAAGGAAATATAACTCAAAATGCAAACTTTGTTAAAGTGCCTATTTACGACAGCTTTTAGGGAGGAAAAAGTGGATTGAATAAATTTTTAAACTACAGTGGAGTGCCTTTTATACAGACTTTCTGGAACTGCACGCATAAAAGGTAAATTTAGTCTCAAAACATGTTTTTCCTTATTTTTAAGTGTTTTTAGTGTATTATCTAAGTACCCTAGTTAGCAATCCAGCCAGGGCTTACTACCAATGTAAAAAAATACAAGCCTAATTTTCAGTAAAGAAGAATTATTTTGTTCTAGTAAAGTATTATTTCGGAGCTACTTTCGATATGATTTATCTGATGAATGATAAAACTTTTTAATAACGGTGATTTCAAAATTTCCATTTTTCTAATCATATTTTTTCATTTCCATTCTGCACAGCACGGATAAACGGACAGCCGGATAAAAGTTCCCCGGATAAACGGTGCTCCACAGAATTTGCTTTTAAAATTACAGGACTACAATAAGCAAAAAGGTACACTGTAGGGAAATGGTACAGTTACCCGAATTCTTAAAATATGTATAGTCCTTCCTTCATTCTTCGTTTCCCTTTTTTCTCCATATTTTAAATGGCTTGGAAAAAAGCAATTCCTTCTGCGTACGGTGTACCAGTGCGGAGAAACCTGAACCCCCGGTTGTAAACTTGACCGTACAAACGCGCCCACAGTTCGGCAGTGTGCGTACGCGCAAATGGCAGCGCGGCGTCTCTCCGGTATGCCGCGGTCGCACGCACACCAAACGGCACCGCACGGGTATACCGCGCCTGGCAGCACACACACACACTACAGCCCGTCCGTACACCGTTTTCGCTCGCAGCATGCGTTGCCGCAGAAGCGCGGAGAGTCGTCCGTATTGTCTCGTCAAGCACACCAGGGGCACCAGCCGAGCCGTTGCGTTTTTCAAAATGGCTAACTTTTGCGGATCCGCCGTCGTTTCGCTGCGTGCAGAAGTGTCGTCGTAGTAGGCGTGCGGTAGGTGCTGCAGCAACTAATTGCCTTCCAATCGTTGGGGAAACGGTGCGGCCCCACGGTACCGTTGGGGGTTTGTGCGTGAAAATGTGGCGTTTTCTTTCCTTCCCGAATTTTCATCTCGCGCTGACGGTGTGTGTACACAGGGAACGTTAGCGGGCTGGTGTGTGGCGCTGCTGCTGTGTGCATATTTTCTTTGTGTGATGTTTCCCAGTGAACGAACCGCGACCAAGGGCTTACATTACCCACAACACTCTCTGTCTCTGGGTTGACTTCGGCGTGTGAAAACAGGCGTCGTGCGGCGTTTTCCTTTTTCGTGCGTGCACAAAATTCGTGATGTGAAAATGGTCGAATGCAAAAAAGCTCACGCTGTCTCTCGCGCTCTCTCTCTCTCTTTTCTTCTGCCGTACGCGTCAAGTGGTGCGTTGTACCCGTCTCGAAACGTTTAGTAACACCATCGCACCGTGAACCATGTGTGTATATGTGTTGGATTAGAAGAAGGAGTGGAAAAAGCTTCATCTTTTAATCTCTTCCGCCGCACTCGGAACAAAGTTTAACGATCGCCGGAAGCGGGAGGGGATGTGCGTGTGTGTGTGTGCCTATAAGAAGAAGGGGGGTAGAGAGGTTGTGTATCGTGAATGTGCATTTTTTGTTTCTGTTGGCAGCAGCCACTCCACACTAATCACCGTCGCCATCACCACCACCGCCTACCTTCACCATCGGTAAATGAGCGTGTAATCTTGTCACTTTAATCGCAAAAATACATGGCAGCAATTAGCGTTGGCAAAATGAAGTGTAAAAAGTGTGTATGTTTTTTTGGCATTTCCAATTTTCTCTGAGTCTAAACATGGGAGATACATTTATTAAATATTTCGTGTGCCATATAGCAGTTTCATCGTGCCTGTTTTGTGTGTGTGTGTTCATCATTCAAAATGATTCTTTTTTTTCATACCAAGTCAGTCGAAGTAAGTGTGAGAGAAAAAAAAAGATAAATTGTTAATTGGTTGTAAAATGTCGGAGCAAACGATGACGAGGAAGAAGAAGAAGAAGTAGAAGAGAACGAAAACGGAAGAGGGCCAAAGAGGGATGGAAACAACGCCATGGCTAAACCGTGGGGTTGTGCTTCTACGCACATCACTACCACCACTACACACTCGCACACAGTGTAGCACACACACACACACACACACTCACCGTCATCGTCATCGTCATCATGTAGCGTGCGTGTTGTTAAAGCGAGAGGGGACTAATGTCAAAGGCGCACAAAACAGAGCTTGCCCGTTTAGTTGCTTGATGATGTGCTGCTGGCCGCTCCGTCTTTGAATGTTACTCCGCTGCCTATCGACGGGGAAATAGAAAAAATCTGCATAAAAAATCCGGGCAAAAAATATGAAGTAACGAAAAGCGTAAACCCCCAGAAAGCGTGAAAGCTTTGGAGAGAAGGTGCGAAATGTCACCTTTTCTTCCCCGCCATCTTTGCCAATATATGGTGTTTGTGTGTGTGTGTGCGCGAGACGTGCCGCCGTTCTGTGTTGTTTGTATTTGCGTGTGTGTTTGGTGCGGTGCAAAAACGACATAAAAAGGGATCCTCTTTCATTCACGTGCCGTGCCATGACAATAATGACGGTGCGTGAAACTGCACAGAATGTTAAACTTGCTACAGAAAATGGTTCATTTGAAAATGTCGATAGATTTCCAAGAAGCTGCTTCTATTCAACCAGCGGAATAAACCGGAAAGTGCATGCTGCCGGTCCTGTTGATGACGTTCAATAGAAGCCGAAAAGAAAACAAATGATGTGCCTTCCCATTTCCATCCGGATGTTGTGTCTCGTTCGTAGAAAAACGATTCTATTGGCGGTTGGGTTCTCTCTGAACAACATCAAACGCAGTGGAGGAACCCCATGTGTCGCTTGTGCGTGTTTACCACCTCTCGGTGTGTGTATTTAGTGAAGATTAAAGGTCCGGCCGGGAGTGGCGAAGGCAATGGTGTTGTTTGTCGCCTTGTGCCTGTGGAAGTGATTAAAAGTTTTTCTCATTTGTTTTATTTATTTACAATAAGTGTGTTTGTAACTTTATTGTAAACCACACGCAACACGTACATATTTTGTGATAGCGCCTAATAACAGTAGATAAATGCCGCAAAAACAGCCGAAGCCGGTTTTGCAAAGCATCACAGTGCAGGGAACAGAATAATTAATCTAATGTTCACTGCCTTTTCGTTTCTCCTGTCCCGTGGTGCTTTTATGTGTGTGTTCAAAATTTCATTATACGCTCTTGCCCTTCCACATCCACCCTCCAGTGTGCCAATGTGTGGTAAATTTGAGATGAAACACATTACTGCGTACGGATTTTTCGTCGGATAGAACCTTTTTTTAAATATATTTTTTGCTCTGTGTTGTGCATAAGAAAAAAAAATCACGCACACAATTGGTCAAACACAATCACAGTAGACGGTTGCTAACCTTTTCACAGGCGCACACACAGAGGCACATGCCGTACGCTCTGCTTTTTGTGTCGTTGCGCGCGCGGTGTAGAAAAAAAAGGACTCGCACGGCATAGCAAGAGGAGAATAAATGATGGACGAGCGCAAAAGCACACGCAGGATTTTGTTGTGACGCACACATTGAAACACGAAACGCATACACTTTTCCGTGCACAGTTGCTGTGTGCGCGCAAACACACACCACCGACACATTGATGGTGGTGCGCCGCACAAGGAGAATCGACCGACACAGCGCACTTTCCATCCCAGCACAACACACGGTCCAGAGGGAGGGAAGCAGGCGGAAGACGTGAACAGGGTGGTGAAGGGTCTGTGGAAATCTGATTCGGATTTTCTCGGTAAAGGTTTGTGTGTGGGGAGGGGGGGGGGAAGTAGGTGTTGAGTAAGAGCGCAAGAGAGAGAGAGAGAAAGAGAGTGTAGGAGGGGGCAGAGTTTAAAAGGGGGCGGTAAAACGGGTACGAGATCATTAAATTAGCATAAACAATCATGTTCGCAGTTTGTCTCGTAAATTAATTTCAATTGATTGCGCACACACTCCATTTTTCATAACTTCACTCGCGCCTCTTTCCCGCTCCGCTTGCAGTGCAATAATGTCGTGTGAGAGAGAGAGAGAGAGAGAGAGAGAGCGATGGTGCGAGAGGGAGAGAAACAGAGTGTTCGATGGACACATTCCCGACCGCTTAAGCCACCGCCGGAAGCTGTAGATTATTGGAAAACATTGCGGGAATGTTTGAAAAAAAAAAATCTCTCACTCTCTCACTCTCTTGCTTGCTTGCTCTGTTCTACTAGCTCCCTTCCACCGATAGCTTTGATTAATCCGATGGTGTGGAGAACATCATTTATATTTCCACCTCGCGCCCCACAGTCTGCTCCGGTTTTCCCTAGCCCTCTTTCTTTACACCGCGTGTCGGGTTGTGATTTCTTGTTTTGGGGCGGAAAAGGAGGTGGCGGGGTGTGTTGGATTTAAGCGAGTAAAATTAACCCTTCCCACCTTTCGAGCGGCGTAATGCCGTCGGCAAAATGGGCCGCCGCACGCGAAATAATGCAGTTCGGCAAGCACGTCAGTTGAATTTGTGAATAAAATTATTTCTACACTTGTGTGAGTGGTATTAATTAAAAAAATATTGTACTAACGAAACGAACCGTGCAGGGCAAGAAATTCGGTGTTTGCAATTGCATGTCATTAAAGTGAGACGAGCATGAGCAAACGAAATGGTTACAGTTACAGTTGTACGAATATAATGAGCCAAAAATATTTCTATTTAATTATCTCTCGCATCAGCACGGTAATTTTGAAAAGATTTACAACCATGCACTTTATTTCCGAAGCAATTTAAATTTAACAAAACCACCGGAAAACCGGGAAACGACACAAGCGTGTTTTGTGCTGCCCTTACATGGTCAAGAAGAGCAGTTTTAGCGCGTCTTTATCATAAAAATTAGTCCCTTTTGCGATCGTAAATCTGGCTGTGGCAATCGTCGTCATACTTTTCTCTTACCTTGACTCCTTGCTCCAAAATTATAATCACTCAGAGGAAGGAATGGTCCAGACGATCGTAAAAATATCAATAATGGTGTTCCACTTTATGTTTCCCAAAACGTTTTGAACATCTTTTGAGGCTAATTGCTAAAAGAGAAGCTTCTCTCCGACGCGTCGTTTGTTGGGTTGTCCTTTCACAAAGATTCTGTAGCTCTTATCACATTAAGCATAGCTGGCCCCATGACCGGACGTTCCGCACGGCAAAAGTTCTGCAAGAAATAGTAGGAAAAGGGGAGGAAAAAGTTACAAATCGCTTTAGTAGGTTTTGTCTACGGTGTTCTATTTACCGACGAAAAAGAGCTATTCGTGATAGTGTATGTGTTTGTGTGACTGTAAAACAATTGAAAATTGCATTGTGCGTTTGTTCCCCGATTGTTGTACGTTCCAACCACAGGAAAGCCGTGAAGCAACCACTGTAAACGGCATGTGCTGTGTGGTGGGTTCTATTTCACTCTCTTCGGAAGGTTTGTTTGTAAGGTTTCCATAGGAAGTTCCGTAAAGAAACACGCCAACAGTGTCGCTTTTCTTGTATCGTAATCGCCAATTACATTCGACCTTTTATGTGGCGAAAGAAGGAATAAAGAAACCAAGAATTTAGCGGCGGTTTAGTGTTCGTGTCATCCGGTGTTCGAGTGTTTTTGAAAGCGAGAAGTGTTTGAATTGCGTTGACAAGTGTTGTTTAACAGACAGATGGCGATCTAAGGAGGTGCATCGAACGAGTAAAAATCAAACTCAAAATCACCAATGTGCCGCCAATGCTTTTCCAGCAGTGTTAAAAGTGATTATTAATTCCCTGATACGTGGTGTTAAAATCTGTTTTTCTCCGTTAATGTGCGTGTGTGTGTGTGTGCATTGGGCTGTTGCAGGGGGTTACAAAGGCAACATGGTTATGATTTAATTACACCTTTCAGCGAAATAATCCACTCATCATCATCATCATCATCATCATCCCTTTCTTCTCTCTGTATCGCCCAACAGCAAGAATAGAGCAAAGCGGGGAATAAAGTGTGGATTTCAGGGCACCGCAGCCTCACTGTGTGCGCGCGCGTGTTTGTGAGTGCGTGTGTGTGTGTGTGTTGGTGAATGTATCTCCAAGTGTGTGCGTGCGCGTGTGTGTTGTCCTTGTGTCGTGAGGAGCAAAGGAAAAGATCGCTCCCCGCCGGACGGATGAAAATGTGAAATATGTGTGCTTGTTGCCCGTCCGTCGGCTTTTGAAGTGATTCTAGCGGAAGGTATAAGCGGAAAAAGGAAAATTAAGGAAGGGAATATAAGATATACGATTAGCAAAAGTGTCTTCTCTGGTGCGTGTGCTTGTGTATGTGATTGTGTTTCGATAAACGTTGTGTACCAGTGAAGCAATTTACGGTTCGATCGATTGAAAAAAAAGTGTCAAAGTGATAGTTGATAACAGTGAAAATAAGAAACCTTCGTGGTGTGCTTTATAATAAAAAGATAAAAAAACAAGTTCATTTAAACTCCCCCAGAGGAATTGTGTGAAGAAGTGAGCATAAAGTGAGCCGCCGTCTAGTGAAAAACGTTCAAATTGTGTAAAGCGAAACGTCAAACGCGGATTTTGAACAATTTTCGGAGTTCCAGTGAGGAGTGTCATCGCCATCAAAAGTAAGGGGATGAAAGACATTTAAGCTGCATTTTAATTGGTAAGTGTAACTGAAAAAGAATTATTAAACGCAATTAAACGCCTCGAGTTTAAACGTTTTTTGTTGTGCGTTTAAGAATGTATGGTTTCTGTTATTTTGTTTGTCATATTTTGTGCAAATTTTTCATGTCGATGGGCATATCAAAACTTGTCTTTTGGTTTTACTTACTACTCGTTTAACATAAATTTGAATTGTATAAACCGTATTAACTTTGTCTACACAAGTAGAATTGATCCCATGTTCTCTGGCATGCTCTCACCCGTACGCTTGTAGCGGCACCATGCATCAACCTTCGATAGGGACACGCTAATTAGCATTCAGGTTAAGTTTGCTGAGTGGGGCTCTCGATGAGGAGCAGTTGTAATTTGCCGACGGCATTGGAAATCTTCTCTGTTCTCTGTAGGAAGGTTTGTTTCTTTGCTCAATGTTTGTGTACGGTATGATTATGTTACGATTTGAATTGCTATTTTGGGTATTATTGTGAGGTAAAGGGACTCACGTTGAAGTTTGCGTTTCTTCGTTAGCGTAACAAAGCAGAGTTTCTTTTTTCTGGGAGTTGCATAGTCTTCACAAAGTCAGTCAATCATGAAGCTTCAAACATCCTTCAGAATTCTCTTACATGAATGCTTCTAAGACTTACTCTCTAGAATTGGCTTGAGCTGGAATATATGAAGCAGCAAGTCAGTAGATAGAAGGCATTTATCGGACGTTGGATGCGAAGAGAGCGGTTAGCTGTACAGACCAAAAAAACGGGAGCACAGGAAAGGGAAAGCGAAAGTGAGCGAGCGTGTCATTAGTATCAATCAATCAATTGATGATTGGCCTCGGGAATTCAAACCATCGCCATCGTCATCGGACCGATTGATTACAAATATTATGCTTGTTCGAACCGAATGTTGTTCACACACAAGCCGTCGGTCGGTCCCATGTCTACGAATTGCCCTTCCATGTCAGAGTTAGTCATGTCGTGGAAGTCTGTGAGTGTGTGTGTGTGTGGTAAAAGGGGAAATTAGGTTCGATTTCGTTTCCATGTGGATCAATTTCCTTAAGGCATTTCTTCACCTCCGACCTTCCTCGTCCAGTGGAAGATCAAAACGGAGGTTTGATTTAAAACGAAAATCACGGTTTATCTCATGACAACGGGCTGTGGCAATATTATAACTATTATTAGGCGGCTATCGCATTCGTTATGTGCGCGGCTTCAGAGATTCAAATGTATAGCGTGCCGCCTCCGTTACTCTAGTTTCCCCTCTCTTACTGAAGGTAGAAGGAAAAGGAGGGAGGGAGTGCACTTTATGTTTGATAATAATGATTATTATTATTTCACAACGATCCATATCCTCCTCCAATTGCCTTTGGTGGGCACTTTTGCGCTAGCAGACGCCCCCTTCCGGTGGAAGTAAAATTCACAGAATCTATTAAGGAGGGTAGGGTAGAAGGCAATAGAATCAATAATAAGTGGTCATTAATATTTGAATGGCCTAAGGTCAACACTGCGTGTATCGGCCATCATAATACCCGACGCCCGTGCCCATATATACATCTCTTTGAGTAGTTTTCCCATCACGAATCAATCGCGAGAAGGTTGAAGGTGTATAGCAAGGGAACACATTCGCTCTACCTTGTGTGTAATTTATGGAAAAATATACGAAACAGAACCACTCTCCGCTTGTGCATACGACAAACAAACAAACAATGCGGCGGTGTGACATCCTAATATGTCGGCAGCAACTTGAGCAGCTTGAAGTAGCAGCACTATTTAATCATTAGTCGGATGCGTGTGTCCTGAATTTGAATTAATTATTTAACTCATTTTCATCTCAACACAGACTAATAACTCACCCTCTGAGTTCTATAGGTCTAGGAGAGTTAAGTGACTCTGCAGGAGCTTAAACTCCGTGCCGAAAAGCAACTCACTTGGGAGTTTAATGACTCTGGATGAGTATTTGTTCTCAGTGGTGACTAGCAACTCACTCTTGAGATTAATAACGCTTCGAGAGTTAAGTGTGACTCGGGATAAGTTTGTTCTCACTGCTAAAAACTAACTCCCTCGTGAGTTTAATAACTCATCAAGAGTTATCAGAAGAGTTGTTAAATACGAGAGCGACTTAAATTACACCAAATGAGTTGCTATTCGTCTCGGAGAGCTAACTCCTCATAGATGGGTTGAAAAAAAAATCTCTACTCAACTCATTCACCGCAAAGCTTGAACTCACTCACCCACTTTGAGTCACAATGCGCACATCACTGATGTCCTGCTAGTCAATGTAAACATTTTAATTGTTTCCCATAAAGGCATGTGTGTATAGAGGAGCGGCCTATGGTGATGTTGCTGTTGTTGTAAGTAAACGAATTAATTGATCATCACGACACAAGCACGACGATTTAATAATTGATAGCATTATTGTCAATCAGTTTTCGGGTTGCATTTATTTAGTCCCCTCCTGACTCTGCTTCATAACAACGTTGTGGACCATACACAAGGAGAAAATAGTAAAAAAAGGTACTAAAGAAAAGCACTCTCTTGCTCCTTTTCTTTCAACTGCATTCAAGCTGGTAGGAAAAGCAGTAGCAGTAGGAGCAGCAGCAAATGTTTTGTACCTAATGGATGGTGTATAAATAGTTAATTGCCGCCGCTACGTTGGCGAGCGTGTGCAAAAGCTCGGCTGCACATGCTTCTCTCGTGGGAATGATTTATGAAGAAGGTTTTTGAAACAAGTGCTAATTTATTCATGCTTTCTCTGCTGCATAATGATACTACTCCACCGATCGTCTCGCACCGTGCAGGGGGCGAATATAATAGCGGATTCTTGAACGTAATAAAATTTGGGTGCTTTATTTAACCACTGTTCGCTCAAAGCCATTGAGTGCTCTTTGCTTGTTAGAGTGTTGGTAGTTTAAACCACTACTTTTGTTGCACTCTCAACAGCACTGCTGTGTTTCTCCTGCACCAGAAACTTAGTACTTCCATGTGACACTGTAGATGCACAATCTTTCGAATCGCCAATCGGTCGATGATGATGGGACATTTAGGACCAGTGGACCACCGCCAGCCTGGCTCAATTATGCTCGTCCCCGTCCCGGTGGCATACACATGGTGGTACGTGTATAGTCAATTATCTTAATGAAACTAATTGGCCTGACCCGAATTGGAAACCACAATCGAGACGAAATGCTTGAACCCAGCTCACCGCATTCGCAAATGCTCTCTCTCTCTCTTTCTCTCTCTCTCGGGCTGCCTCTCGGGAGGGTTTGGCGGGACAGCACCGTGTATTCCGTTCCTTTCCTTTCGCTTGGCGCAAATGCCTCGTTCTGGAAATGGAGATGATTGTAGTCTACCCATTGATCGGTTCGCTTCGATTTATTGTTGTCTTTTGAAGCGTGTAAGAGCCCTTTTCATGTGTTCGATATGTGCTCGTTGCCTAAATTGGGCCGATAAGTATCATTTGTTGAATGATTTTTCTGTATAAAAGGACGTAGGCATAATGGAGTGTTCCATTAATGTATGCATATTTGTTCGTACCTTTTTTACAGCCACTTACAACACTCATAAATGTCAAATTTGTTATTTGCTCCTATCAATTGAAGGGTGACAAAAATCATCTGCTAAAAAAAAACGTTGTCCCTTTTTCCCTCCTTACAAACATCAAATTCATGTGTACGCAAGTGTGTGTACGCCCTTTTTGTAACATTTAAATTGGTTTGGCATGCTGCTTCTTCACCTACCCCCCCTCTTATCGTCGATGCTCCAGCAGAGATTGAGCGGGGTTCATAAATGTCTGTCTGTTTTTGCCGCTCATTTTGCTCTGATCGATTGGTTCAACTATTTACTGTAGCAATGTGACGTGGCACTGCTGGGGCACAGACACGGAAGGGAAATGCGTTTGATGGGAACGAAACGGGCGGAATGAATCCTTTCACACATGGAAATGGAATCATTGAGCTTTTCCGTATCGTTTCCAACCATTTTAGCTTCTCATTAAACTTCGGTTTTGTGGGCGCCTCTGTGTGTGTGTGTGTGTGTGTGTGTGTGTGTGTGTGGTTCGAAGCGGTACACACAACCACAAAGGGAGAGCAGCAGCAGCAGCACCCTCTTGTTCACTCAATCACGGAAAATAAACTTCCGGAAAATGATTCCACCTCACCGCGCGCGTGTCCTTACCCTTTCTTTGCTTTCCCATTTTTTCCCCGTTAACCCTCTTTCCGTATTCTTTTGCCTTCACTTTCGTCCAGTTTCCTGCCACACGCGCGGTCAGAGGCCCTTTCGCTAGGGGTGGGAGTGGGCAGATTTTTCCTGAGGGGGGAGTGATTTTCGTCTTTTTCTGCTGTCCCGGGAAGGGAGGGGATTATGATGCCGTGACCATATGCCATCATTTTCTGCACCGCCTTCGTGCGCACTGTGTAATAGATAAAACGATGATGATAATGATGATGATGACGAATTTATGCTTTTACATTTTGAGTGTTTTGATTCGATGAAGGAAAACGATAGAAGAAACGCTCGTTTAATATAATAAGTAAAGAGGGCGTTTTGGGAAGGATTCATTTTTTATGCTGGTTTTATCGAAATTCTAATCGCTTAATTGGGAGAGGGTTTCGTTTCTTTGCCCCATGGGAGCGAGCAAGTTCCCCCGTATTGAAATGAAATTTTAAGCAAATCTCAAGTGATAACATTTGACATAAAAAAGGTGATGAAAAAGGTGTGTATTATAAAATAGCTTTTGTTCATTGTTTTGCTATCGGTGTTTCAAATCCCTTGCAAACAAAAAAGTTTTCCGTAGCGATATCCGCTAGATGAAAGGAAATGCTTTTTCCGACGCACGAACGGCGCGAACGCATGCTTTGTTCACTATCGAATACATTATCGATTATTATTGCTTTCGATTAGGTCGGGGCGGTGTGCGTGTCCGTGTCTGTGAACATAACAGTTCTGTTTCGAAATTATGCTTCAACAGCTCCCCCCCCCACATGCACGGAACCTGTGTGTCGGCCCGAAACGGAAGGGAAGTTAAAGCAAGTTGTTTCTTTGCGGGATGTGATTTTTTCTCTCTATCTCTCTCTATCTCTCTCTCTCTTGCTTCCTTTTCACTTCCTGTTTAGTAATGTGTCGGAACTACAAAAGATGATGGAAGGAAGGATGGAGGAGGCGTCCGAGTAGAGGCCCACCCACCCCCTGGGAGCGGGGATTGAAATGGTCCCTCTCGCCTTCTTCGCTTTGTGGGATGGTACATTTGTGGGGGGTGGTTGGTAGGTTGCAGTCGTCGTCGCCGCCGCCGCCGGGGGTGTTGTATTCATTTTATCTGATGCTGTTGTAATAGGCCATACACATAGAAACGCTTTACCGCCGCCACCACCACCATCCGCCTGGCGCAGTGTGTGTGTTGTTCTCGGTGTAATGATTTTTGTTTTACATCCAGCGTACACACAGACGCTGGTGTGAAGCGGGCGCCTTGTTCTTCCACTGTTCTTCTCTAAGCACGTGATAGCGAGAGAGAGAGAGGGTGGGAAGAAGACATGAGACGATGGGGGCTTGGAGGCCGGTGGTGAAAAACCGAACACAAATTATCTGATAAAAAGGGGTAGACAAGGGCGCGCTATCACCACGAGCCCCGCGGGCGGCTTGTCGGTTTTGTTCGATTGGTGGTTGCTGTTGTTGAGTGTATATTTAATTCACTTGCTCTTGTTCTTTCGCCGGCCGATTGCGGCCAGTTGTTTACACACGCATAGATATGTGTGATTGGCCTTCCCTGATTTAGACAAATTCGTTACAAGCAAAAAGCAAATGGTTGGGCGTTTTCGGTACTTTTTGTGGGTCGCGCGCTATGAAACAAATAACTTGTAATCATGTGTGGGGCTAAGAGGGTAATTTTAAGATCGATTTAATCGCTTGCTTCGAAAGCTAGCCTTGCTTTTTAATAGTTGAAGTCCAATTTTCGATATCTAATGCATTTCGATTTGGTTTTTAAAAATAAAATCGAATTAATAATATAACATTAACCTTGAAGCGCCTGAGGAATCGGTTTCCCCAAAGTTTTCCTACAACACCTTTTAAGGGTGAACAAAATTATATTAAGGCCTCCAATAATTAAATTCAGTCCCAATGGTTTTAAACTCTATAATTTTGAATTTCAGCACGCCATTAATATGTCTCCTCACGTTCGGTATAAAAATATACCTCTTGAGGAAAAGTGTTAAACAAATGAAATGTGTATGAAGTATTAATGAGGTAAAAATATGCACTTGTTCATTAGTCAACAATTTCTGATGAACCCTTTTGCGCCGCTGGGGGACTCCGAATTCTAAGCGATTCCTTTTCCCCCTACATTGAAGCGTGTTGCCTTTCTTGCAGCAATATAAAGACAAGTTTACACCGGCGGATAACCGTCAAATTTAAACAAGATTTATTGAATAGTTATAATACTTTAGGCAAAAATCTGAGTTATCTTTAAATTTACTGTGAAGTCTTAAAACATTTTAAAAATAAACTCCTTTGATCTTTTGTTTACAATCAATTTTATCGAAAACGCTTAAAACGCTTGGCAGTGTTTTAGTGTTAAAATGAAAGATTTACCGGAACAGAAACGTTTTAGCTGAGCCAAAGTACGTGGCAACGTTTTCTATATAAAAATAAATAAATAAATAAAAAAAACATTTTCTTTATTGGTTCTGTAAATTAAAAGTATGGAATAGCCAAGCGTTTTTTGGTTGCTCTTGAAGCGTTTTGAGTCGCTAAACAGACCGATTTTTTACTATTGATGTATACTAGCAAATTATTTTTTTCTGCAAATGGTACCATATACATTTAAAAGCTTTAAAATCAGTTTGAAAACATGTTTTTGTGTTGAAAAAGTCTTTGAAGGTGTTGCAAATCATGTGGATGAAAAGGAACACCCTGTGTGAATGGAACCGAAAGTAAGTGAAAAGAACACCTTTCCTGCCCTTGTGCATTATCTGTCCAACCCAGATTAAGCAATAATATTCCACGTGTTAAATAATAAGTCGCAATAAATCAAAGTTTCTTTCGCCGTTTTCTTCGCAAGAAAAAAAAACAACCTCAAAATAAATTCCCCGTTTCGTGTAATTGATAAACCATTTGTAATTAAATCATGAATCGTCGTATCGTTTCGCTTTATATTTGTCCGTTATCAGCGGGGGGAGATAATGGTGTAGCAGCAGCACTGCCAGTCTGACACGGCGAAACAGCTCAAGCAGTATTAAGCAGTCCTCACGTCCGTCCGTCGGAAAAGCATGATTTAAGGATGGCAAAAAGGAAAGACCAAGAGTCGAAGCTAACTACCTCAATCGCTTCCGTTCGCTCGTCCCTCGGCTCCGTCCTGTTATCAGTGAGGAAATTAAACGATTATCACTCCACTTTGAGCTGCTGCAAACACTCTTACCACCCGATGGTCGTTTTGTCTTGCGTCTTGCACATCTCGCCGTTCAGTCTGTTTTTCTGCTGTTACTGTTGTGATGATTTTCCCTCCTTTTCCTCCCCCTGTTTAGTGTTGTTCTGTTTTAATGTTACTGTGATGCTACCGCGCCGCCGCGGCCACCCTATCGCAACATTTCTTCTTGCCATTCTTCTGCTTTCCTTCCTTGACCAAAAATCGCCCCTGGAAGATTTGGGACGTTTCGCGTCACTTTAACAGCAGCTCCCAGCCGTTTGAAAAATTGATGAACAGTATCAGGGACGGAGAGAAAGCGGGAGGGAAAGAGAGACAAGTTTGCTGTAATGCCGCGCTTTTTGTGTGTCGGTCGATTGAGAGCCACCGTGCCTTGTGCGCCGCCGCCCCGTCTTCCCTAAATGATGAAGCGGAACCAACTGTCTATAAATGTCTGCGTGTGTTTTAGTATGGATGCATGAATGAGAAAAAGGTGCGTGTTTGTGTGTGTGTGTGTGTGTGTGTGAGTGAGCATAAACTTCATCTTTTCCCTTCTCCCTCTTCTCTAATCCCCGTTCGTTCCCGTTCGGGGCCACGACTCCCAATGGTGCGGAGAGGCGCGCTTTTATGTTCGTGCTAATATGTTATTTAATCCATAATTTGATTTGGATGGCCGTTCTCGTCGTCGTCGTCGTCGTCGTCGTTTGTCGTGTTCCCGGTAACGTGCGTTTATGCTGAGGGAGATACAGAGAACAAGAGAGAGAGAGATAGAGAAAGAGTCAAAAGATCATTAAAATGGCGCGTGAGTGAGAAGAGCAAACGAGCCTTGTGTTGCGCACTACACGGGGAGAAATATGCTAGGGAAAGCCGAACAACAACGACGACGACGATCGGCGAAGAAGAAGAAGGGTCTTTTGGGCACACCGGGGTAGCACGCAGGGTGGTGGTGCTGTGAGGGTGAAACCCGACGGACATTTTGTCAGCGAACGTGCCGCCCCCATGCTGTTATGCTGCTGCTGCCACCGCCACCGGGATTTTATGCTCCGCTGTTTGTCGGTGGATACGCGCGTGCGTGTATATGTGTACGTGCGTACGGCGGTGTGCGTGTGTGCGTTTGTGCATGTGCAGTTCTGTGTGTGCGCACAACGGTCGTGTCATCATCATCTCATCCTCAAACTGCTCTCTTTCTCTCTTACTATCTCTCTCTCTCTCTCTCAAGTGTATTATACCTGTGGGCATGTGGATTTGAAGCGTATAAAAGCGGTGCACACGTTCCACGGGGGCTC
The DNA here is from genome assembly GCA_000349105.1 of Anopheles epiroticus. Taxonomy (NCBI): domain Eukaryota; kingdom Metazoa; phylum Arthropoda; class Insecta; order Diptera; family Culicidae; genus Anopheles; species Anopheles epiroticus. The sequence continues at coordinate 132,781 of KB671665.1, forward strand.
AACTTTTAATAAACTTCATTCTCAATCTCGTTTATCGGGCGTACGAATCCAACCACCCCCGCTGTGGTGTCACGGCTACGCTGTGGAAGGTGATGATACCCAAAACACCCCCACTTGCTAAATTTCTACAGCAGCATGCCTTAATTTTGCCACCGGTTAAGAAAACTTTTGCTCACATTCTGTGTTTTTTTTAGTAAGCTTTTTTTTCTGTTCATCATTTGCTCAAAACCCGCTTCATGGATGATAGACGGTTTGGTTCTCAAGAGGGTGGTGAAAAGCAGTGAAATGGCTTCGTGTTGGTGGGAATGGGGATTAATACGTTCACTACACAAGCTGACAATGATGTCATGTCTTGGTGAGAATAGTGAATGTAGAGTTGCGTTGAAATATTGTTCAGTTTGTGAGATGATACTTATCGCGATAAAGCAAACGCTGAATCGATTATCCGTTGGCGATAAAAAATGGTGGTATCCTCTGTCCACTACAGAATTTCGGCTTATGAACTTGATACATTGGACTTTGATTTACTATTTCGCAGTAAGATTTTTGTTCAAAATTTAAAAGATCAAGATTTATCCAAATCATCATAGAAAAATGTAAATACACTTCAAACAATACAGTAGTAGTAGTACATTGTTTTTGTATTTATTTTGTACAAATTGCAATGTGATGAGTTCGAATTATATTCTCTTCTCATCGATAATATTGATTCTTTTTATTTGGTAGTAACGGTCACGCCATATTGCTTAAATGTTAATTTTGACTTTAGATTGAAACATATTAAATATTCATTAACAGTCGATTGTAGGTTTGAAAAATTTTAACTTTGGTAAATACAAGCTAATAATGTGGTCAAAATTGGGAAACAGCCCTAAACAACACATTATATTATAAAAGTAAAACAGACTTCTGCTATTCGATATAAATGCTTAAATTTAATATATAAAAGAAGATATTCGCTAATTGCAAATAAATATTGATTTCACTGCTACTTCACATTCAACATCAGACGGTTAAGCAGATTAGCTTGCTAATGGTTCGCTCGGTAGCAGAGTGCACCAAGTTCAAGGTTCTGCACCTCATTTGATTAAACGAGGGTTGACACCACGCTGATCTTTTGTGTATCTTGAAATGCACGTCTGCATAATATTTGATAACCCAGACGAATTTTTGCTCCCTTGCCTTTCTCCAACACACACGCACACACCAAACGCCAACATATTTCGCAACGGTTCGAGAATCTGTGGCTGTTCTTCTCGTTCCTTCGTTCACTCCATATCTCATTTGCCGAATCCCACCTTCTCCTTACCTTCCCTCCCTTCATACGGAAAGCGTGTGGGCACATCAAGCTTTCCGATGACAACCCGTCCGCCATTTTTCGTTGTTTTACAACGGATGCTCGTCGAGTGGGATAATTGATATGCAATTTATAGTTTCCTCCCTGCACCTTCTCCACCCCTCCCTCCCTCGCCACCACCTTCCCATCCCGACGGCGCACGATAAATCTTTTCGGACGCTCCTTCATCTCCCTTTTCATCCCTATACTGTATGTCTCTTTGCTCTCCCTCTCTTTTAGTTCTCTCTGTCCGTTTCTTCTTCCAAGCTCTTTGCTTTTTTGTTCTTGTGTGTGAGTGTTTCGGGCTCTGTGGCTTTTATCTTGCCTCTGGATCATGTTATAACCTTTACAAAAAAGAACCCCGTGCTGCTGGTTAAGGTGGGACGGGGTGGCGGCCCTCTGCTGAGAAATCTTTTCCGAGGCTGGTTTCCCGTTTTGTGCTCTGAAGTAGTTTTGTGTTACCCATGGGAAAGACACCACAAGAAGCAAAAAGAATGAAACATAAAAAAAGTGAAACGAATGTGAACACAGAGCACAGTGCGAAGACGACGGATCGACGATGGCCGTGATGACGGGCCTCTCTCTCTCGTGTCGGCCTCTGACGTCTGGGAAGAATGCGCTTCTTGCGATTTGACACTGATGACGTTTAGTAAATGTACGTGCGTGTGTGTGTGTGTGGGATTCAGTTATGAATAGTTATGACATTATCAAAAAGGAGGGAAGCGATAATTAATTCATCACCATTTCAGCGGGCAAACGACGAGCAAAAGCAAAACAAAACCGAAAACATTTACTTTCCGTCGATTAATGTCGCATTTACATTCAAACGATTACACTCACAAACGCTGGGTGAGACGGTTCTCAATCGGTTTCTTTTTTCCCCCTGTTATTACATTCCACACCGTTTGCACTGCACTTGTGTTTTTGTGTGTGTGTTTTTTTTTTATTTCTTAGCCCTTGGTCTCTTCTCTTCACCGAAGAGAAGGTTGGAGAGGATTAAAATTAATGTATTTTGACAGCTCTCAGTGAGCTCACTAAACACTAACGCCGGTTTGGGCAGCACGCTTGTCAGCTATTTAATTTGGCATGATTTGTAATTAAATGCAAAAGTACGAAATAGTTCAATGTGAATCACATAAATTATGGATCTAATATGCACATTAAGTGTGAGAGGATTTTTTTTTATAATACTCATCCCTCCGCCCTTGCGAAGTGCGGGACACACTGTGCTGCAATGCGAACGAAACTGCAATCAAATTTGCAATCGAGAGTTGAGAATGCGCTAGATTTGCCTTCGCTGGTCGGCATGCCTCACCTTTTCTCTCTCGTCTCCCTGCATTTTGTGGTACACAGTGGCAAAAGATTCCAGCACCAGTGGTGGGGCGGCGGCGCCTCCATTTGCCTCAACATTCTTCACAAGCTGTTCATTTTGATGCCTTTTCTTCTCGCCCGTGTATTCGGAATGAAGCGAGAAGCTTCTGCCGTGCGAGATGGGGGCTCCCTTTTGCGGTAAGGTGCGCAACACGGTGGAGACTTTTTAAATGCGCACATTCGTCGCGCACATGCCACCGCGGCTACCTTTAGCGAGCTTCCCTTTTTTATTGCATGTACGTGCAACTTCCATGCTGCATTTCTTTAGTGTGGAAACGATTTCGCAAGCATTTAGCAGCACACAATCGATTGGCTGGATGTAAAAAACCAACAGTGGATAATTTAGCTGAATTTCTGTAATTGCATTTCGTGGCACACTGTACCGGGTTAGTGTTGGGTAAATCGGAATTATATTTATTGATTTGAATTGATCTTGGAAGTAAAGAATTTAATCTGAATCTCGATAGAAAAGATTCATGATTCTTCGAATCTTGGATTTCGAGAACAATGAATCATAGTGTCAATGATTCTTGGTATTTATAAATTAATGCATATTCGAAGATTTTCACCGTGAATCCCACGTTGTGCAACGCATACCACTGTGATGGGAATCATAATCCCATAAAGATTCTAGTATCTTAAGTAGATATCTGAATCATTGAAGATCATGGTAGCTCTCATGATTCATGAATCGTAGGATTCAGATCCAAGATTTGATTCGTGATTTGTATGACTCTTTATAGAAGATTCGCATAAAGGAATATTTGTTAAAGAAGCATACCTTTTTTACAATTATTTAAACAATTTCATAGAACACAGTGTTGTGGTGCACTCTTAGAGCTTCCCAATCTCCAATGTTGTCGAAACAGTCGAGGTACAATGCCCAACAAACTTGTACAAACACTCACCTCACTGCCGCCAGCATTAGACATCCTATGTTCTTCTTACTAGAGCCAACTGCTACTGCTGCTACTGCCAGCACCTTTCCCTCTACCATTTCTCACTGCTTTTGTTCTGTTGTTGTCATATGCTGTAAACAGCGGTGAGGTCTTCGAGCAAAGGCCAAAAACGGAGGCGCAACCGTGTGAAGAGAAGAGGAAAAAAAAGGTTGAAAGGTTGTGTGTTTGTGGACCGAAAGCTTCGAGACGATGAACGGGACAAGATAAGACGACCACCACTCGTGCGCTCCCTTACGTACGTTTTGCAGTCCCTCTACCATCCTCATTCAGCAAGAAGAAGTAGCTGGAGGAGGAGAAGGAGGAGGAGGAGGGGGAGGAGGAGAAGGCGCGGCAAGAGACATCGGGGAATGTGAAATGCATTTTACACGTGCTCGAGCAGAGAGATACCGCATCTCTTGCGCTTGTTGTGCGCTTGTTCGCTCGTTTGGCCGTGCACCGTGTTGGCACTGTTTAATGCCTTTCCTGCTGTAGCTTTTACCGTGTCTGTTCTCTCCGTTTATGGCTCTGTGTGAGAGGGAGCGGGGAGAAGAGTAGCAGCAACACCGCCAGTGTGGCGGGGTGGAAACGTGTGTGTTGCATTTTGCAGCGAACGATAATTATGCTGATTTGATTATCATTGCAACGCCCAGCAGGGGAGGGAAGCAAAGGTTTGCAACCGCTTCTAGAGTTTGTCCCCGCATCATTCTTCTTACATACTCCCCCTGCCCCACCCCTTTGGTGTTATGGGTGGAAGGTATCTCACCTCCTCATTTTCCTCCTATTTTACAAGCTGTTCTCAACTGTCAGTTTAATGGATAATGGAGATGGAACAAATGGGACACAGGACACGAAGGTGCAGTTTGTGTGTGAGTAGGACGCTTTTCAAGAACCAACATTCAAAGGAGCAGTTGCATTAGATGAATGACTCCCTCTCAGAAGAGGAGATAAAGAAGTAAAGAGGGGGTAACGAGAGTGAAAATTAATTATGTGTGTCGCCTCCCAACCACACTCACCCTTAGCATTCTTCATTACAAGCTTTACATTCTCCGCTGCGCTGGCCCGTTTGATAATACCACCTATGTTTTAACCGTGTGAGGCGCTTTGTGCTTAAGGCGACTCTATTATATATGATTTGAAATGCAAAATTCCCCAATGTGTGTGTTTGTGTGTGAAGGAAGGAAAAGATTTTTTTTTAATGTTATACGAGTTAAAGAGTGTTTTCGATGCATTGAAAAGTGTTAGAAAGGTACTGTTGGAAATAACCTATCATTTCCGTGCCATTACTCAGAGTTGATGAGTTAGATGAGTGATTTAATTCTTTGACTCGCTCTTCAAGAGTTCAAACCGACTAGCAATTACTTTTCGAGTGTAAAATCACACTGAATGAGTTAACTCGCCGTGCTGATTGGCAACTCATTCGTGAGTTTAATAACTCTTCGAGAGTTAAATCACTCTGAATGAGTTAAACTCTCCGTTACGAGTGAGCAACTCACTCGCGAGTTGAATAACTCTACGAAAGTTCAATGACTCCTCGAGAGTTAAACTTTCTATGATGACTTGCTATACTCCCGTGAGTTTACTAACTCTTGAAGAGTAAACTCGTTCAAAAGAGTTGTCAAACTCACGAGTGAGTTACACTGATAGAGAGTGAGTTACGAGTCGGCACGTTGAGTTAACTCACAACTGAGTTGAAAAAGAAAATTATTCAACTAATTCACGGCAAAAAATTAAATTCACCGACTCGTTCTGAACCTTAATGCAAGTCCCTTTAGTAAGGGGGATAATGATTGATAGTGTGTATTTTTTGTATGTTTGCAGTGAATGCTACCACCTCCTGCCTTCTCGCATTAATATCAAGTTATGAGGGCACTGTGTGTTTGATGTTATCGTTGAACCCAATCACACATTCCCGTTCTCTGTTGATGATGCAGTCTAGAAGGGACGGAGAGTGGGAGATGCAATTGCAACGAAGGGGTACGATGCTGTCCTCCCCAGCTGTATCACATAAACCCAGGCAGTGTGAACCTCCCCATAATAAACAACATCATTAGTCTCGACCGTAAACTACCTTTCTACCTTAGCAAAGTGCGAATGTGTCCGACGATTAGCGCAAACGGGCGGGAGAGACAGAGAAACACAATGAGTGCAAAATGCAGATGGTGGAGAAGAGATTACACGCTTAAAAAAGGGTACACTCTATTGCACAATGCTACTACCACCGCCCCCCATAGAGGTGGGTGATAGTGATCAGTGCAATTGATTTTCGGCCACTTAACACGCTCCCCTTCTACATCATCACACCTGAATGGTGAGCCAGCCTTCCCCCACCACACGTGTGTTGAGCTTGTGTGCTGTTTGTGTGTCACCTAGAGCAACTGGTACTACAACAATTGCATGCGACGGGACGGACAGCGGCCACACGCCGTGCTAAATGGGTGTCGAATGACTGCAATCTGCAGTGTGGACTATAATTCGGTGTGGAAATAATTGGCCTATTACTTACACACAGCCCTTTAGTGAGGGCGCCATACGTGATTTGAGCCATTGATTTTGATGGGTTTCCCATCTCAATTGCAGTCGAGGTGCGTTGCTACGCCTGGCAAGGATAATTTGTGATGTGATACGCTTTGCAATATGGGCCCTGATTATATGGTAAGGGACGGAGGTTGTATGAACTAGATTAGCTGCAGAAGGTGTGCGTCCCGAAGGCTAATTGTTAATTGTAGCTCTCACTCGGACAGTGAAGCATCGGCGCAATGGTCATGTATTTGCGTCCAGAGAAAAATTGAAACTTTTATCCAGGAGCCTCAAGTTGCTAAAAATCAAGCTTTGCTCTAGTGCGTTCAGGCTCATTGTTGGGTTTACTGAGCCACCTAGCGATACTGGCAGCATCATTGCGACGGCGGCTTCTGAAGTGAATTGGGATTACTGTTCAATGTTTGAATAATCTCAACATTTACTGCGGACGTGAGTTTAGACACGTGGGTTGACTGAAGAACTGTTAAGTGTAATTCGATTTGCTTGTTGTTTCCGTGACCGTGACTATATGTTAGCAATCCCTCTAATTCCCTTATACATCCGCTTTAAAGCTGTTGAAAAGAAGCTACAATTGCTACACAGAGCTCACCCTCAAAGCTTATCTCTCTTACACTCCACTGTATATACCGCTGCCGTTTAAATAAGTCCGATTGCTGTGTGTTATCATCATTGCGTGCTGGAAAAATCCCATCCAATTAAAAGACTTGCCTTCAGAGATTTGTTGCATTTTGGTCGGTTTGATTCGGCAGCAGCGTGCAAGACGGTAAGAGATTTATGTGTGTTCTCCCTCAGCGGTGGATTTTTCGTTATCTGACCCCTTCTATCTCTCTCTCTCTTTCTCCCTTCCTCTAAAAGCTATTTAAACGTGTTTAATAGTATTTTACTATCGGTTTTGATAAGGCAAATTTTGAAGGGGTAGTGTGAGAGGCAAAACCTGTACCTGTCTCGTACCTTAATTTGTCGATCTGATTTAATGGTGATTAATGTGTGCTGGGTGCAATAAACAGAAACGATTAAGGTGATGACAGTTTTGCCTTGCGGGCCGACACTGCAGGATATGTGTATAACACACTGGTCGTTTAAAATTGGTTTTTCAACCTCGACCAGCAGTTACCTTCGGGTTGCTCGGGCGGCGAGAAAATCAATCCCAGGACAAGATGTCCCGCCAGTTGTTCCTTGCCTGGGTGTCGATGGGTGTGTTTATCGGTTCTCACCAGTGCTTAAGATTGCTCGGACGCTGGATTCTCGATTGAGAGTTTTATCACCACCACCCGCCAGCGCTCGCAACGACTCCCGGTTTCGGTCCCTGTGTCAGGCTTGAGCGATTTTTAAGAGACCAATCAAATGCACCCCAGAAACTGCTGCCAACTCCTGGTCAGCAATTGACCGCCCCGGGTACTTTTCAACGGCCCTGAGTGAGTTGTTAATGGCGAGCGTTGTCGCCCGGGTGCGGTCGATCGTTAAATGAAATAAAACGAGCGGTTGTTAAACAGAAATTATACCACTGAAATAGTTGGCTAATGGTGCGGCAAGACGCAAACGATCGTTTTGGCGGGGGCTGGGGATGGGTGTACCACTCCGGCTGTGATACTCCCTTTTGCTTTTGCGCTGGCCTAAACCCACAACTTCTCCAACGGTTTGTTGGCTACCATATCCCTGCACCGCCCGCCGTAGTCGTGGTGTGTGGTGGCCGTGTGTTTTATTTGGCCCTATCGTTGGTGCTGTTTTTTTTTGTTCCTTCCACTTTGCGATACAACTGGCTGCTTCCTATCCGTCGTTACCCTGGCGCATACTCACTCAAGGGTGTAATAAACATTGAACGGTGCATAATTAGAGGAAGTGTATTCTCGCGCTCGCCACACTGCGTGTAGCACTACCTACTAGGCAAGAGTATTATATGGTCTATCGAAGGATGGTTGGGCTGGCTGGGGTGGCTGTTTGCCGTGTGTCTGGGCGAGGTTTTGTGTTGCGCTATGTGGTGGTGGCCCCCAAGGGAGAAAGTAAAGTAAGGTAGCGTCCGCACGCGCGCGCGCGTCCTCGCCGTATTCGTGTGAATTATAGCCCATCGTTGCCCTGCATTCTTCTGGCCTTCTCCAAAAAGGTTTTTCCTATACTAACCCCAAGCATGAGGGAAGCCAAATTGATCTTAATACCTATAATTGTGGGCCCCAAGTTAACGACTTGGATCGCGCTCGCGCCATCATATGCTTAAGCGGGCAAACGCCGCGTTACATGAGAATGGAACGTACTCCTACTAGTTAAGGTATCAATTTTTCGGTCACTTCCTTCTGTGGTATAAAGGGAAGAAAAAATCCTGCTTCTGCTTACGTACGTCTGCTGAAACAATTGATTTTACAAAACCGCTTAATAGCTGGCTTTTATGGATCGGGTTTGTTTTGACGCATTTTTGAAGTTAATTTATGTATGTTAATTTTAAAGTTACTATATTACAACTATTTAAAGTTGAAAAACATGACAATTCACATGAATCACTTGTAACACAAAACAAAATCTGTTGCGATGAAGTTATACTGATTCAGAAATAACGACCTAGCATCCTGTTGGCAATATAGTACAGGCGGTAGCACACTGTGATTGTGATAGCACCGGTTTGCGACAAAATCTCTACGGAACCAATAGCTGGGTGTAATAATTATTGTTGTAATTATAATGAGTTGGATATTGCCAACCAATAAGTATTAATCGATAAGTAGTTATTAACACGGATCGATTTGTTGTGTGATAAAGTTTTTTTTTGGAACAAAAAATGCTTTCTCCCTTAATGCATTTAAAGTGCAGGATCTCCTTATGAAATATGATCACACAGTGTTTAAAACCTACAAATTACCGGGTCCATAACCAAGCTCATTCAGTATGCATGAAGCAAATTGGGTAAAGAGAGCATTCGCGAAAGAGAAAGAGAGAAGAAAGGATCAAACAGTTTAACATTACATGACAATAAATGTAAAATAGTCATGCTCCTTTCCCCGTCCATCTCTCCACAACAAAGGTCTCCCTCGGGGCCCTTTTGCGCGCGCCCTGTGTGTGTGTGTTTTTCATTTTTATTGGGAAAAGAAGACGATAGCCTTATGAAGATAGCGTGCTGTGTTCAAAAAAAAAAAGACAGGACCACAAAAAAAGGCCAGCCACATTGCCAAAAAGGCCATAGGTCTTTCACCCGGTTGACTCTTTGTACCGTTGCTGCTAAAAAACGCTCCTCCCTTGTGTGTCACAAAGGGGGCACCGGGATGGCTAGGGCTTAAAAGTGTTCAACACGAAGGAGTCAAATTAAGTGTCCATAAAACAAATACCTGCTGCGCTGTCCGTGCACCCTTCGGGAGCAGGGGAGAGAGTGGAGAAAGTGGCGTGCTACCTTAATGTGCGCATCGGTGAACGGTTGCCAAAAACCGCTCACCATCACCACCACCGTCAGCACCAACTGCAGCAGAAGAGCTGCTCGGGAACATGAAAACTTGCCAGTTGTGGGCACTTTGCCAATCACTTACCTCCGGGCTACTTGTGCTCGAGACGTGCGGGCAACAACGGGGTTGGCGGAAAGAGAGAAAGAGAGCGAAGAGAAAAGTTGATAAGGGAAATGATGAGGACTTTCACACCGAGGATGCGTGTTGCAGAGAGGAAGGTCGAGGGGCATCCACCTCTTTTTGTAAGGGGTCTGTGACTGCCTCGTAGCCATTGCTCGAAAAATGGTCCTCTGGTTTTTTCGGTTGACCACTGAATTCCATTCCCGTCCCCGTCCCCCCAACGCCTTTGCCCCCTCACACCACACCGCCGCAGCCGTTTGCCGGCGTTCCGTCGGTGTTAAAAGTTCGTAAAATAACCTCATTTTTAATGTTACCAGCAGCTGCTTCCGAACGCTCACGCTTTGGTGTACTGCTCCTAGTGCTCGGTTTCCGCTACTGCCATGCCGGTGTTTTTCCCTTCCTGTCTTTTCCTTTTCCTCTCCACTTCTTCCGGTTCCGCTGCTGCTGGCGGTGATAATAATAGTGTGCATTGCCAGGCTACACATTCCCCTATCCTGGCGAGCGCAAATTAAAGGCTTGGCCAAGGGCTCCCATTCACCCCCCTCCCCCGTTAAGGACAAAAAAGGACAACCAAGGGAAACATAAAATCCCCCCCCAATCCAGAGCGAAATTCAACAAATGTGAATTCAACACGCCTGCAGAGCAGAAACGTTCGGTATGTCGTGTATGGTGCGGTCGCTGGATCGGTTTTTTTTTTCGCCCGTTGGTGTTGGCTCTTCTTGGCTGTGCCAATTGCTACTGCTGCTACACACATAGGAAAAAGTGTGTGTAATGATTGTGTGCAGCAACACCGCTCGTCGAAACATGATATCCTTTCTTTTGGGCGCGATAAACACGGATAGCAGAGGGACCTTTTTTAAATGGGTGTATTTGTGTGGAACGAAAGGAACAGAACACATCGTCGCCAAATGCGCCGCAAAAATGGGATTTTTTTTTATTGAGCTCTCAAGGAATGACTTGATGTCAGGCAAAAAAAAGCAAGAGGAAAGGATCTTGGCACAATTGGAAAAACGCTTCTCAGCACAAGGCGTGTCGGTCCTTTTCTGTTCACTTTTTCCTAAATGATATCACACTTCAGCGGACACAGCACACACTCATTTGGTAGAAACTGTATTGTGTGGTGCGTCAGTTGGACTTCGGTCCATCGTTAATGGGACCACCGGAGCGCTCCCTGTAATGACGGTGGTCGCCCCGTCCCGATCAGGAAAGGCGCAAAAAGGGCAAATTTTACAGATAATCTTTTTCCGGTGCTTCCGAAAGGGGAAGGCTTATTCTCGGTTCGGACAGGGTCGCTTCTTTGTCGTGTGCTTTCCCAACGTCCATCCTTTCTGCCCTTTGGTCTTTGGACGGTTCACATAGCGCCGCGCAGCACCTGTCACATGCCGTTTGACTGCTGGTGTCGTCGGGGCGATTTTCTTTCTGACTTTTCCTCTCTATTTGTCCCCTTCTTGGGTCGAAAGCTCGAAGACGGTCATTGAAAACGGTTCTCCAATTTGGAAAGGTACTTCCTGCGGGTAGCAGGACATCTTCCTTTTTTTATTGTACACAGAAGCTGGGTTTGAACTGCTCGTTACCTTCGACCTTTTGTGTTGTGTCGCGGTGGAGAGTGTGAAGTCGTTATTGGAGAAGCTCATGCACTTGATGATAGAATCAAGCACGGTTTATAATTTGTAACACAATGGTGTTACCACCATTGCACATGTTGCTTTTGTGTTTTTGACTGGCTTTAAGGAAGCGTTGAGCGTTAGGGTGACTTCTTTCCATTTCTTTCTCTCAATGTAATTGGTATGTCAGCTTTACAGGCAAAAAGTTAGCAACGTTTTACGCAACAGTTTGAGACGCACTTGCAAAAGTAACTGTGCGTCCTCCTTTCTAACTTATCTTTGGAAACAGTGTGTCTGAGCAGTTTTTGATCGTAAAAATGTCGTTAAAATGGTGATTATTTTTCTGAATCCTACGACTTGCCTCAAACGACTTTCCAAATTCTTCTTTCCCTAGCTTTTTTGTACTCAATCTAACCGGGGAATTTTGAGCAGTAATTCGTATGCCCATGGGGTGCCATCGGCAAAAGTTAAAAAAAATCTGGCCATTACCCTCGGGGAAGCGAATGATGATGATTAAATGGCTATGGCCCCGTAGGAGAATGTTTTTTTTTTCTGGTGCGCTGCTCTGCTGCTTCCAGAAAGGTACCCTGCACGAATGATGGATTTTGTGCAAATGATTTCCGACTACACCGAAACTAGCTGTTGGCGAAGAGGAGGGGGGTGGTGGTATTCAGAGGGGCGAAAAGTTCGCAACGGAAATGAACTTTTGCCCGGCGGCCGCCTTTCCCCGACCAGTGGCCCCCCCGACTTCTGCTGCAGTAGCAACCAACGGCGACTCTAATTTGCTGGTGGATTCTTCTGCCCGAAGGGATCGCCGCGCGCGAGAATATCTCTGTTTGGGCCTTGGTCGATGGTGAATATTTGCGAGGCAAGGCGAATATTATACTTGACTTGGTTTTGTGCTTCAGCTCGAGAAAGCATGGAACCCTCGGCCGGCCCGAAAGCTTTAAAGTAAGTTTTGCATTTTTAAAATAATTCAATTAATTGCCCTTCGCTGCTCGTTGGTTGCTCGGGAGGAAGATAATTTGCAAGTCAAGCGTAATTAACTTTCCGGTTTGGAAAATGTTTAATTTGCTCTTGAGTGTGTTGCTAATAAAGTGATGCTTGGTAATGAATTTGTTGTCCCGTTGGCGGGATATGATTTTCTGAAAGGTATTAAAGCGACATGTAGACCATCGTCTCAACCATTGTTCAACACTGTGGAATTAATAAAATCGCTTCGTGATTTGTCTCAAACAAGAAATCAACCGTAGCGGGATGCGGGTGGAGGGGTGCGACATGTGATGATTAATTTCTTATCAGCGCAGAAAAGGTCAAACCGTGCATGGATGTGTCAGTCGTTAAACATTAAAATGACTTCTGTATTAATTTTTACATGTACCTGCTTGCTTGGTAACAAAACGCGATCGCTGCCAAAGGTTCCATCATTTTTTTTTGTAAATGGGATGTCAAAAGCCCGGTCGGAAGGGAGGGAAAGTAAAAGAAAATAAAATCACCGTCAAGTTGATTCTATTTGCTAGCTCCTCCGCGTTCATGTCAAGAGTGCTTATGTTGGGAATATTTTTCAGTCAATTGGCCAGAACCAACGGGCAAGGATTTTCGCTGAACACTGAACAAAAAAAAAACATGGCAGCGCACCAGCAGTAGCAGTAACACACAATGAAGAAGGGAGATAGATTGGTTACCTTTTTGCCACTTTCTTGTGCATCATCCTCCCCAAAGAATAAAAAAAAATTATCCCCCCCCCCCCCCCCCCCCACCCCTTAATAAGGTCGTTGTTCCGGTAAATCTGTCGTTCACGAACACCGAGCACGCACAATCCAAAAGTCCTGTTGTTTCGCTCTTTCTCTCTTCCCTCTATCGTTCTCTCTTTCCTTCTCTTCGTTATCGTAGTAAAGTACACACCAACACAGAGAGCGGCACTACAGCAAAGACATATGCACACAGCGAAAAGTGTGCAGGATTTGCCTCAATGTTTTATCGACAAAAGGCAAAATGGCACGCGTGCGCGGCCGCTCTGTCAAGGGAAAGCTGATTTTCCGACCATCTCACACAGTCAGCCCTCTTCACACTGGCGCCCTGTTTGTGTGCGTGTGGCAGAAAGAGAGAGAGAGAGAGAGAGCAAGTGAGCACTGTAAGAGAGTGAGAAAGAGAAGGTTTTGTGCGAGCAGGATAGGGTAACGAGGGGTGAAAAGCCAGGATTACGGTGGTAAGGAGTTTTCACCAACCTGGTTGGGTGAAGGGATGTTTTCGGTGGAAATGGCGCGCGACGGGAGGGGAGGGAGGGGGGGGGGGTCAGATTTTCTCTATCCGGTCACGCACTTTCCGGTACGCGAGAGAAGCGATGTTCTGCTTCATTTTCTTTCCTGCTTTTGTCTGCCTTTGGTGGTGGTCCCCCATTTTGTGTGCCCGCTGCTCTGTCTCACTCTCGCGCTAGGGAAGGCTGCTGTAGGAAAAGCAAGACGCAGCAGACGGCAGCAGCAGCGTGCTGTTGGCACGGTGTGTGAAGTGGTCGATGAATAAAAATGTAAAGTGCCGCGACGACGAGAAGTGAATAAATTGCTTAAATAAAGTGTTTTCACATGCCTGCCTCCCTTGTTGTGCCCGTCCGGGGGAATGTTCGTTTTGGCACGCGTGTGCTTTGTCTGTATGTGTCTGGTTTTACAGGCAAAGGAAGGCTAAGGACGAACCATCTTCTTTTGTTTGTAGCGCGAAGGTTTCCGGTCTCTCACGAGGAGGGGATTATGTGTGCATCTGTTTGAGTGTTTCCATCGATCGATGTGGCACTTTTTTTTTTCAACAAGAGAGATACGGTCCCAGATCACTAACTTTGGAATTGGCCTTTTTTTTCTACATTAGAGGAGCTTAACTCTCTCAACTGTCTGAAGGTTAGCATTAAATAAGAGTTTTGAATCTAGTGTAACGCTTTTTAGCCCAGCTCTGATATCAGACTCGTAACTTCATTATGAAATTGGCCAACGTGAGAAGAGCTGCCTTGGATATGGTTTCCCCTTTAAAACAGAACGACCATAAAGCTAATGTGTTTTTGTTTCTGTTTTGATTTTTCTTTACTTCTAGATATTTAACCCGGTCATAACATCGACGTAATTACGATTGTTTCGCAGCGAAACCACCACCAAGGGGTGCAGCACTCTTTCAGGTACGTGTACGTTACATTTTTTTGGTGTAGTTTGTAGGGGAACCAGTGGCAAAACGGTAACCTGCAATTTTGGCGAAATTACAGACACAATTGTCTTTCTAATTCTCATAATATATTAATTAGATTGTTTTATGAACGCCCTGTGTGATTCATACCTGACAGTTTTTTTTAATAAATGAAAAATAAATGTATAAAATGATAAGTAAAGTGTGTGAGTTAAAATAATCGCATTTAACGAATAATTTAAAAGAAACTGAAGCAAATAAAGAATGTCAAAGTAGACAAATGAGATAAAAAAAAAATCAGTTTGAAAAGGAAAATCCTTAACATGACCGTTTTGCCCCATGTACTCCTACCGGCACCGCCACTCGTTCCAGCTTAGTGTTCCAAGCGAAGGATTATCCTGTTTTCTGCCGGTATGTGGCATGTGCCACTTTGAAGAAGCATCGACAGCATCGACTGGATTTTATCGCTTGTCGTCATCGTCATCCTGGGTCGTCGCTTCATCATCAGCACCATCTCGAATCGATACAGACACACTCGAGACGCTCAGGAGAGATGCCTGTCGGGTGTTGGGTGATGTTGGGTGGGAGAAAAAGCAATCTACCCAACGGCGCCGAGGACGACGAACGCGACACCGTTTTAGAACACGGGACTAATGCACAGTTGATTGAACTTGTCGAAGCGCTCTCTCGCACGGTAGCGCTTAATTTTCCATCAGGGCACAATGCTGCTGTACCCTTTTTTCCGTTCGATTGCAATCAATGCAAAAAGAAGGATTTTTTTTTCGTGCGGGATGATAGTTTACGGATACGCATATCGCCAGGGAAAAGGAGGAACATGGTTCAGTACACAAGGATGGAAGACAGTTTGATGTTTGTGATGATTTGGAAAAAAAGTCCTTCAAACAAAAAAAAAACAAAGGATGAGCACCGATATCCGAAAGCTCTGTTTTGGACTGTTGTTTTCTTTCACTAGTTTTGCTCTTTTCCGGAACAGCACTACCCTCGCCGTCCATTCCCCCCCTCCCCTCCCCAACCATGTAGGCAGAGCTCGAACGTTCAGGCGCTTCATCCCTGTAGCGTGTGGCGAGCTTTCGAAAATCCATTATTCAATACCGGGAACGTTTGCGCTCGGTTTTGCCTTGCGTGGCATGAAGCCACTGCTGCGCTCGGCACGTCGCGTAAACCCACCCCTGTGAAAGGTAGACTTATGTTGAGCATCATAAATTTGTGGACGAGAACCTTCAGAGCGTCGCCGTTGCTCCCGGGTCGGTGTGTCGTACCGGTCGGAAAAATTAGCAGTTGTTTGCTTTCCTTTATCACACCTTTATCCAAACTCAACCGTGCTCGAACGGATCCGCGTCTCCCCACCTCATCCCTCGGTAGCGGCACCATCCAGGGGCCTTCCGTTCGTCAGGTTCATCCAAGCGAACTCTTTTCCATGCGGAAGGGAGCGAGCGTTTTTGTGTTGCCACAAACCGTATAACCTGCTGAGCAAAGCAAATACCCCGGGCCATACCCTGGGTTTTTGTGCGGTGCGCCGCCAAGGGTGGAAAGGGTTGGATGGTCGAGAGGTGGTGCAGGACTTTGGGGAGCGGTTCGGGTGCTGGATATTCGCATAGGGGGCGCGCACACGGAGATTGTGCGGGGCATCCCCGACGGTGGTTTCCACCTTTTTTCTCGCTTGCCTTTTTGGAGGACTTTTTCACTCTCACTCTCTCTCTGTCTTTTTCTCCCTTTCGCTTTCCCACTCAACCCCTCTTCAAGTATTTTTTGCTCCGTTTTTTTTGTTCGCCACCAAAACGGAGAGCCTTTTTCGTGGAAAGGAGGATAAATATGCTTTCAATTCCAGTGAGCCGTGTTCTTTTCTGTCGTAAACTCTGTCGTGCGACCGGGTTAGGGCTAAGCGAGCGAGAAGGACTTTAACTGCTGCTGCTGGCTGGATGAGCAGGAAAGGGGGGGGGGGTCTTCTACCCTGTGCCATTTCGGCGCTTCCACGAGGTACCATCCCTCTATCAGCCCAATCGCACCCGCACTATCCTTCCCGCCTTGAGTTGAGCAAGGGAAGTATTTTGTGGCAAAATGGCCGATGATAAACCTTTTTCTCTCTCTCTCTCTTTATCTCTCTCTACATGGATCCTTCCAAATCTTTCTCGTGTCCGCTCGAGAGACGACATGCCTGCACGGACCAGACATCGATGCGCACGATAAGAAGAGGTAGAGAAACGTGGGTGCCTCCTGCTAGGTTCTGGTTCCGGGTGGAATGGATTTTCTCTTCACAAACCCTCCAAACAAAAACGCCATCCAACACAGGGGAGGTTTCTGGGTTTGCGTGTGTGTGTGTCCGTTCCCTGACGGATGTGATTACAGTGATTGACGTAATTGTCAAACCCCAAGCGAGAAGGAACGATTTACACCTAGTGTCAATATTTATCCAATTTTCACGTTTTCTCGACACACGGAGAGGTGCACGCGTGTGGCAACCTCTTTTTGTACTGTTTGGCTGTTGCTATAGCATGATCTTGGAGAATTTTGTGGAGACGAACGGTTTGTGGAGGTGAAGAATTGATGAAGTTAACTAGTGGGATACACTAGGATGACTCGCTTTTTAGGTCTAGATCCCAATTCCCAATCCTCTGCAGCTATATAGTATTCTTCTTTATCGCGCACGTTCACTCTCATCCAACTACGAGCGATGCTAGAAGTCGAGATATGGTGACAACTCTTGTTCAGGCAAACCCTCTATCCCTGCACGACCGACGCCACCTTGGTGTGCGGCATTCAATTAGCCAAACCAATTCCGTAGTCCGAGGGCACCCCGATGTGTGGCGTGTTTGAGCAGTTTAATTTACTCATCGCTTTCATCGCGTGCCATGGCGTCACAATTTGCTTCCCTTTCGCACAACCTTCTAGCCACCGTACTCCTCCGAAAAAGGCACATATGTCCAGATTGCAACTAACCGTGTCGAAAACTTAATCGACGTACGACATCGAACAGACCAGAAAAGGCAAACTACAAACACTCTCCCACCAGGTTTCTTCTCGTCCGTTGCTCGACGCTCAAAGAAAGGATATGGTGTGTAAGCAGTAAGGTCTCGATTGTATTGAACCTTTTCGCAGCGGTTGCTCCTCAGGGCTGGATAAAGAGCTGGTCTTTGTTTGGAGGGTTGGAATTGTTGCACGTCGCTCCGTGGTGTGGCGCGGACACAAATCGAAGCCTTTGTGGATACTGTGTGTGCTCGCCGTCGTGTCCCGATCACGGGTCTCCCCCCCTTTTCGGATCGGAAGCCCAAGGATGATGGTTAATGGTTTTATATGACTTCGCTATTTTCACCACTTTATCGACCGGACCTCCGGCAGTGCGCACCGGGCACGGCAAACCCAACCTTTTAAGTCGGTGGCAATGATGGTGATGATGATGATGATGGTGTGATGGAGAGATAGGTAGTGGAATTCGTGATAAGCCTGCATGCCAGTATTTACTACACGACGATTGCCATTGCCTTTTCCCGTTGGGTTGTGTGCCGAAAACTGAACAATCTTCGATTCAAGATATTTGCCAACGTTCCAGTTATCGGTACCGAGGAATTGATAGTATGTAAACTCTGGAAAGGAGGAGTGTGGAAGAAGCAGCAAAACCATGGAATATGTAGACACTCTCTTTCTTTCACAATGTCTGCAATTGACCTGCTCCAAGTTACAGGGTTCATTACGGGAAGCTGGTTGGTTTGCAGGAATTGGGTTGAGTTGAGCTGGGAAACTAATTCTGTACAAATCTTTGACCTCCGTAATAGCGTACAGTAAGAGCAGAAGCAACAAACGAGGAAGAGATTGTCAAGGAGTTCCCGTGAGGCCTTCGTTCGTCTTTGTGCTGTTCCCGAGTGGCAGATTTTATTCTTCAAATCGATTGGCTTGATGCTCGTCGGTTGTGTTCTCGTCTCAAGGTTTGAAGAAGCTGCCGCCAAGGATTTGTCGTGGTTTGTTTCAATCTACCCAAGAATTTTGATTTTCCTTCCCCTGGAAATAGCCTCAATGATGGTCTCAATTTCGCATTCGATTGAATGTTAAGGGAATTTTCGTTACTACCCCTCATTCGAGAGGGTTTATGTCCTCAGACGTTACTGTCGGCACTGATGTGGGCAATGAACTGGAAGAGGATTGGTACTTGATCCGCGTTTTTGTTTGGTTGGTTTGGTTGGAACGAAGAACTCAATGATGCGCTCTTCAGCACATCAGGCAAGGATGGAAGGATCTTCCCACTAACGAACAGATTCTACCTATCTATCGTTATCCCCCCGGCCATTTCCGAGCCGTGCCATCGTTTGTGTCGGAAATTGTTTTGGAATGTTATATCCCGATGACGCGGAAGCGGATGACGATAGAGCGTGTTGTCGGCTTTGACGCCTGGCGCGACTACCATAACAGTAATGCCAAACCTGCCGACGCCCCACCTTCAAACCGAGCAGCGACATCATGCTGATGGAAATCGACCGTTGGGACATAACTGCATATTTCCGTGTACCGTTTCCGGGCTCTGTGTGTGTGTGTGTTCCCGTATCGGATGGTGGTGGCGTTACATAGACACCTCTCGATCGATAAAAGACCCCCTGCTGCACTTCCAGAATCACCCACCAAAGCGCCACTGAACACGGTGTGTGCGTGTGGCATGTTCCAAACGAAGGTTTAATGTCTCTCTATCTCTCTGTCGTGGGCCTCGAGCGCGCATTATTATTGTGCCCGTCATCGTTTGATTGTTGTGTTTATGTTATTAAGTAGATGTAAGCAGTTTAATAAACATCGTCCTTTTTGGCGCTAAATGGTTACGCGGCTCAGTCGGGGGGGGAGTGTACGCGTTGTATGTGCGGCGATGAATGGTCTATTGCATTTGTTAGGGTTGCTCTCCTCTTTTGGACCCTCGTCACCAGTCACTATCTTCCACATCAGCGGCAGCATCGGTTGGCGAGAGTTCCTCATCCGTGAACGTACTTCAGCAGCAGCAGTGGCAGCAGCAAGAAGCGGAGGGATCTGGAATGTAAGCGTGACCGGTGTTTGCGCTTGTGCTCACCATTTTCCAACAAATGGGTTCGAATGCATTATTGGAATATCATTCTACCATACCATGGGGCACAGTGGGCAGTTTGAATCAAAAGTTGGGATTAAGTTAGCGTTCAGATTTATTGCTTTGAAAATTGTTTTCTACACCATGTTTTAGTAAACGTGAAAATAAAAATTGAGTTCCTCGATAAACTCACCTGAAAGTCGCTAGTTAAGCGGTTATTACACACGGCTTAATACTGTCGGTAACAAGACTGTTCCTGTTTTTATTCCGTTTGTGCAATTTATGTACAACAAAAATATGTTAGAAATTGTAACCTATACCTGTGTGACACGCATTTGGCTCAGCTGTTAAGGCAACTTTTAATTCTTTTCAAATTGGTGCTGTCTTTTTAAGCGGATCAAAATTGATTATTTATAAATATTACGCTTAACTCATTCATTGATTTATTCGATCAATATCTTGAAAGTCTGTGGATGCGGGTCTGTTATATTTCAATTTTTCTTAGTTTGTAAAAATAAAAAGAGGTTTTGATGATTGTTTAAATTTCACACCATCAAATTACCATTGTGCATAGAAGAGTTTTTGTTCTTATAGGTAGTGTATAACACACGTTCCTGTGCTCTACCAGAACCAGAACGGAAGTTTGGTTTTAGGGTAATGGTAACGGGCAGCCAAACCATCGCCAGTCTTCCCTACATTCATTCTCATCATTCATTCATAGCCCCTTGCTCTCGATCCACTGCTCTCTCCCTCTCTGTCTCTTTCCAATTTCTCTTTCCATCGGGAAAACATGTCCTTCTAGCGTCCATCCGTGTGAGTTACCTCACCCATTGTTTGGTAGGGTATGATGTATGTTTGAGCGTATGTTTGAACAAATAATTATACACACAGCTTTGTCCTTGCGGACGACTGTTTTCTCTGGACGACTGTCAACGGTTTTAAACGGGGAATGGTGTGGTGCGTGCGTGTGTCCCAACACCCATTGGTAGTGAGAAAGAAAAGCCGCTGCGCACTGCTGCCACCCAGCGCGGTTCGTTACGGCTGTAAATGAATATGTTATGAAATATTGCTTATGATGGTAATTAATTTCATTTAGCGCAAAGATTATCGCCCTTAAGGGGTGGCGTGGCCGTACTCTGTGCGTGCGTCTGAACGATTGGTATGGTATATAGCGTGTGCGTGTGTGTGTGGTGTTCCCTTCGGGTTTGAAAACCCTTAGGAGCTGTGTGCAACCGCACGAACCTTTCCCCTTCGCACGCACTCGTGCACGTAAATGTGTGTAGCGTTTTCTCTCCCCCTAAGAGGGATGGCAAATGAGAATTTGAAGCGGGTCTTAGGTGGTAGAAATTCTGACAGGGCGCAGGGGGAAACTACGGTTCGTCGTGTTACGCAAAAGTTCTAGCTTTTCCTGTGCCGTTTGTGTGTTTGTTGCTGGCTAATGGGCACACGCATAAGTGGTCCTTCAAGGAGTGTTCAATTTATAAACATACATACCACACAACATTCACACCACCATCGTTACGGGTCGAGTGTACATGATGTCAAAGAGGGGTGTCCCTCCTCTTGAGAAGTTGTCGTCCAAAACAAATTGCCAAAGGAAGGGAACATGAATCGAGCACAACGAAAGCATTTCTACAAGCGCACGTACGGAACATTCGTAAAACCGAGCGGTCATTGTTCGTCGGTCGTTTTCATGGGCATGTCCTTCCGGTGGATGAGGTTTTTGAACGGGGGGGGGGGGGAGGTCTTATTCTCTTTCCCATCTCTTCAGATCAGCTTCTTGACCGGGCAGCTAACGCCAAGAAGTGTCAAAAACAGGATACAGAATTAAACGACATTCCCGGAGTTGTTTGGAAAATCTGTTTCCAGTCACTCCCAGCTGCCGCCACCTTCTCGGAGCTCCCCACTTACTCTCGCCGATCCTGACTTTCGTATTAATTGGCAATATTGTCCGACCGGGCTCGGTCTCTCTTACCCAGGACTGTGTTTGGGCCAGTAAGTTTTCGCCTTTCAGGCTTTTGCGTTGTTATCCCGGCTCGCTGTGCTAAAGCCGGTGAGTAAATACAAATATTGGCCGAACCGAAGGATAGATAGCAGATGGTGCAGAAGAGTGCGAAAGCCGGGGAACGTTGTTCGGTTGACTCCCCACCCGGTCCTTTGGAAAGGGAGGAGGGAGGGGCGTCGAGCGCGTCGTTCAGCAAAATATACGAGGCGAGAAGGATTTAATAGTCCGAAGCGTTTGGTTTAATGAAGAAACATTTTACGATAGCTTCCGGTGGTTGGTGGTGTGTTGGGATGGTGGTTAGCTCTGGCTCTCCTGCTCTCGTCATTTCTGTTTCTGGCGCGACTGTAAGTTGCCCCCCCCCCCACATTCACCGGCCAAATCTCGGAGCTTCTCCCCCGGGTGAAGTAAAATAAATTGTTTTCCAACCGCTTCGCCGTTCAATCTAAACCCTCCCGATTTATGGCGGATAGTACGCGGACGAGCGGAATTGACGAAATATGATGAAAAGCGGCACCCATGATGATGCCGCTCTTGCACGAACGAGATCTCCCGTCCGTACGCAAAATTTTATTAGCCATTTTTCACGATGGAAGCGGCGTTTCGGCGAAGGAAGACTGCCGGTTACCACCAGGATTTTATAGCCTCGTGATGGGAAAGAGATCCCGAGTCTAAGAGAGGCGCTTTTAGGCGGCGCCTTCCCTTCATATTCTTCATCTAACGAAACAAGGGAGTGCGGGAAATTGTTGGCAAATTTTTACCGTCGGTTTGGTCGGTCGTTCTGTCGTTTCGTGACGCTTCGCGTATTGTTTGCTCCGAAAACGGAGTCCGTCCCGATTTGACGTTGTTCTCAGCTAAACGAGAGCAGGAGGAGCGAAAAGCCCGACAGTGGAAAGGGAGTTTTGGGTCTTGATTTTATTATCCCGCTTATCCGCGCGGCTCGTTCGGCAGAAAGGGAGAGGGATCCGCACTCCCCGGATGACGAGATGATCCGGATCAATACTTTTATTAACTTTGGGGGAAAAGGGAGAAACCCTTCAGGAAACTGTTAATGGGCATTGTTGGAATACAGTTTCTACGTTTGGTTGCGCTTGCTGTCTTTCCCAAGAGATGCAAGACGAGTGTTACGAAAATTCGCTTGGAATGCTTGCAGAAGCAAGAAGTTGTAGGCAAGCACCATCTTCTTCTAAAGACAGCGCTACGGGCGCCGTACTAAGTGAGCCGTAGAATTAATTTAACGTCGGCGTTTAGGGCTCCCGTCGTGATGTAATGGCTGCGGTCCGGGCCCTCCCAAGTGACGGTTGGAATGTGAATTGATGGATGAGGTAATTAATATTTTATTTGTCTGGGTCTCCTCCCCGGGGTCGAAGGGAGAGGGCACATATTCAATTGGGTAGAAAAGTGTATGTGCCGACGGAGGGGGTGGGGGTTTCATGGGTGTTGTACCAGTGCGGGGAGAGTCATCGAAAGTTCAGTGATTTGAGCTGGCTGAACGATTACGTACTCCCTCCGCGCTTCGTCTCCCTTTGTCGCGACGAAAATTGATAAGCCAGTGGGCACACACGGGGATGGGTTTCTCCATTTCGTGATGATACATCACACAACGAAAAAAAGGGACTGAACAACATTGTAAAAGGGAAGTAGTGCAGCAAAATCGTAAAGCAATCAATCGCTCGCTATCGTCTTATTACTGGGATAAGAGGCCTTGCGCAAACACACACACACACACACACACACACTATCTACCATAACAACCATTCCCTCGGAATGGAATGTCTGTGGAATGGGATCGCGTGAGTTGCAACCGACGCTCAAATCATTTTACGACACACTAACCAGCCCACTCAGAACCTAGTCCGCCATCACAGCACGGTAAAAGAAAATCCAATGACAATGAGGAGAAGGACGAAACAGAGACGTTACCCATCGACCACTACCGCTGGTAGGATACAACCCTGGTGGAAAGCGTCTTTTTGCTACCCACTTTGCTGTGACAATGTCGTGGTTCGGTGGTAATCGTAACCGTTGGAAGCCACGGACTGCACGCTTTGTTCGGCTGGGTTTGGGGCGCAGGCGATGGAACTACTGCTCTATTCTCTATTCGCCTCTTGTCACACTGAGAATTGGCGACATAATATATAACAAGAGAACACAGGGTAGGGGAGGCAGCGTTTGGTGCGAGTTAAAGTTTATCGAATGTGAGCTAATGATGTGAAGTGGTGTGTCTATTTGTACGGGCGGGTTTTCTTTTCGTTTTCAGCACACGAAGATGTGTGTGTCTGGTGCAGCAACTAGGGTGGGAGAAGGGTAGTTACAATATTTATCTACTTCCCGACGCGCTAGAGGGCGCTCTCGAGTTGCTTCTTCAAGGAGATCCGAAGCCGTAGATTGGAAAACAGGGACTGCCGCGGGGCAGGCTCTCGATAGGTAATTGGATAGTAAATTGTGTGCTTTAGCGCGCACACTGTCTAGAGCTGTCACAATGCGCCTGCAGAATGTATGAGAACACACTAACGATTGGTTCAGTAATGTCTGTAAGGGGGGGTCGTCTATAGTAGACACATTCGAATGTCGATAGTATGAAGACAAACTGCTATGTGCTGCTTTATCGATTGATCGACGGAGCAGTGTACGGTGTAAAACCACTCACAACCACCAGTAACTTTATTACGGGGAATCATATCTGAAATTAAACCATTAAAAGTGTTTTCATTTTCCTAGAGCGGGGTAAAAAGCGCCACGTGCTACAAGGTTGGACAAGTAACGAGAGAGAGAGAGAGCGAGGGAGGAGTCTCTGGGGATGGAAGGGCGAACCATTAAGTTGAAATTGCTACCGTGTTTTTCAATGCAATGACATCTCTCCGGTACACCTCGTACCGAGTGCAAACACCTTGAGTAAGTTATTAAACTTTCATGAGTGCGACCGCCGCAGCGCTTCACACTCGACACTACAACCCGCCACTATAAACGCGCCTCGTGTGTGCCCACTAAGGATGACCAGTTTATGACGGGGTTGTTCGAACGTTTGGAGAAGCTTTTAGTGGAGCCGTGGTCAATGTAGAAGTCACATGGAAGGGACATATATACAAAGCTATCTTCGATTACTTTGTGAGTTGATTGTGTGGCTGATGAGGGTGCTCTGATGTGTTTCATTTAGTTGATGGAAAAGTGTGTTAAATTTTTCATCGGAGTAAGTTCCAGACGAGCGAGATCCAGCAGCGCGTCTACACTGTCCAGTAGTAGAAGGGTGTGCAGTGATCCGTGATTCATTACAACTAACTAAGTCACTCCGATTGCTACTACTGGCTCCATATCTCGGCTCTTAAATCTCTTCCATGACTCTTCCATTTTCGGAAGATTTGATTTTCGGTGCAGTTCTCTCACTGAAGAAGGTGGATTACCTCGCTTCTAATTGGATCAATTAGAGGAAGTTTGTGAGAGGTCTTTGTTGCCTGCAAACCGTATGGATTCGGCTAACGGATGCCAAACTTCTCGGAACCGACTTCCGTACGTACATCTTCGTGAGCTTCAGAGAAACTTTGACGAAGATGCCCCCGGTATGCTTAAGATTGAACTTTTCCTTCCGCTTCGATCACAGGCTGGATGAGGTTGGTTAGTTAAGCTAGATGTTCCCTTTTTGTCGGTTTACAGGATGGAATTAATTTTTCATCGTACAACCCGGATAAACTCTCCCGTTTCTCCCGTGGAGCGAGAATCCGAGTAAACGCTACGGTCCATGTGCTTTGCGTCATACAGACGCCAGGGCGTATGCTGGCGTACCCAATTTAATTTTCCCATTTTCATGTGCCCCCGGGTGCAGAACGGGACATCACAGCGTGTGCACACAACAATGACACCAACCCCGAGGGTGTGTTGTGTGTGGTCCTTTTCCTCCATCTCCCCAAAACGCCGATCAATTGACGACGACGACAACGACGACCCTAAAGAGATGCAGACGCAGCAGTCGGCGGGCCTGGGTGTCTGTACGATACCGAGTGAGTTTGATTGATGAACTCGTTTCGAAATTGATCAGAGCCAATTCATTGGATGTTTTCCCTCTTTTTTTTTTTGACTTCCTCCACTTTTCCCTTCCAGCTCCTAATGTGTATCAAGCAGATGCTATTTGGCTTTCTCGTCATTTTTCAGCCCATCGTCGTCGTCCGTATGGGCAAAGCGAGATAATATGACGTCAAACTCTTCTCCGTCAGCTGTTTGGTACAGTGACGCGCACGCAGTAGCGACTTTCTTGTAATCGAGGTGTTCTTATCATGCTGCTTGGGCAAATGTTTAATTACGATTTTTTTTTTCCAATATTTGCCATTGGCTTACCGGGATTGATCGACTGGAGGTGGTGAGACGTGTTGTTGGAATGAGGGTTCGAGAAGTAGAAACGCACGTGTTATCTGAGTTTGAAAGGGAGCGTGTAAAATAGGGCTCCTAAGCTAACAACATCGCAAAGTCTACCTAAACGGGTGTCTGTACATGACGCTGGTGGAGTGTGTTGCAGTGGGGACGACATCGCAATCAGTAACATCACGCTTTTGTGCTACCGAATTAGTGATTTCGGATGCGTGAAAGAGTGAGTTTGATTATCACATTCTTCCTATAAATATACCATTCGTTTGTTGGTAGGTGTGAAGTGGTTTGTTATTTCAAAGCGATTGCCCGTTCCACGGATTCCTAATTTTGTTGCTATTTGTGAGCTCTGGTTCTAATTAAGGAATCAGTTTGCGATAACCTCGTTGTAGAGTATGCTCTCTGATAATTAGCGATTGCGAAATGGGACGTACGCTTGCAGTCTTCTATTTATAAAACGGTGAACTTCATCGATAACATATTGGGTCATCCCACTCGTATTAAGATGTTTGTATGCTGGAAATTACTAGCATGTGAGTTTTTACAAGCTGGAAAGTTCTCCAATGTCCAATAACATTGTGATATCCGTAGCATATGCTGCTATTAGAAGCTACCCTTATATCTACACGGGAATTGTTTTGGTGCGTGTGAGCTGGGATGTTCATTATGCACCAGAACAAATTGATCCTGTTAGCATGCTCATGTTTTATGTGTGCTGGCGTATCTTTACCTCTGCTGTGTCCTGTTAGGTCAAGCTGCTGTAGCGTTTTAGCTAACCGTGCACTGCACTATCTCTAGTCATCTGGTCACGATTAATGAGTATTTGCGATAATTTGCTGCACCATCACCTCCAACACTTGCCGCCCTCTCTGCTACGGGGAGGGGGCGAAGATATAATGGACTTTCACGAGCGCGGAGACATACCGCAACCTGTCGAGCGTACTGCCACCGTTGGCGGTTGGTGGAATTATTTCAATGCATATCAACACCAGCTTTCCCTCACTGCTGTTGGCTGCTAACGTGTATGCCCCACCCTGGCATGAAGCATGGCAATGATGATAATCGATAAACTTTAGCACCCTTCCCGGTCGTGTGTGTGTCCCGGTGGTGTGTAGTGGCATCCCTGCTTCGGTGATGTATTCCCACATGGCGAGTGTGCGCTCCCTTGCGGACAAACCTCAAACCACAAAATCGACCGTTGGTTGGGGCGCAGTTGTGTTGGATCATCATTATTCCTATCCTTGCAAACATTAACAGCTCAACCCCGTGGTTGTACCACTGGCCCCGTCCCCGAAAGGGGGAAAGCAAATGGTCACACGGGCGGCTGACCTTACCGCACTCGCTGCTGCAAATGAGGTTCATGATGATGTGTATGTGGGACGCGACCGACGGTTGTAATGCACCACAAAAGACACGATGATGAACTGCCCAGTGCTCTCCTGTATATGTGCTGGAGTACGTCATGACACGCGATAAGAATCGATTCGCTTCAATAAATCACTTCATTCGCGGTGTTCGCGTCGCATTCTGTGCCACAGCAGCGCCCTCTACATACGTGACCCACGTGCAGCGCTATCGCCATCTAGCAGCAAAAGGGGCAGGCGGTCAAAATCGATCACTGAGGCGCGCGCACACGCTGAGTGTCGCGAGTAATGAAACCGTTTTTACGTTCTTCTCTCTTTCTAGTCGAGTGTTGTGTGGCGACGATTGGATTCGATTGTAGCGATATGTGGCTTTCACTTAATCTACCTCTCGTTGGTTGCATGTCTGTTTGCTTCGCCTGTCCTCCGACAGTGGCCTAATAACACGATGGTAGAATTATGATGCAATCGGTGTGATAATGTCTGTTTGTTTCTACTTTGTTGTTTCACGTGTTTCTCGTTTGGGGATGTAGAGGGGAAAGTTAAATTGAGTTTGCTGTTGTTCGCTTAGCCAGTACTTTAGCATCTGTATTGACGCATCTGATAAAGATAAAAACCAATAGTATCTCATGGAACTGCACTGTGTGATGATGTTAAACCCCATCTGAAACACTAACCATTTACTACAAATCCATTTGTATTCGCTCAAACAGCGCTGCAGAGATGAGATCTTGAGTGTAGTTGATGCAAACAGAGAAAATAATGCATTTAAACATCTCGAATTTTTGTTTTGAATAAAGGAAATCATTTTATTTTTAATATATTACTCTTATGGTGCCTTCGGTTAACATCAGCGAGAGAATTTTATTTATCATAAAATAAAGAAAAGAAAAATTTATCAGAAGAAAGACTTGTTAGGAAATATTTATTAGTGAAATTTAAACGTATTGGAATCAAACTTAACAATGTAAATGACAAAATCTTGCATTTTATGTGTATTTCAGGCATCGATACATTTAAGATATTGTTTATGAAAATTTGCATAAACTTTTAGAAACATCCTAGAGCTAACCAAAATCCGCAGGAAAATAATGTTCACTAAAAGCGCACATCCACTTCCAGTGGAAGTGTTGCAACATTCAAAGCGGTACTTATCCGCGAGAAGATGATACCCACCCGCTGTCAGTCACACAACGTTCACTTACTTAGTTGTGTGTGTTCGTTAGAGGAAAAGTTCAGGTGGTGAGCAGATCGGGGAACATAACTCCAAACAGCTAAAAGTACAACCACCAGAGAACACCGGGGTAGCCGTTGCTCTCGCGCAAAGCAAAAGCCGTGTGGGGAAACGAATGCGAGAAGCGGCAACGTGTCATTTTCCGCTCAAATAAAATCAACTTCCCGAAAACCCGCCGACAGTGAAAATCCGGACGAGCTTTCGCTGTCACAAAAAATAACAAAGTGTTAAACACGGTTTTAGCGTCGGAACCGTTTGCTTTTCACCCTCCGTATCGTCATATACTATGTGTCTGAGGGTTAGGGTGTCGGAAAGGGTGAGTGGGTGTCTGTTTTTTTTTATTGCGTTTCTTAGAGTCGTAATAGATAACGCGCGAGTGAAGGATTAGAAGACGGCGATGGAGTGCTGTGCTGCTGCTTTTTTTTCATGCGAGCGATGGGTATGAGCATAGTGAAAAGGCAAACGGCCCGACCATCAGAACCCACACTTGTCGAGGGCCTTTCTCTCGCTCCCACACGACAAACGCACGTACCACTCGAAAATCCGCTTGGCACAAACCGAAGCATATACCCGGGGACCACATCATCATCATCATCCCTCCCGCCGGGGTTCGGTTTCTTTTTATAATCTTATCAAAACAGTCATCACTCGGGAGTGATTCCGATGTTCAAGTACCGTTTTGTTTGCGTTGCTTCACGTGTTTCGCCTGTCCCCCTTCACAACCGGCCTTGTGTTTGTGTGCTGGGTCGGGGTCCTCCCTTATTTGTTTCGTGATTTTAATGCTCCCGTATGATGTGTGCAGTTTTTATTTGCGTAATGTTTTTTTACGAGTTTTATTTGATGGCAATGTTGGGAAGATCTGCCGCTGGGCTCGACTTGTTGGTTACGCAAAGCGAGAAGCGGGAATATTGTATCTTCTTCCGGTTGAACGGGAAAACCCCGAGGGTTGATTGACAGCCAAACGGAAGTAGCTCGAGTGTGGAAATAAAACAAAAGGATTTAGGAGTACTTACTTGAATTTTCAATTTATATACGCCGGTTCTTGCTTCGAAACATAATTGTGTAGGAGGGTTGCATTAGGTAAAAATGCAACCTTCTTTCAACACATCACTGCTTTGTCAATCGTGTGTCAGTGACATATATGTTTACCCTTTTTTTGCTAACTAGAAATTTTATGAGTAAGGGATTGATTTCATCCTCAAACAACAATAAGTTTTCCAATTACATCGATGTTTGATTAGCTTTTGTATAAGTAGCAACGCTTTAAGAAAAGGCAGCACATGCTAGAACAAATAATAGCACATTTAATATAAAATACCACATTTAATATAGAACATTATTATCTCTAGAGTGTATCGCTCGAGTGTTCCCTGTAAACACGATTGCACTTAAGACTTATTAATCCGACAGCACAAAGAAAATAATAAACTAAAAGAAGGAATGAATATTTTAGTTACGTAGTTTTATTCTAAGTTTTATTGTAACACATTAATGCAATCATTATCAACACTCGGATTCTCAGTTGTTAACTAACAAATTTAGCTATCAAATGTCCCAACGTTTTGGTTTATATGTCCAGAGTCGGATTCTTTTCTCAGACCTCAGATCAGAAGTTTGGAGAAGAGAGGACAACGTTTGCTATATGAATTGAAAATGTTGTCTTAAATGTGATACTCTTGTCATTGTTCTGTCATGTGTTACGTTTGTTTTGAACGTTGCAATACTTGCAAAATCAAGTGTAAAGGCCTCTATTTCACATTCTGTTTGCATCACGGTCAGGAAAAAAATCTTCCTTTATAAAAAAGAGATCCGCACGGTTGTGCTGTGCAGACACACGCACACTCCAGCTGAAGTGGTGACATTTCCGGGTGGCAAAAAAAAGTCGAAAGAAATACAAAAAACTCACCGGTATCGAAACTAACATCCCTTCAAAACCTTTCTCTGTTATAAGCTCTAAAGAAAAAAAAAGTTAAAAGAGAATTTTTCCCACCCAATAGAAACATTGCCGAGGCACACAACTCTCCGGTGCGCACACATCATAATGATCGGGGTACTCAAAAATGCTGCTGGTGTGGTGAGGAAGCATAAACCGAGAACACCCGTGTGTCCTACTGAAGCGCAACGAATCCGTTCGTCCGCTCGTTTTGTACATTTTGCTTTCCGAACGTCCGCCTCGGGGACCGGTTTTGCATTTTGCATAGGGTGAATTCTAAAATCAATTCGCTTCCGGTGGTGTGGCGGATGCTGCTGCACAGCTGCATTCTTTTTTTTTTAAATCCCCAACATAACTGGCGATGAACCCATGACAACGCATGAATGACCGCCTTCATAGCGGTTGGATGGAAATCCGGAAAACGGAAGCGACGCTTCTATCTCTGCAATATGTGTGTGTGTGTCCGTTTCGAGTGAAATCGCACGGAAGTTGGAGCAATTTTCCGGCGTGCGTATGTATGCGCGTTTGGTTCGTTGGTAGGGAAATTTGTCTAGGCCATCTGCAGCGCTCCATCAGGTTGCCGATCGGGCTAAACGAGTTAAGGATGGAATCAAATTTGAGCAATCACTCCCCCGGTCCACGTGCTGCCGCTGACGAGTTGTTGTCGAACTTTGGAGGAAAAACTGTTCTCCGCGTGCGGTTAAAAATAGACCTTTAGACATGCCAATAACACAATTTCATGCCTTCGCTTCTGCTTCGAATTTTTCGCTTTTATTACTCTGATGAAACGTGTCCATTAACACAACAAGCACACCAGCAAAGCAAGGGGAGACGATATGATATCATTGCCTCACTTTGGAACCGTACGAGAGTAATTGATTTATCAATTTTTAGCCGAAAGTTTCTGTCCGGAATGAACTACGGTAGCAGCAACAGCAGCACGATCGATTAAATTCCTCCCAACTAACGCGCGAAACATATTGCACCCGGTTGTACCCCGTCGTGTGGCCATTTGAAAATGATTGACACCAATTTAATTTGGGCTGCGTTCCAGAACACACACAACAACAAAAAACCCCTAATGCTTTTCAGCATGGTCGCTTCTGTTTCGTTGCATTTGCAAACCAATCAAATGTTGCGCGCCGGCGCCTTCTCTACCCCCCTGCTGGTGTTGGTGCATCGAATATACCGCGAATATAAACTCGCCCGCGCCAAATGGGGTCGCTGGGGCGGGATTTTATGATGGGTGAAGAAGGAGTGTTTTTGGCCGAAGGGGGGGGGGGGTGCGGGTTGCGAGAAGGGAATGCAGAATATAACTGCAGTTCGCTTTATTATGAAATAGTTCACACCACCGAGAGTCCGTGCCAAAAGCGAGAGGAGGGTTGAGATGAAAGGGGTGGAATGCGGGAAGCCGGAACGAATTAGCCACGTGAATGGGAATGATGACGGTGATGGCGGTATAATTTCGGGCTGGTTGCCAAACACACACCGCGTGCGGGATACACAATATCGGAAAGTTGAACCGATTCATTTTTGAGTGGCCTGCATGCATTCCCACACCACCGAGCTGTCCGCTGCAGGCTGAAGGGGTGGAGGGAGGAAGGGAAGGGTGTTGAAGGAGAGGGGATGGGAAAATATGTTGTTAAACGAATCTGCATCTCTCTCTCTCTCTCTCTCTCTCTCTCTCTCTCTCTCTCTCTCTCTCTCTCTCTCTCTACCCGGTTGTGCGTGACAAGCTGCTTTTAGATGATGATCATTCCCATACACAAACACAAAGCGGAACCCAAACGCAAATGTGTTTGGGATGTGAAATGTCATTTTTTGCTGTTAGTTTGTGCCGATTTTCTCTTCCCCTCCCCCTCCCCATTCGGGGAAGAATGAAACGGAAAAACTGCAGTGATCAGGATTTGTTTGCATACATGCAGCCCGAGCCTCTGTGCACTGCTCTGTATGCATCTAGCCTTGCGGGGTGCAGATTTGTGGAAATATGTGCACAATCTAGCCGAGCGAGCGTGGAAAATCATTCTGCAATTTACGATAACAGTGTTGAGAGTATGTGAAGGAATTTTTTTTTTTGGAAATGTGTTTGAATGGTGGAATGTGATGCGTGTATTGCATTTATTTGCACGTTTGCAAAAAAAAGAAATAGAAGTTTGATGCACAGAGTCATCGCACTAGGCACAGGGAGTTTTTTTTTTACTACAATTTGTCAACAAATCGAAGCGACTCGTTGGGGTCTTCTCCTTCAGCCAATCGAGTGGAAAATCAATGTTGCGAATCATTTTCACCCTAGTTTTGGTGCGATGCAGACATGTGTGAGACTAAAATCATATTAAAAACTGGGCCTGATGTTTTCTTTTTTTATTTTTTGGGAGGAAGAATGGCCCCAACTGTGAATGCTATTGGTAGTGGAGGGATAATTGAATTTAACCGATCAAACGATTAATAGACGGGGAATTGAATTCGTACCGGACGTTCAATCTATTGTCTTGTTTTTTTTTTCTGGGATGGAATTTGAAATAATTTATCAAGAATAAAAACAATCCAATTGCAGTAACTGATTTAATATGCCCTTTCTTGTGAATGAAAATGTTTAATAATTTTCTTCCTCTCTTTTCTCTCTTTGCAGAACGATGGAGACATAAGCTGCTGGGATCTACATTACGGCATAGCAATTCCTTCTTTTGTGTGCCCCCTCCACGTGCAGCTTACAACAATCATACAAAAAGGTAAATTTTAAAAAATCAGAAAGAATTCGCCCACTTATTGCGCTTTGTTAAACCCACGTGGGCACACAGGGGTAACAGTTTTGTGTTGCAGTTTTGTGCTTTCAGAAATGTTAACACGCTGCACAAGGGTAAGGGTAGGAAGCGGTGCGTAGTAATTAACGCTTCACCGGTGCGATAATCGGATTTGGATGACTTTTAGCGTTGATGGTGGTACGGTCTGTGTTGTTTTGTTACAACATGTTACAACACCCACATGGTGTTGTGCTCGTCCTGACCGCCATCCATACCTTTACGCCACCTTTACCACGCAACACGGACATTGTGAGGAAGTACACTAGTCTGCAGCGCGGTGAAATGATTAATTGTTATCGCTGGAGCAAAGCGCCGGCAAAGAGAAAGAGGTGGCAAAAAACAAGGGTGGAAATTTGTTGAAAAAACAGCAAAAAGAAAAAAGAGAGCAATGAAAAACTTGCTCCCCCCCTCTTGCTTCCCTAATGCTCCTCTCCGCTAAAAAGGCCTGTAAACCTTCTTCCGGCTGTTTTAATGTTGCTGTGAACGCGGTGGGGAAGGAAAAACAATTTTCCAATTATTATTAACAGCTCATTTTTCAGCTCAATATCGGGGGTAGGGTGTACGTGTTTTTTGTTTGCTGGCGTACGCTTTTACACTGTGTAGACCGTCTGAAAGGGGGAAGGGTGCTGGGTGAGCGAAATGGTTGGAAATGAGGATGGAAAACAATTAAACGCGTGAGATAATTAGCGGAGAGCAACATTGTGGGTGTGCGCGCGCGGGAAAGGAGGAGGGGAGCTTTTCGTTTGCATCCGGCATTTTGCCCCATTCTCTGCGCCATTGATTTGGTGTGAGGTTGTTCGAGCGCGCAATTAATAAGCAGCGTTCCGCTTTGCAACAGTTTTTGGCTATTTTTAGCATTTATTAATAGTTGTATTTAAGTGTGGCCATTTATTTTAAATTCCGGCGAAAATGACTATTTTTTGCGCATTTAAAGAGCAATGGGAGATGAATTGCCGAGTAATTGGAATAGAAACTTCCGCTGTAACATTTTGGTCCTTCGAACCGGATCAACACGTGGCGTTACTGTAGCAACTCTTCTATCTCGGTTAATTGTTGTTAATTTCGACTCGATTTCACACCGTAACAATTGCTGCCTGTCCTTGCTTACGGTTCACTGGTTGCTGCTTGTCTGCTCAAGCGCGTAAGCGATCATCGCCATTCATCCGCTCACGGTAGAAAAGACATTCGAGCAATGATTTATGGACATTGGTTAGTAATAATTAGCAACAGCAAAAAAAAAAGGCGATAAGATTACCGAACCCTTGTGTTGCGCTGTTCGCTTTTTGTTTTACCACCACCCAACCGGTGTACCGGGAGCGTTGTCGAATGTGAGCCGTTGTTGTGCTGCAGTCCCCAACAAGCTTTCGAAAATCAATGTAATACAGCGAACCAACGCCCGGCGCTCGTTGGTCGTGTCAACACTTACCGCCATCTCAAAGCAAACACACACAAACACCTATTACCACCCTCGACGAGGGGGAGGGAGGGGGGTGGGCTGTTGTTGGATGGATAACGAAGCGATGCGCACCGTGCCAAAAGCCAGCAGTCCGTAAAATATTCGACACGACACTAATTGGTTGAAACGCAGTCTCAAGTCAACGAGAGAGAGAGAGAGTGAAGAAGGAAATGACGAACCTCCACAAGCCTCAACGCCCAACACCCGCCCATCCGACTGTTGTGCGCCTTCTTTTAGTGAGTGGGGTTGCCGGATGGCCATGATTTACCGCCATCTCGATCGCGTGACAGATTGTCTGGCAGAGATGTGGTAAGTAGACGGTGTTGCGGTAGTAGCAAGTCGTCGATGCACCCTGCATGAAGGTTTACATTAATTTCGGTGCAGTCTCGTAAATATATCTTAAGTAACACAATAACAACCTCTTACAAAGGGTGGGAGGGGGGGGGGGAGGAAGGGAAAGTACAGATACATCACTGTCTTTTAGCGTGAATGCGAATCTCTCCCAGTATCACAGGATCTCATATCATATACACAGCGTGCCCTCTGTCTATCTACGCGCGAGGCATGGCATTGGATTGGTTAGTTAAGTGACAGTCATGTTCCAACTGTCGTCAAATCCGACCCGAGCAGAGATGATACAGTTGTCATCGGGCGTGTCACAATAAACCAAGAAGGGAACAATCGCAATAATAATAAAAAGTCAACGTACTCAGAAATAAAATAAACGGATAGATGACGCATTAATCCGAAGCCGTCAGATACCTTCCCTCCCACAAGCTCTCGTTGCACTCTTCGCTGTCTTCGGGAATAGAAAGACAAAACATAATAAAGATACAGGAGCTATCGGAGAAGCGGGACGATCTTGTTGCGGTGGGTGAGAAATACTCGCACTCTCCTCGAAGTCCACCAAAACCGCCGTCCCTGAGAAAACGGACTTGGATGCATCTTCAATAGAGATGGGAATTTCGGGTTCGTTCCGATTTTTAAAGGAGCGATCAAACCTAGGTTCAAGCTAAAACTGGGTACAAATGAAGACTCATAAATACAAATGTTTTACAGCGTTTCTTTCCAAAAAATAACCATAATTATTTATTGGTTATTTTTTGTAGAGGAACACTGTAAAAGATTTATCTTACTTTCCCGTTGTAATAGCTAGAACGAACCTACTATATTTGCCCCGTCCCTTTTCGCAAAGGAACTGGTTTCTTTCCAATCCTAAAAGTATGAAGCTTTCCCATCACCACTGGGACCTGCTGTGGAAGAGTGAAAAGCGCAAGTAACCGAACCTTTCCGCAAGCTACCCTCGTCGCTGCGGAAGATCGTCACGGATTTTCTGTGTCTCCCTGTCGTTTTATTTTTATGTTGTTTATGTTATGGTGCCGTGCTATGCTGGATCAACTTCTCCCTAGAAAGAGAGGTGAGTTAGTCTAAAGGCGGAGAAGGGAGTCCGCCTTTTCTCCGTTGCAGCTTTATGGGACACTTTGCAGTGCTGTAGGAGAAAAATGTGAGTAAGTGTGATAAGGAGGCAACAATAACGCAACAAAAACCGAAAAAAGAAGACAAAAGCGCCCACAAGCGCGCAGAAAAGCCATAACATCTGTGTGTCTCTATTACTTCCATTTTTCTCGACGTTTGTCGCTGTGCTGTGCTTTTGCTTCATCGCACCGTTGTTGCGTGAGCGAGGCGCATTCTTGAACGTTCGGGGCGGCTCCCTATGAGACGGTTTTGAAGTCCCCTCGCCCGGATGGATGGATTTCTCGCTCGTATCGCGAGTCTGGCGAGAGGGCTGTGTTCCTGTAGATTGAGTTGAAATTGCTAGTCCAGAGTGTTTCCGCCGTTCTTTTTGCTGTGCGCCATAGACGTGGACCGCTACACTTCACGAAGGGTCGGCTGGAAGGAAAAATGAGAATGGCAGCAATAGCAACGAACAGCAAAAAAAAAAAAAAACCCCAACGCGCCTCGCTAATCGTGCGGCACCCGGTGTGAACAATATTATGCTAAATTGTCATGAAATTATGAGATTAGCAGCGGTGGGCAATCGGTAGCAGAGAAGCGAACGGTAGCGCCACCGCAACCAGTATACAATCACACTTACAACAATCCCTCCCGGTAAGACTTTAAGCGGTGAAGAGGGCGGTTCGGTGCAGAGAGAGGTACTTGAAAAAATAAACATGGTCCCTGGATACCGCAGCGAAGTGAGGAACTGCAACAAATGAGGAAAGCAAAAGCAATGTCGATACAAATAGCTGTTGGCGCTTGGTATGGTGCGATGTGGAGGCTGTGAGGACTGTGGAAGTGTACTATGGGTGGCACAAAAAACGGAGAAAAGAAGATTATAAAATTTAGCGAGAGGTTTTAGTGGGAAGTTGTTTGGGACTGTGTGGAGTGTGTACCGTTCGGCAAGGGACTAAAGTCTCTTCCTTTTGTCGCTGTTGGTTGGTATGTTGCGACTCTACAGTTTGTGAAGTTCACTCATAAAGTATGCAAGTTAACTTCCAATTTTCGTGCCACAATGTTTTCTGTACAATTTGCTAGTACTCACAAAGTTGTTAATGCTGTTAGGCAGCGCTCTGTCACGCAAAGATTGGAAGCAAACTTTAAACCGCTATCGTTGTATGTTCACAAGGTAGGCTGCGTTTTAAACGAACTAGTTTGAGTTTGAATAAATTTTCGATACTCACCTATACTGTCGCTGCCTTGGCTGTACCAAATCCAACAAAAATACAAAATAATTTTTGTGCTCGATAGCTAGATAGTTAGGTGGTTACAGATTTTATTTATTTGATTGAAAATAGTTCCGTTTGATACCTTAAGACTCCGAACGGCAAATAAAGCACCTAACGAACCAGAGGTCTTGCTCGATAGCTAACAGAGCACTGCCTTAGTCCGTGTGCTTTGCTGTGTTGTAAAGGTTGAAAATCAAAGTAGCATACCTCGGGTGCCAAGGAAGATCTTAAGCAACCTCTTCTGTGGCGGTGGGATTTAAGCTGGTACCGGGGTTCACCCGATGCAATGCGAGAAGAATGTTCGATAAGCGTCTTTATTTCTTCGATTGAATTCAACCAACTGCGCCCGTGCGCACCCAAGATCAATCAAAGATACCGATGAAAAATTGTTTCGCAACGCTTCTTGAATCATTCTTTTCTTTCCCGTTTTTTTCCTCCTTTGTGGCGAGCGATTCCGTTCCCATGGATTGCCTGAAGGCGAACGTCTGTCAGATACGTTGGTGACACAGGAAAAATTCTGACACTCATTCGCTCTCTGGACATGAATGGGTCGTTGAGTGCCGATTTGTTAGTTATCCGTCACCGTTTCCTTTCCTTCTTTTAGTCGTGTTGCAAGTAGAAGTGGCCGGGGATTGCCTTCTCTTGTCGGAGCGATTGGAGTTAGTGCAGAACCTTGGGGATATTAATATCGCAATTGCGCTTTGTAACTATTTCTCTCCAGGGGAATATCTCGACGACGACGATGAGGACGTTCCTAGCTACCGATACACACTCCGATTCACTTCTCTCTTGCACCAGTTGGGCATCTTCGCGTTATGTCTTACTACTGCTGTTGGGGTAGCGCAGTAGGAAGGCAGTAGAAGCTACCGTTTCTGTGGTGTGCCACCGTTTACCATGTTTCCCCCGTTCCCAATGTCAGCTCCAATGTTGCCCGCGGGGGAAAAGGAACGTTGCGCAAAAGAACCTAGCAGCAAGGCTGCGTGAAAGCGAACAAAAGAAGCGCTAAAGAAAAAGCGCCCTTTTTACAACTTTGAGGGTTTCTGAAGTGCAATGGGACGGTAGCTAAGAAAGAGCGATAGAGGGAGAGCTCCCTTTTTTCTGGTCCACCAAATCACGGAATCGAGCGAGAAATCGGAGTGTATGTGTGTGCATGGGCGGGACTGTCGGGGCTTCGCCGAGCTCCGGGAACAGAGACGGAGCGCTACCGAGAAACGGTCGTTTGTTGAGCGGAAAATGCCGGCAGAAGATTATGACGATTTTCTCGGTGTATTACAAATTCTTTCGCCGACTTGGCAATCACGACAGGGACCGGGCCCGACCGAGTGAGGGCTGTTTTACGCCCGCTCCTCCACACCTCACTTCTGTTCTCCCATTACCGGGTATTGGCAGCGTTTGTGTGGGCCCTTTTTTGCGCTTCTTTTACTCCCTCGATGGCTTCTTCGCGAGATTCCGAGACTTCATTCTCACTGGCTGGAGAGTTTCTTCTCCTGTGAACTTGGCTTTTGTGCCGATTTCGATTCACAGTGTGTAGTGCTTGGAACACAGGTATACATGGACGGTTCTTTCTCTGCCGTCGGTTCTTGCTTTTTGTCGTGTCTCGATCCCGGTGCCCTGCACTGAGTCTTTGTGCGTGGTGAAATTGGTAGACATTCTTGGGTTGCTAGCATCACACAGCGCGTTAGGGCGATTTTCATCGTGATACACACCGCTCAGCAGCAGGCCGAAGGGCAATAAGAGACTTTACCCCCAGAAGGGCTCCACAGGAATAGAGCTTTTCGTCACGGGGGGTCTTTAACATAATCGTGTTCGGATAGGAATATTTTAGCGTCTCCCCATCACCACACAACTCGGATCGTTGTATGCTGATGATTGGGCGCTTGTGCTATGGAGCCCTGGTTAGGATGTTGATCTCGTAACACACCACTGGTGGCTGATGTGCAACCCAACATTGGGTTTTATGATGATAGAAATCGATAGAAAAGAACCTTGAGGAAAACCACCCGTAGTGCGGACACGTATGGTCGCTTCCAAGGGCGTTTCGAATGGGTAGATACAGTTACGGGATAGTTCGGGCGACTTGCTGCGACTGAGATGAGGCATATCATGTTCTTCGTTGAGCTTTGGGTGATTACTATGAAAATGACGTCTAAAGAGAGAGAGAGGGGGGGGGGGTTTCTGCTCGAGTAGCTTACACTTCCAAAGTGAGAAATAACATATTGATTCTCAATCGATCTTAATTAGTTGATTAGCTTCCCCAATAGGTTTGTATGGATCAAATTCCAAGCTCTCTCAATCAGCAATGTTTTAATATCCAGAACTAGAGCACCAACAAACTTTGCTAGTTTTTGTGCTCCATTGCAGTCAGCTTTTCGTATCCTTTCACAGTGTAATGCAATTTTAAATCCCTAATTGAGTTATATCTCACACACCACGAATTACCCGACGAAGTTGTGAAAACGAAAGGGAAGCAAACAACCGGAACAAGATTTAACACCAT
Organism: Anopheles epiroticus; assembly: GCA_000349105.1. Classification (NCBI taxonomy): domain Eukaryota; kingdom Metazoa; phylum Arthropoda; class Insecta; order Diptera; family Culicidae; genus Anopheles; species Anopheles epiroticus. The sequence goes on from KB671665.1 coordinate 172,697, forward strand.
GTGCGCATCCGCGTGTGCGCTCTCTCACCGGTGTCGTGGTGCTCATTTCGTGTGTCGGTTGCGGTTGTCACACCAGAGATACACAGATATAGAAGGCGCCATCGGTAGATCATCATTATGCATTCATAGCATAATCTTCATAATGCTTTTGCTGCGACACCTTCCGAGAGTATTATTGCCTTACGGATGTCATTTTCCTTTCGTTTTTTTGCTGTTGCATGGTGGAATGCTTATTTCACTTCTTGTCATAAAACCGTTTTGGTTGAACGTGGTTTCGTCATTGCATTGGATTGTGTCGAACGTTTATTGCCGTTGATGGGATTGATGTGTTCGTGCTGTTATGCGCCATGTTAGTACGGGTGTTATATAGATTTTTTTTTTTGATTTTTTGAAGGTGTGGAGCTGACCAAGATTTTTATAGACTAGATGGATTGGAAGACCAGGATAGTTTATTAAAATATGTCACTCTGGAAAAGCGCCTAATACCAGTAAATAATGGGATAAAACTCTCCTAAACACCTAACGCTCAACGTTTGCCATCCTTCATCCATTATTTTACGGTGTTCAGCTGGAAACTACACTCACCAACACCGGGTAGGTTTCCGTTCCGTAGAAATATGAGAAGCAAGCACTTGAGAGGATGTCATCTTCCGGAAGAGATCCCTAGTTAGACAGCAGCTGGAGCAAAGAGCGCGTTTGTTCTTTCCCGCAGGCATACAAAGGGGTACGCTGCATGGCTCCCCTTTTTCGCAAAACAACAGGGAATGGGAACTGAAAAAGTAAATATGACGACGCCCTCATGCCAGTCGATGTGTATAGCGGGCACTGACGTGGAACGTTTGCAATCCTAATGTGGCTTCACTCGTCGTCCCACAGTCACCAAACCTCGTACAGCTGCTGCGAAGCTAGTGCGAAGGTGTGAGATGCTGCCGGGAACGGGAATGGATTGGGTTTGATGCATCTTTGAGTGTTCGTACCTACCCTTCGCCGTTCTAACACGATTGCTGTTGTGGAATTACGACGACAACGACGACGACGTGGACGCGAGGACGAATGGCAAAGACGATGATGATGAAGTTGATATCGAATGCGTGATGGTATGTGGTGCAGAGGGGAGTCTTGGGTGGGTTGGGTGCCTATGAAAAGTTCCGTCTGTTTTGAAATTGCATTCTGACACTGTGCAAGGTTTCAGAAAGCGCCTGCAAGCAAGCAATATCAATTGAATCCGACCGTTCACCTCCGTGCCTTTTTTCCACGCCCTGTAGCTCAGGATTGGATATCCACACGGGGTGATCCTGTGCATGGATGCGGAACACTCACTCCATTCGAGTTTGGGATTTCAGGAGTCGATAGAAGACGATGAAACCGGCTACCTACTGTACGTTGGGCGATACACCACCACCGAGCTACGGGCCAAGCAAATTGCCTTACTTCTAACCGATTCCTAGTGTATCGCATGCTTCGGTTTGGGGATCTCTGGACGATGAAGGCAAGAACTTTCCAACTGATAGGAAATTAAATGAACCGAAAGCGGGGGGGGGGGGGCCCACAGTCTGGAGTACCTTTTGCAGATTGTGGAAGGTTGTGTTTTTTATGCTCTCACACATTCAGCTCTGCTTCTGGTTGGCAGCTGTGTGGGAACTTTTACCGGAGTTGTGTGCTGTTGTGTGTTGGAAGTTTTCTCACCCACAAGAAGCTGCCTTGAACGTTGGTGAGGGATGGCAGGCTAGGGATTTGTGTTATTTTCAATCATGTTAACATATCGAGCTTTTAGTGCTCGGCTGGGTTGGCGTGTTTTAAGGATCCGCTTCTCTATAGCAATGATGAAGTTTTGATCAGCTCACACAGCTTTAAGCGCACGTACGGCTCTTGGTTGGTGGGTTCTGTTTTGAGGCAAGAAAAAAAAAGTTTGGATGAACAGTGTTGTTCCGTGGGAGAAGACCAGACCTTGGGAACGTGCCTTGACTACCGGATCAAGATCTGCGTGCCACCAACAACCTTAGTTGTGTGGAAGTATTAGGATTAATTTATGTGTTTTGATTTGCTTCTTGTCGTGAGCGCCGAGCACTTTGGAAGAGCTAGCTGCATTGTGAGGTGGTAGCAACTCGTGTCCAACAATAGGCAACGAACGGCGTGGACAAGGCGGGATGTCTGAAACTTGCTCCTCAAGCTCATTGCGTCTTGCCTTTTCACTCCCATCGCCGCCGAAGTTTACAGATTTCACGTGCTAATGTTTAGCGTGTTATTGTTAATAAACGACTCAATTGATGCTTCGTATGGCGTGTTGGGTGACAGGCCGGATAGGCTGTGTATAACCTTCCCCTTGCGCGTTAGGGAAACAGCTTCTTTACGAGCTCTAATTTACACTCACAAAAGACATCGTTTCGGATGTCACAACATCGTGCCGGGTGAAGAGAAATGGACGATACTGTTGTGAAAATCTTCCGGTAGACATTGATGATGTCGGTTAGCCTTTGCAAAGACGAGATCTCACAGTATAGATGTGGTTATTGTTATGACGAAATTCAAGGTACGAAAACCATTACTGCCTAAAGATCAGTTTAATAGTCTTAAATGTCGCCTCCATTTTTCTTGAGAAGTATATCGCTTTGACTGACAGCAACACCTACCGCCAGCCCTAGCGGTAAACCACAGAAGTATTTTGTACACTTGATTGCGCCATAAAACTCGTATACTTCGTTCTGTGCAGACTGTGATGGTAGTTAACTTCGTTTTAACTTACTGCTAAATAGGATTAAGTTCTTTCTTGTGCTAGTGAAAACGGAAGAGGAGGAAGTATAGGAAACCTAATTACCTAAATTCTTTGATCCACCAGCACCTTCGATCCCCCCGTCGGGTGTCGTCGATTCGTTTCAATCCCTCCCAAAAGTCAACCGTTTATTTTAGGGTTTATTCCTCGTCAATGCAGCTTATCTCTCACAATCCTCTATTCAACACCACCCACCCAACATTCACGTGTGTCACACAAATGAAAATAAACTAATCCATTCGTTCAACGGTTACCGACTCGCTGTGGATGTTGTGCTGTGTCAGCCTCTCTCGGGCATTAAGCGAGAGAAGGCCATTTGAAGATCACTTGGTGATAGGTGTTTAACCTCTCCCGCTTCGTGGTAGCGTGTGGAATCGCGTTAAATCCTCCTCAAAATGTAGCTGAGGACACATTATGAATGTGGGGCGTCGGTTTATCTCGATCTGGTTGTGAAGGAAGGCAGCACATCAGCGTCGTGCTTCATCCCCGATGATGACGGGGTGATGATTTGATTGTCAAGCTGCTCAATTCAGCTCGCTCCACATGGCCACTTGCCAAAAACGGTGGGGAGGGTGTACCTTCACCCGCTCCCCTGTCAGCTTCCGGTGAAATAAATTGTAACGCGCTTCTGCGTTAAGCCTAAGCCCGTCGGCTAATCGGACACCTCGTGTGGCGCGGTGGCCTGTTGAGTTCACGTTAACGAGCACGGAATGGCTGTCTCAAAACGAGAATGTGTCAGCGAAGTGATTAAGTATCCGAAACGAAAGGGACCACCAAACTGCCTGCCTGTCTGTCTGCCTGGCCGATATGTTTTTTTATAGTGTGACTTATTGGTGCGTTTGTTTAAAAATTTGAAGAAGATTTTGCCTTCACGAACGGTGCGGAAAGGAGCTAAAAGAGTGATGGAATCGGGGTGATTTCAAATAGCGAAAGACACATCGGATTTACCTGGGGCTTAAGTTGTTTTCACGGGATTAACGTTGGCGTTTGTGTGTGGCACCGATCCAAAAGCCGTCCCTTTCTACTTCCTCTCCACGGCACGGTACAATTACACAGCAGTTCAACAGCGCTTCAGGCTTCAATCGGTCATTTTGTGTAAGTTTACAACCTTTCTGACCCGTTCTCCGTGTTTGGCGCAATAGCATAACCTCCCTTACCTCGGTCAGGTGAAGCCAAAGCGGTGTGCCACCTTCTGTACCGGCTAATGGAGGTGTCAGTTTCTACAGGCTCATACCTGCATACACACGGCACTCGCCGGGTAAGGCAACACACACGAGTGATTTTAAATGCAACATTGGCCATCACCAAACCACCGATCCAGGGGGAGGGAGGGGGGGGGGATGTGTGTGTGAGGGGTATAATGTCTCTCTACAGCGGCAACGGCAGTGAACCACCGTCGTCGCGCAAGGTGTCACGGATGGATTCCGGCCGTCGAAAGGTTTCAATTTACCTGTCCACACACGACGGCACTTTCCATTCATCCGCCTCGTCGCCCCGTCGCACCTCGTGTTGTTGCTCGATTGTTACTACTACTTCTGGATGCGGAGGTCATGTTTCCTGTGCTTGAAAAAGGGACACAGTGGCCATATAATGTGGGGTAGGTGGGACAGCATGTGAAAATATTGTGTAGCAAGGAAGTGGCGAGGTAAAGCCTAGGTGTACCAACTGAGCAGGAAAACTGGAAGGAGAAAATTATCCTTGTACGTCGTTTGACATCATGCTTAGGTATTATGGCTTGCTCAGTAGTGAGCGCTTAGCAGTTGTACTTTTAAAGCTGCAGTATGAGTTGATAGGTGAGCGCCCGGCGAACCTCTCGTTCCCGGTGCAAATAGGATAATAGAGTGGGAAAAAGTTACTAAACCGCTTGGAGGTTCCTCTGTCTTCAGAAACTGTGGAAAGGAAAGGAAACGCTTCCTCCAGAAGATACTTATTCTACACTCTCTTTACATGTAAAACTAGGGGGGTTTTCTGGTTCGTATCGTTATTTGCCAGTCATTTATTTTTATAAAGAACTAGCGTGTCGCTGTGCATTAAACTTACCAGTTGCGCCATTGAGGAAGTGTCCACTGATGACCTTATTTGCGCTATAATAAGCAACTAGGTACACCTTTCGTCATCCTTCCTATAAAGATAGCATTTGTTTATTCGTTTTATGGCGCTTGACCGTCCACAATTTCTCAACTTTCTTACCTTTCACCAACGAACTGACGACATTCCTCACAAGTTTGCCTTGCTACCAGCCACCGGCACCTTTGCCTTACTGAAAGCAAAATTTTTATTTCGCCGCATCGCACGAATCAAATCATGGTAAAATTATACCGTTTTATGACACCTTTTCGGCACGATCGTTTTTTGGGTGGGCGGCTGTGTTGTTGCCGCCTGCGGGGTCGGTCGATGTTGCCATTTTATTTTCATGCACCGTTTTGTATATCGTTTGCGCGCCGCTGGTAGAGAAGCGTTAGTGGCAGTATTTGTTGGCACCTTTTTCTTTCGGCACTGATTTGCATTTCTCGCTCCGCTCATTCGGTCGCATTAAGGTCTCTACTCAGATGCGGGCAGGTAGTAAAATGTGTTATAGTCACATCTTGGTCGTTTCTATAGGAAAGAGAGAGAGAGAGAGAATGAAAGAAGAAAGGGGTAAAAGATTTTATGGGTTTGTACTGTTTGACAGAAAGGTGTCCCATCTTGTACACAGTTCTGAAGCGATGATGCCGAACTTGCGATGCCCTCTGAAGAGGTTTTGGGTCTTCCAATTTGTTCACCGCCAAGCGCGCTGTGGTTGATGTAACTAATAACAATATTCATGAGGTAATGAATTTCGGGCGGCCATCATGGTGGTGGCCACCCAAAAGTCACAATAAAAGGAACTTCCAGTAACAGACGGACCTGTCCCGTGTTTGCATTTTGGAGTCGTTTGTGTATCCTCGTTTTGATGCAAATTTGTGGCGTAGAGCAAGGATTCTCTAAAAATCAGAAGGTGGTAGTATAAGAAACCAAGACAAGGACATCTCGAAGGAACAAGAAATTGACTCTCTGTGTCTTTCCGATGATGTGTTGACACTCTTGGAATGTTTTGGCGCAAGATTTTGCCAAAACATAAGCATCCGTGTCGTCCGCTGGTATATACCACGGTCGTCGTTACACGAATCATTGCCTTATTCAGCTCATAGATCGTCGTACTACGGGTACGTACGGCATTCAACCGAAGGTCGTCATGAGAAAGCATCCATCCGTCACCCACACAATGCGCGAAATCGGGACTTGCGGGACGAGTTCTTGGTGGGAAGGATGTGACGGTAACGATGTTTATTTTGCATACCCTCCCAACCGGCCCGAACTTTCTCCAAAACGGAGCAAGCAAAGGGAAAGACTTTCCTCGAGTGCTTCAGTTCCCGAGCATCGTCAGCATCATCATGCTCATCGTCAGCAGTTGCGGGGTTTTGTTGTACGAACGATGGCACAACAATAATTCTGAAGAATATATATTCATCCTGTTACGGTACCACCAGCGATCCCAATTTGGACTGAAATATCTCGAGTTGCGGGTGTGGTGTGGTACACATTGTGAAGTAGCGGGCTTTTGTTCTTGCGAAGAGTTTTGCTTGCTGTTGCGAAAAGCCTCAGAGAGAAGGGCCTGCAGCGTTGTAAGGAAAATTGCGGTCGTAGGAGAAGAAGTAGGACTTGAACAAACATTACTTAGCTCTGTCAACTTCTGGTTTCGGTTTGATTGATGTTGTCGTCTTGGTCGGTTTGTCTACTCTGGAATAGAATTGTGTGTTTGTGTAAGACAATCTCATTCCACCTCCGGTAGTGTGGCATCTTTTGAGCTTTTGCCAGTGAGAAGAGCGCCTCCTAACATTGGCAGCTTTCAAATAATTTTGGAGTCAAGTGTCAATCTCTCAAGGTCTGTGGGTGGCTAGGACTCCACTTCTTCACTGCTGCTCCGCATACCATTGTTTGTTTCTTCTCCACTCAGGGTAGGATTCTTGGCACACTAGACGGTGAGGCTTGGCAATGCGCTCTGAGCCGGGTGGAGCAAGAAACTTTTACCATAAGAATAAATCCCAGGGAATGTTTTCTGGATCACTTCACTTTACGGATTGGGTTACACACACTCGCATCAACTCAGGGTAGCTTCAGGGGATATGGAATGGATTCTGGTTCTTTTGCTCGAGCATCGTGAAATCCTCTGCAGATATTACAGACATTGAGGTTGTACGTGTGCGCACCAGTTTGTGTCATTTCCGGGAGGCATTCCGCGTATCCTCTCGGCGATCTCCTTGTGCAGGGGCGAAGTTTGCCAGAAGTGATATATCCGTTATAATACGAGACGGATGCTCACTCCTGCCGCCGCTCTTCTGGTTGTACCAAGTATTGTACCGCTGTTATAAACGCGTCGAGCACTGGTGATCCCTTTCACTGTGACGTCGATGTTGGTGAAACGATGTCGCAGGCGAATGTCACTCCTTTTCCCCCCGGTACAACAAGAAACGCAACAAAAAACTTTGCTCGCGCTCTCAACTCAGCTTTCGCCATCAACTTATCGGGGAGTGTGAGGATGCATCCCACCACCTCCTCTCTCACCCCATGCTCTTTGCTCCGCTGTGTTGGACTCGCAAGATCGGGAAACCAGCAGAGCGAGTAGGGCCGTGCTTGTTGAGAGTTCACCGGCAAAAAGCAAACACAGCACCCCAGAGCCAGCAAAATCCCCAAGAACACTTGACAGGGGAACAAATTCTTTCCGTCACCAAACCGAAATGTACTCTAAAGGTGGATGGGGATGCGAAAGCTTTTCCGATTTTCGATGTCAACGAGTTTTTCAGCTTTTCCCCGGCGTGTGTGTCTCTATCATCCAGTGCTACCACACCAAAGGCGCGAGCGTGTGGTGGAGAAAATGCAGCTGGAAAAATGGGTTCCTAAAGGACCGACAACCAACGTTGCGCCGTGCCGAGGATGACGTGAGAGAGCTAAGGAAAACGAGATTTTATCGTTTGTCGTTGTGGCGTGTGGTAGTTTTTTCTTGTGTCTGTTGCTGTGCCCGGCGAAGGTCCCGACTAACAGTTGGAAAATGCTCTTTCGTGGAATCTGCACGTCATGTTGCGTTCCGAGATACACTTCCGGCCGGTGCTGTATGTCCACTGTGTCCGACATTCGGAGTTTGTTTTTATTTTTTCGCTTCTCCTTGCACTCTTCAGACCGGTGATAAGGTGATTCGGTGAGGAACATAAATTGTTATCGACAGCGGTACTTCTGCGTGGTGTTGCCGTTCGATCCCTTGTTTTGGTATGGCAATCAAGAGCTCTTGAGCACATCCTCACCAGAGACAGGGAAATAAAGTCTTTCTCGCTTCAGCTGGATATGGAGGGGTAGATGTATCTCAATCGATTGAATAATAGTTTACCATCACCTCGGACAGGCATCTATTCAAAGTGAATGTGCATCTGTGTCGAGATCGGTATACTCAACGACACACACGGGACACGACAGCAGGAACTTAAACTGTGCGAACCGTACCAGCAAACCGTACATGTGGCATATGTGAAAACTCTAAAAGACCCAGACAAAATGAAAAACTCCTCTCTTCTTCGATTGGTACGCTAGGGATACTTCCGGCTGCGGGAAAACTCGTTCCATGATGCTCGTTCTCGCATTGAAATCGAAGGCAGCAAACAAACCAATCGCCGTCCGAAAAAAAAAATGAAAGAATTCTTCCCACTCTCGGTGATGCAGAAATGATTCGAAATGGATATGCCCTTGTTTTGTCCTCCGCAATCCGTTGTACCTCCCTTCTCAGTGCGATTTTTATTGGACAAAAGAAGGAGGAACCATGCTAATGCATACGGAAACATATGCGACACGACAGTTGTGTTGTTTCCTACTTCCTAGGGCAAGACACCAGGATAGAGTTTTCGGCAGCTTGTGTGTGCTCTCAGGGAATCCGGTACGTTTGGCTAACCAAAGCGTATAAAAACTGTGATTCTGCCAAACCATCAAAACCCGCCGGGAGCAAATTTTTGGTTGGCCCAAATCGAATATTCATACATCCAGTCAGTCAGAATATGCACATATCTCCCCTGCTGGTCCTGAGAGAGGACACAGTACCGCGCGCCGCAAAAGAACGATCGGTGGAGAATGATTTTGGTGGGGTGGAAAAAGTGTTTCCCCTTTTGTTCTTTTTTTTTATTGTGTCACAGCCAGTCGATAGGCTTACAAGGATTCTGTTTTTTTTTTATAAAAGGGAAAATATAGAGCCGCGTTAAATGTGTATGACTGCGTGAGCCTTAAATGAACAGAAACATAAAAGGATGCATCATGCTGCTGCAACGCCCTTTGATCGTGTTTTTCTGCTCAAGTGGTATGCTTTTTAAATGCCTTCCCGTGGTGCGTGGTGAGCGCTTTTCCATCCCGTTGGCGCAAACAAACAAATAACGAAACAGAAAAAAAAAAATCACCCGTTCGTTTTGTTCCGAACCGTAATCAATAATTTAACAGCCATTAATTTTCCCTTCTGTGTTTGTGTGGCGCGTTCGTGCAATTGCAATGCATTTGATAGTAGCGTGTGTGTTATGTCTGCATGCATGTGCAACGGTGTGCTCCACCAGGAGTGGAAACGAAACAGGAAACGGAAGGATCACCGGCACGTGGGAAGAGGGCGTTTGTCGTACCGTTATTGTTGCTCCGGTGAAGCTAATTTAATTTGTACAAAATAATATCGTTACCACTTCATGTATCTATAGACATAGACTCGGGGTGGGTGGGCTTGTGGGACAGTTGAATTGCCTTCCTGCTCTCACCGAGATGCCATTCCTGCCGATGGAAAATACACAAGGACATTCCTGCAGACTCATACCCACACAGAAAGTACATTATCGGGGTTGGCATCTCGTGCAGAATGTTTGGAGACTTTTGGTGTGTAAACCCTTCCCCTTTGCTGGGAGGGAATGCGAGGGAACAGGTGGACGGTCAAACACATTCCGTTCTCCACCACTCTGTTATGTTCCATCGGTGTGAAGCTCTTCTTCCACTTGTACGGAGTGCCAAATGTGCCAAATTCATCGTGTCATTTAATAAAATTGTCAAAACTTGCTGACTACTCCGTCCGTGTGTTTCCCTTTGTCCTTTTCTCTTGCCGCTCCGTTTTGCTGTGCGATTTTTCCGACTCGGGAGGGATTTTTTTTTTACCGAGCAGTAACACCAATATATGGCCACTTTTTTCCCCCCCCCCCCCCTTTTGCAACAGATTTCATGCCATACACACAGCCACACTGAGCCAAGCTGTGTGCAGCAGTAGCAGGAAACACCACACCGTGTGGTTACGACGTGGAACGAATCGAATAATTTTATTTGACAGACCAAACCGACTGAAACCGGTCCAGCCGGTCGCAGCCCGTTCCCCTTCCAGCCCCTTCTGTCCGAAATCCTTTTTATTCTCTGCGTTTTTCGTTGCTGTGTGTGTCTGTGTTGCATGGAGGGAGTTTATATTGAAAATGTTGGAAAACTGGGAAAAAGTACCATACTACACAGGATCAAACAATTTCCCAGGACGAGGGGAAAAAAGGGTGAGAGGGGACCTACGGCTTCGGGCGTCAGTACACGAGAGTGTGGAAGAGTAGCTTCCATTGGGGGTGGAATATATGGAGTGTTGTTTTTTTTTTTTTTCGCTGGAGCTGGTGGATTTATGCAGGAAGGTCTTTTTTATTTAAATTATTTTTGGCGAATGAAAATTCCATTCAACTCCGAACCCCGAACCTGAGTGGCGCGGGGGCGACTTTTGACGTTTGCCTTTTTTGCCCCCAAAACTTTGCCAACCGATCTCTGTATATCCCTCCCTGTGTTATAGTACAAAAAAAAAGCTGAACCCCTAATACACATACAATCGACCGGTTGCAGGGCGGGAAATGATGAAATCAGCCCCGGGGGTTATGGGGATGGTTTTCCATTGAATAAAATTCCATTTTTGCTGTGCACATCGGTGGCAGTACAGGCTATCCTGTCCGTCCGCTGGAAAACCTGACATTTATCGGGAATGGGTGAAAAGCGCACTCTCCAACTACATGGCGGGAAGGAATAGTTCACGTTTGAGCAGACGACTTTTTGCCAACGGTGTTTATTTACTGCCAGCAGTGTGCTGCACCCTCACGGTAGTGTAGTAGCGCCAGTAGTAGCAGCAGCAGCAGCAGCGGTAACGGCAAAGTTATCCGATCGAGTGCACGTCCACCAACCCGCTACAACAAGTGAATTTATTCAATTTCATTCCTTTACGATTGAGGAGAATTTAATTCCAATGGAGAGAGACCAAATGGTGGGGGAAGATTTTCCTTCCCCTCCCATCGCGCGTGGTAAATTGTGTTGAAAGAGGGCGCACAGAGAGACCACCCATTATCGATGTGCATCGCTCTACACCGCAATCTGTTTTCATTCCTGTTAATTTACTCTGAAATCTTTCGTTTATCTCTCTGCCCCCGTTGGCAGCATCTCCGTTCTCGTTCGCCCGCCTTGCTGGATTAAGTGCAGGAGAACGAGCCCACAACTACACAACGACGACTAGCGCTGGTTTTATGGGCCTGTCGAGAGCAATTGAACCATCATCCCGATGAACCGTTGTGTGTAGGCCGCATGTTTCTTTCATACCGAAGGGCGTATGCTTTTGTTTATCAATCCGATTTAATATCAAAAGCGTGTGTTGGGGGGAGGGGCAGCGGGCAGTAGTAGCGATGTTGTTGAAGCAAAATGGTGCGCCGAAAAAAAAGGTTTCCCCTATGGCGGCTGTATTTTGAATGAAATTGTTCTCCCTCTCTCGCTCCCTCACGCTTCTCTGTCTCTCTGTTTCCCAGTTGGATCGATAAATTCGATTTCCTATCTCCTTTCGACGCTTTTCCTCGGCATTGTTCCCTCTCGTTCTGTTTTCTTTGTTCTCAAATAAGGAAAACAGTTTTCCAAGCGGCGTCAAGCGGTGCTCGTATCCTTCCAAGTTGGCGTGAGGCGTGCAACACAGCTGAGAGTGTCTTTTTCTCTCTTTCGCTCTTCCGTGCTGGAAAATTCGTTATCCTGTTTTTTCGCTCGCCCGTCATCTCTTTCCAGCACGCTGTAGAATGTGGAAAATCCTTGCTGCTGCTGGTGGTGGTCCTTTTTTTTCCATCCCCTGAAAAAGCGTTTCACTTTTCGCAAGTCATTTTCTTCCCCCTTGAATCCAACGCCAGACAAGGGACAATGGCCCAGGCGGGGATCTCGTTATTCTTTCCGGGGCAAGTACGCTCACATGCAAGCGACTGCTCGACCATGGGACGTTTTCACTCCATTATGATGATGATATATCTATCTATATCTTTCGCGCGTATGCCATCTATATCGAGCAATAATTCCATATCCCTTATGGCTATATGTGCGGCGACAGCCGAAAGCGACCGATATCGTGTGCTGTCTGGTATCATATTTTATCGTCTTTTTTTCCCCTTACCTCCTTGTGGGGGTGGCCCAACACCGTGTGGCTTATCTTCTGGCGGTGTGCGGTTTTGTGGCATGCGGAAGCTCTGCTAGGGATTAAACAAAAAAAAAAACAGAACAGAAGGGAAGTAGGAAGAGCGAGAGTGATATGATATGCTTATCCTGCTGTTGAATGGTGCTCAAATTCGTCGTCAGGGAACATAATCTTTTGGATCGAATCTGCTGCGCTCATCCGTTAACCCCCTACGAGCCCCGAGCGGTTGGGTTTGCTGCTATGGGGACGCCTTGTGTGTACCCTCTCGCAAATCAATATTGTGTCGCCATGTGTCGGCTTTTGAAGATTGCTTTTCCAATCGCTTGCTGAACGGCGTCACCCGTGTGTTCGGTCACATCGTTTTGAACGCCCTGGTTGTGGCAGATTTTTTTTCTGCTTCGTTCGTTATCGTTTCGAAAAAAAAAATATACATCCAGCCAACACCAAAGGACATAGCATAGCGATGGAGTCTCGGGCTGGGGTGTGGAAAATGTGTGTTTGACGATAGCAACGACGAACCGGCTAAAGCGACAGTGATTGAGTGTCGAATTGCGGACAAAATGTTTGCGGGTTGTGTTGTATTTTTATTAATAAACTACGACCGACAGTGACACAGCGCGAGAGCGAGCAAGAGCGACTGACTTTTCCCCCGTTTGCCATATGTCATGGCTGCTTGTATCGCAACCAAAGCGCGAAACGCGAAATTGGGCACCGCCGGATGTAGCTTTTCCCTTTATTTGTTGGAGCACACTGCACTCTCCGCCTCGGTTAAGCGAGACACATCGCAACGCCTAATGGAGTGAAACAACCGCGTCTTCCTTCCGATATGGTGTAGTTTGGAAAGAGATAAGGTGACGTGTGAGAGAGAAAGAGAGAGCGAAAGACAGGATGACATAAGACGTATTAAAAGGGAAGGCAGGCAGGGGATGACCCGCAATCGGAAATTGGTGTGAAGCACTGGATTAGTGATAGAGAGTGAAGGTACCCAAAGAAGGTGGTGGAGCGGGGGAAGGTAGAACGAAACGAAGCGTGAACATTTGTGGCATTTCGGAAACGGTCGCCACCCGGGTAATTGGATGAAGGGAATTTAAGTGGCAAATGATACATATTTCCACCCGTCTTTCCGCCAACGAAGGGAGCATTGCTCGTTGGACGCGCTTTTCGCCATCGATTTTTAGCAGCGAGCTGCTGTCCCTCGTTTTGTTTGTCATGCCACCGCGGGTTGTTTGTAGGAAGGCTATGTGTGAAATGCGATTTACCGACGCCCGTTCCTCTTCGGTTGTGTGTGCCTTTTCCACTGCCAAGTGCGACGGTGGAATGCTTTTGAAGATGTTACGCTGTGCAAACCCCTCCGCCACCAACAAGCCATGACAAACGAGAGAAAAGGGTTAATTTGCAGTCGGAAGCGATTAACCCGCGTAGAAATGAGGGGTTGTGGGAAAAGGTTTGGCTCCTGTCGTAGAGGTCTAAGTGGCCTAGAAGTAGAGACATACTCAAGTGTGGGCAATTTGTAAGGAAATGTTTTCCACGATGACCTGCGGCGAATGTCGGTATTCGAAAGTGTAATACACTTATCGCCGTGGAATGCTCAGAGGGAATTGTACTTTCAAGGACATCTGTTGATGAAGGACGCTATCCTTAAGTGAGGACGACGTGGCTTTACGTCCAGGAGTTGTCTTGGGATCGTATGCACTAAAAAAAGCACAAGTTTATCATGGTTTTGTGGGACAGCTAGAAACTGGGAGTTTGTATACATTATTTATTAAAAAATAAATCTCGCAATTTTATTAGTTCATTTGCGTGCTATTTGCACTCTCTAGCGCAATCTGGCTCTGCTTTAACGCTGCCTGGCAGTAGTTAGCGGAACCATGCAGCACTGTTGGGCAGTGACGTTCCACTGGAAGTAAGATATTTTTCTAATTTCTTTTGCTAAAGCTGACCGGAATTCGTTAATTAATTGTTGATGTTTATTATTTGTAGTACGTAACAGACAAAACTTCAAACGCCATGTAAAACACGCCAAAATGCTGCCAGATAGCGCCACTATAGTAGAGAATTAGGAATTACGCTATTCATGGCCAGGAAGAACTATCTGGTCACATAAATATACTAGGATGAAATCAGTCTTCGGGGTTAACGGAAAGTTTATTGTTGAGTGCGCTTCGATTCGAACCCAGCTTTTCCATTTCTCCCCACCTGCAACTTACACATGACACCATACAGCCAGCCCACAGTCACTAGTGTTGAGCGCAAACAAAAAGTCAATCTAATTGAAATTTTATCAACTCCATCTCGTGCCAGCCCAGCAGCGCTGGCTTCCCGTTTAAAATCGTCCGCCACCGGTGTTTGCGGCTCACCTCACCACCGGTGTGCAATAAACATTTAACTGTCAGGGACATTATCATCTTATTGCCCGTATCAGTACTTTATTTTCCTGATTGCCTGCCACAAGGTCTACCGATTTAATGCCGTGCTATTACAAACGCAAATAAAAGTGGATGGAGCAGGAACAAAAAAAAAAGACATCGGCGCAAACATTCGAAATGTGTGTGTGTGGTGTTGCCATAGTAGCAGCAACGACAGCAAGGAAATGAATGAAAGTTCACCGTTTTTCGCCGCGGTGAAAAGAAAAGACTCCGAAACACAGAATCTGTCGGTGCAGAGAGCGCGGCAATGATAATGGGGTCGACCCGCTGGTGGATAATTAGAGAGCACTATCATCATCATCATCATCATCATCAGTGAAACTCACCAAACACGGTATAAGTAGCGCCTGGGGCGGGAACGCCTGTCGGATTACTGTGGGGAGCAAAAACAAAAGCTGCACGTAAAAAAAAGAGAAGAACTGTATCCTAAGAGAAACCGTGGAGTTTGCCTCACTTTAAACAGAAGAACGAAAGAAAGAATGGCGAACTCCTCTACCATGCACAGTCGAAAGAACACCAAACCTGTGTACCTGACCCACAGCACCCATCAAGAGCCTCACAAGAAGAAGCGCACAACTACACTTATACACCTTTTCTGCTCCAGATCGTTGTTCGTCTTCTTCCTCAGTTGAAGAGAGAGGGGGCATATTATCTTTACCAGAGCGACCCCATGGTTTAAGATACCGCCAATGGTCGGAAGAGCCAAGCACTCGCGAAGAGTGGAGGCACTCGAGAGCGCGCGTTTGCTCTTCATCGTCATCTTGGCCGTTCGTGGTCATTTTTTCCTTTCTTAGCCCATCCGTTGCAATACCTTCTGGAACCCTGGCGGGGTTAGCACACGATGGTTTCTTCCTTCTCTTTAAGTAGCGTAGTCGTTTCTGCAGCAAAAGAAATACGCCTCCGTCCGTGCAGAACCTCATTTGCTGTGCGAAGCAGCAAAGCAGAAAAAGCAACCGATAGGCCGTAAAGAATTACAAAAAAACAGGGTGAAAAAAGAAAAGGCAATACTGCAAGGTGGTAAATCGACCGTCAACCAAAGACTCCGACCCAATGTGCCGGACGCGAGGGAAGGTATGGTGGGTGGAAATGGAAATCTGAGCCGCGACCGACCCGCGCGCGCTCGCTCATATATTTCTGATGGGCGCGCCCGGATTGTCGGGTAATTATGTAAATGATCATCAAACCCCCCGAGTGTGTGGAGGTTGGTATGTGGATATCAACATTTCGAAATGATATCCGCTATCTCTCTGCGCTCGTGTCTCGCGATATGATATGCAGGCAACTTCACAGAACCGAACGTACAGGGGCAGCAGGGGCGGGCAACTGGTGATGGGATTATAAATGTGATCACCGGCCATCACCACCGCCATATCATCAGAAGGAGAAGGAGGAGACTGGGAGGCGGGGCAGGTCTGACGATCTCTCTCGGGCACGGTCGTGAACGTCGCCATTATCGTAGCCATTGGCAATTCCGAAATGACGTGACGCGGCCGCCGTCACGGGGCGCACCACGAACGGCTTAATAGAAGAGAGCAGAAGCGTGAGATGTGTACCGACCGCGAACGGGCGAAGACATCAGGTGGTCGAGGGGTGGAGAAAAGCTGAAAGGCAACTAGCATACGGCAGGATAATTTAGTTGTTTCGTTTTATTTTTTCGCTAAACCCGATCTAGTAGCGCCATTTCTCGCTACCTATAATTAGGATAAGAAATAAATTGTGACGTGATGGCTGCTGACGTCACCTTGCCTACCTTTTGGTCGGGGTTATCGATTTGGACTTTGGGTGTGGGACGCGCACTGTGTACAAAAGGTGATAAGAGAGTGGATAATGGAATACACATCTGCGTCACATCACACCGACAAAGAAAGTGTTCCCCCATCCCGATGAAGTCTGCGAGTCACCGCACATGTGTCAAGCTGTTGCGAGACGTAGTTTAAATTCATACAAAGTTCCAACTGGGACCACTGGTAAACAAAATGTAGAACATTTAGCAGATGATTAAATAGACATTGAGATTGGCGCGAGAGTGGGGAAGAAGTGTCACCCAGGGACGCCCAAACTCTCCACACCCGGCCTCTGAGACGTTAAGTGACACTTGCTCACTGGTAGCAGAGACACACACCGGCGTTGTGCGTGCTGCTGCCACACCTATTACACCAGTTTGCGGTGGTGTGTTTTCTGTTAACGCCTTTGCTCAAATTAGCAAAATGTTTTCCCTCGCCTCCATCCTGCCTCTCGCTTAACTGGCAAACATTTCCTCCCGGTGTGTTTGTTGATGGATGCTGCGTTTACAAGCAAGTGTTTCTTAATTCGCACTTAAACAAGCTTATACAATCGAGTGAAGTGTATTTAGCAGGATTGGTTGTGTAGGTAGTTTTGTTGTTCTTTGATATTCCCGGATGACATATGGTATTACACACAACTGGAGGGTGTTGTTCTTTCCCGCCCCACTTTCATATTGTCATCGTGGCAAAAGAAGTGTTGATGAGTAGTCTTTACTTTGGCTCTTACGGGGGGCGTAATGGACACTTTAGAACTATAAGAAACAATTATCGAACTCAAACGCGTCATAACGAGTGTTTGACAAGTCGATTAGACTCTCTTTTGACATCTCTAACTGAACGTATGTTATTGTCTACAATTGGCATAATCTGACTAAAATAGAGACACAATCCTGGCAAACAGCTTTTCAGATCAATGCTAGGGAATTTGAATAACAAATTTACCTTTTTTTTATTTTAGCAAAGCATATGAAATGAAGCGGAATGCTTTTGTATGGATTTTAAATTATTATGAGAGTAGCAGTCAAATGTGTTGAGTGTTTAGACTGTAGACTTTTTTTTTATTGCAACATAGAGCCCATTGTTGTGCAGTGGGGAAAACTCAAAAAGGCCGTTATTTTGATACGTTCACTTAACGATCATCATCGTTGAGACCACGAAGGTTGGTGTGACAATTCAATAAAACTTAACCAATTCCTCTGCTCCAATCATCGCGCTTATTGTGCGGCACTCCCCCCCCCCGCCCCCAACCGGGGGAGGGCGCCCTCCTAACAGCAGTACACTTGAAGCCGAAAAAGGCAACGAAGCGTTTCTCTCCGCACCCTTAAACTGCGGCGATGAAAACGGCAAGATTGAATTGATGTTAAGCAGCTAAAGCAGAGGCAAGCGTGTGTGCACGACCGGTAAAGAAGCGCGTTCATGAAAAACCACGCGCATCGTTTTACGCACATCACCATCGCTCTCCGCCGGCAAGCCGAGCTCGTGGCGTGGCTGAGCAGGGCCCGTAACGATGATGACGAAAAACGACGACGTGCGTGTTTGTGACGGTTCGGTGCAGTTTCAACAAATTAGCTGCATAATCAATAACAAGCGCGCGCTGGGTGGGTAGCAGGCTCGGCTACCAAGCGTTTTGCGAACGACACGCTTGTTTGACGCGCTGTTTGAATGGGAAAAAGCAGAACCGCCCGTGCCGCTCTTCCGCTACCCGTTCCAATCACTTTTCACACTTTGTCAAAAAGTGTGGAGTTGCGGCAAACAAAAAAAAGTAACAGTCTCCAAGCTGTGGTGGTCGTGCTCCATCAACTGATTGGTGGGAAAAGACCTTTCAAACCGAGCGGCAGGATATCGTTCGCATTGCAAGCAGAGCTTGCAGTAGCAGTTGGGGTCCATCTTTTTAGCATGAGCATCTTCCCTTTTCCTCTGCACGATCGTGCCATCCACTCCTTGCCGTTGCGGCAGTTGCGCGCTACCGTGCGTGTGGCAGCAGCGAAGCAGCTGGAGGTAACACGGTAAGCGAGAAGCGAAAAGATGGGAAACATTGCCGTCGGTTGTCTTGGGTCTCGTTAAAATTAGTCTGCAGATTGGACGTAACGGAACCACGGCATCCCTAACCTCTCCACGTCGGCAAGGTTTTATGTTTTATTTTTGCTCGCTCGTCTGCTTTTCGGTGGTTCTCATTCCACCTTTGGCCCCGTCGGCTCAAGGATCATCAGTTTCTTCGCTTGCGCTTCTTCGCAAGTTTTTATTTTCGCAACCCTCCTAAGGGAACACCCCCCCCTGAAGAGAGATAACCGAGGCACGTCTTATGGTGTGTGTGTGTGTGTGTTGCCTGGTACAATGTGTGTTCCGTCACATTCTTCAACGTTCGCTTTACGTTCGCGAGAAGCGCTAATAAGACACGCAGATAGGAAGGGTACCATAGGGAGGAACTACTCTACCCGGGAATGGGAAGAATTATGAAGGATGGTGCGCCTTTATGCCTTTCGTCATGTTCATCACGTTCACTCAACTGCCTAATACGGAGCAAATTATGATTGCAAGTGGGTTGCATCGTTTCGCTTTTTGACGTGCATCTGTTAGAGGAGCTTATCCAGCGAACTGCAGCAACCATAGTGTTGCAGTTTAGACCTTCGTTCTTCCCCAGAATCGCCGCGCAGAGATTTATGTCCCTCCGGATAGAAGAGAAAAAGGTGCCTGAAATGGTTTTACTTTATTTGAAACGCTACACGCTGTCCGGTGTGAAATATGACTTCGCTCGGTAGCGTTAATCGAATCGAC
This sequence comes from Anopheles epiroticus, assembly GCA_000349105.1. Taxonomy (NCBI): domain Eukaryota; kingdom Metazoa; phylum Arthropoda; class Insecta; order Diptera; family Culicidae; genus Anopheles; species Anopheles epiroticus. The sequence goes on from KB671665.1 coordinate 191,930, forward strand.
ACCCGGTCGTAGCAGTTACCTCCGAGAGGAGTCATCCAACGAGAGAAGGCCAACTAGCTTAATCGTAGGGCTTGAACTGATTCGGCCTTTTTGCCCCCCCCCCCCACCTCCACTTTTCTCTTTGACCTTCTAAATCATTCGGGTGGTGTCCGGTTGCTCTGGATTCCAATCCCCGCAAAGATGAACTTTGCGCTTCGCGGGAATCTCGCTCCTTCCGAAAAGTGGAAGCGAAATTTATAGGTTCCTAATGGTGTGGTGTGGTTACGGCCAGGTATGTAGAAGTAACGTGCCACCACTTTCAGCACCCTCCGGTCACACCAATCGTTCGGGTGGGATGGTTTTCGGTTACCACACCTAGCCTTAGTCGAGGATTGGATGGCTTCCAAAAGCTGCAGAAACTCCTACGGGACCATTGCGAAGAGATTACTCGCTTCCGCAAAAGGGCCACAGCTGGCTGGCATCCCTTGGGCAATTTGGGACAGAATAAGGGATGCGCCCCCGATGTAATGAAAATTCACTGACCACAACACGGCACGGATGATAGGAGGGTGTAAAGATTTATGTACTCACTGCTCTACTAGCTTCCCAACCGCGGGCGCGCTTCGAACACGTGAGGAAGACCTGCTACACTGCACCAACGTACACCTCACGGTTGTGCTGCTGCTCGGTTCATTCCTGCAGACCTTGCAACCAGGGTGATATCGGGAGTTTGATCATTAAATGGAAACACACTCCGTACGGCCAAGAAGACTTTGCTGCCGGGCAGAACCTGAGGGTTCACTGCTATGGACTGCTCCCATCCCTACCTCGACTACCCTATAGATCGTGCTGTCTCTGTACTGTCTTAATATAGTTCAGTTTTCCTTGTGGTAAATTTCACGCTTGAACAAATAACTCGCTAGATGCGCGTACGTTCGCTTTCTTTCCTGCAGAGAAGGTAGGCGAGATTTTCGGCAAGTTTGCTTCATTAGCGTTGTTGAGCATGGTTAAATGTTTCCCCCCTCGGTGTTGTCACCGGTGTCTCTTGGCTCGTTGACTATCGACCACACAGCAGACACCCACGGCGAGGAGAACACATGCACACGATTTGTGGTTGATGACAACCAAAACAAGAAGGTACTCCGCGGAGAAGAGACTGGTTCACTGGTTTTGATGCCGCTAGTGCACGCTCCTTCACGCTGACAAGTTGGTTTCGTTGCTGCACGATGTGGTGCAAGAGTGTTCCTCCCTGGGGGGAGATACTGTGCAGTCTGTTCCCGATTTATGCTGTTATTACCTTGCATAGGAATGCGCATAAATTGAGTATCTCGTTTTTAAGGAATAAAACCACTAGGATAGGGTGTTGCGGAGAATTATTCAATAGCTTAACCGTAAGCTACACTAGCGCCTCCTGGCGCATGATAGCCAAACTTAGTTACCTCGTTAATCGGTGAAGCGTTAACTGTTTATTTATTCCTCTTTTTTGCATATGAGCTGGAAATTATAGTTAAACGTTTTAGTACGTCATTGTTCGTGCATTGTTGCACCCTTATTGGGATCTAAAAACGATACAAAATAATTTTACTCTACGATAATTGATTTAACCATCCAGAATTAAATAGATAGCTCCCATCAAGCACCGTAAGCTAATGTACTCCTAAATTTTGCTCTTTGTACAAAATCCTTTATGAAGATTATTGGTACTCTCAATAAGTGTAATATTTCTTATACCAATATGTATAAACAAATTTACCAATTGCTGGATTTTAGTTTTAAAAAAATCCTTGTACGTCGAATACTGTGTAACTCGGGAACAGACTGCACCACTGGTTCTGTTAGTATCTACTTGGTATTCTGCTCACGATCCCAACCAGTGTTCCAATTCATCACTAATTTGGACATGCGTGTGTGTCTACATGTGCGTGCCTTACTGTAGAAATTCCCTTAAAAGCGGTTGAAAGTATTAGTTCGACAGAGAGAGAAGAAGGAGCCAAAGAAATAAAAGATCGGAAAGGGAGCAAGAGATGCGCGTTTGTTTTCTTTGGGTAATTAAGATTTTTCAACGTCAATTGCGGCATGTAATAAATTACACACACACACACACCCTCCCCAGCCCTCATCCGCAAGGACCAACCCTTGTGTTGATGCAGTGTATCTGGTCAACCGTACAGAAGGAAACGACGCGCTTCGTTATGGGAATTTCTTTGCCCTTTCCATCTGGTCGTCGTTGTCGTCGACAACCATCTGTTTGGCGTGCCTCACGGGTTGGCGGAGCGAGCGGCAGGCCGACCGTGCACACGAGAATGACAAGCGACGTTATTGTGTCGGCATGGCGTTTTTCGAAACAAATTCCTCGAATTAAAGGGCTGGCGGAGGCTGATGAAGGATAGAGGAAGGTGCGCGCGTGTTTGTGTGTGTGTATGCAACGCACGAGCGAAAACTCGTTCGTCGGTGGTAGAACATGACAAGTATTATTGGGCGGGCGCATAGAAGACCCATGCTTGATGATGGCTCGGGTGCTAAATTAGTCGCCGTGGCAGGTCTATGCGCTATGCCGTTGCGAATATTATTAAGTCGGCAGAAAGCGCAACTAAAGCGCGACTAATAGAGTTGATCTATCTTGTTCTGCTTTAGCCGGGCTGTCCACGATTTCGCCTGTGCCACGTCTGGTATGTGTTATGTGTACGTCCGTCCGGTCCCCGAGGATGAGGAGGGTAGTTTGGTTGTTTGTTTTATGTCGCTTGGTTGGCGTGGCGCACACTCTCTCGGGTAGAGTGATAATTTTGTGTAAGTATGTCATCGCCACGCACCGTTTGGTTGGGTGTATTCTTAAGTTTGGTACAATTTGTCAATAAGGCACCGATCTGCTAACCATCGAACAAGACTAACAAACGAGACTTTGTGGTTCGAAAAACATTTCTGTACCTCCAACAAGGATAATCCAACCAGAAGATTGTTACCGTGTGATATCATCTTGATGACGAAAGCGCATGCACACCTTCGCTATGTCATGTATTCGTTATGCTGCTAAACAGCTTGTACCATGACAGGCGATAAGTTACTCGCCGACCTGAACCGATCCGGTCTCTCCACTGTCGCGCTACCGTTGTGGAACGGTGCTACCGGTGCTACACCAACCATAACCATACCATACAGAACACCGTCTCGGCCCCCGGGAGGTAATGTGATGAATGGTAAACGAATAATCGATTTCTCAGGCCAAACGTGTTGGGGATGGAGAAGGCAGAACACCGGCATTCCACCGACAAGGTGTGGAACGACGTGTGAAGAGTGTAATCGAAGGCTCATTTGTTCGTCACTTCATCACGCTTTGTGTGTGTATGCTTTTGCAACGAACGCGTATAGCTTGTTCTTGTTTTCTACTCGCTGTAGACCACCGGCAGTAGTCATTTTGTCGAGCTTTTTTACCAGATTGTGTCAAAGGCGTACTATGGGCACTTTTGTGGTTCACTTAACATAACCACCCGACGCGAACACGAGTCAGTAAAAACGAATGGTGAAGGGATGGTGGGTAGAGCTACGTGTTTCTTGCTTCTGAGACTAGTCAACCCAGGCTCTGCTGTCAGCTAGTCACTCAGTTAGTCAGTCAGTCAGTCAGTCAGTCAGTCAGTCAGTCAGCGAACCAGTAAACGTGCCTAAAGGATAAGTGGTGTGCGGCACAGAGCGGTGGAATGAAGCGAACTAACCACCCCAACAGGCGTACAAAATGGGAGGGAAAAAAACGCTACCACCACACAACAGTAGCGAACATCATCATCACCACACACGCTCAAGTGGCTGTGGGTCGGACCTTTAAACAAGCCGTTAATATGCTGCCCGCGGAATGTGGGTCTCTCCCATGCATTCTGTGATATCACATAGTGGAGGAGTGGCGCAGCGAAGAAGAAATGACCAACCATCAACCGTTACAACCATTCTCTCCTCGTCCCATGTCCAACGGGAGGAATGCTTCCTTCAGGCCCTCACCTGCTTGGTGATAGTTTTGTGCAGGCGAGAGGAACGAGCAGGTAGGTCTGTACGGGTTGAAGTGTACAGTGGACGGCGGCAGTACATTGGCGTTCGTTGCGGTTAAGATGAATTTTCACCTCGTTTAGCCTTTTCGGTGTTCAGGGGGTCGTTTCGCACGTCACATGAGTTGCGCGGATACGCTTACTTTATCGCCAGTGTTGCCAGTCGTTTACCGCGGTTGTTTTCTATACTATCACTTGATCGACACTAGTGATCCACCTGGTGGCAGCTGGTGGAAGCTGTCAACAAGAATATTTATTGTTTTGCCCCAGTAATCGTAGTATTCAATTTCAAGTATTCAAAAAATACCACTCTATGACGGGAGTGAAAAAGTTTGAATTAAGAAGAAATTAAGGGTAGTTAATTATTTAGGAATTTATTCTCCAAAGAGTTAATTAACTCCCGAAAAGTTTTATCTGTGCGAGGGAGTTGCTAGTGCGGGATAGAAAGTTGATGACTTTTTGGAATTTAACTAGCGCAAGAGTTAGTTGACTCTTAGCACAGATTTAAATCCCTTCATTCACTCTAAAGATTCAGTTCACTCGCTAACTCTAACTCTTTACGCTCATCGCTACTGTAAACCAATGCCTTTATAGACGATTTTTTGCAAACTATATCATGGGACTGATTTTTACAAGTATTTGTGCTCACTGCCATAACATCAGGCTGCTGGAAACTCGGAAAGTTAACTACAGCTTTAAGTCAACAACGTGCACGTTTTATGTGTGGACTTTCTTTGGACCTATCTTGAGGCAACGTAGCGACAATGGAGCGCAAAACTAAAGGCAAGATACTTCATTAGTGTGACACACCAACTCTAACAGTAGTTAAAAGGTGGCTTACAATCGTGCTTGATGAGAAGATGAGTTCGTGTTTTGCTTGTCATCATTAGAACTACCTTTACTGTGTGTGATAAACGACAGAAAGGCACAGCAGCAGCAGCAGTCCTCCAATCTCAGTGAAAGGAGGAAGTTTCACTCGAGACTTGTGGTGTCTTTCTCCAGAATTCCCTTTTGGTTGGAAATGCGTTGACAGCAATGGCGACGTGAATTTCCTACTCTTTATCGTTCTCCAACAAAAAAGGGCCATTCTCCCAAACGGTGTAGTAACCCCACGAACGAACGGAGCTAATGAAGATGTATACATCGATCGTCACCTCATCGTAACCGCGGTCTCTCGACATCATTTGCTACGTTAGTGGGACGTGAAATGTCACCAGTAGCAGCACCGGCAGCAGCAGCACCAGCATCATCATCACCTTCAACCGTGGACGTCAACGTCGTTATCGGAACGACCGGTTTTTGCGCGGGCCCGAGTATTGGACGGGCTCCGTTTTGCTGCGGAGGACGGAGAACTTAAAATGGCAAAAGACATTAACGGTAATTATGTGTGCACGGGTTATGTGGTGGAGACGTCCATGAAAGGGCCTCTCGCCATCGAGAGAAAGAGAGAGGAACGGTTGGATGAAGGACGGCTTTCTTCTGCTCACCGATGCGGCAGCAGGGAGTTTTCACCCTCCAGCGACACCTCGGAGTTATTTCTGCCAGCGCTTGTCGGCGTCACCGTCCGCGTGTGTATAAATAAAAATGATATAAATTGCAACCTGCCATGCAAACGCACCCATTCGCGTGTTGCATCGCCATGATAGAGGACAGGCAGCCCAAGGAGGAGGAGAACACGCTTGGCACACGCGTGATAAATTTTGCTGCCTTCGCACTTAATCTCGGCGCAAATTTGTGCCGCTTATTATTTACTCTCATAATCTCGGGGGGGAAGTGCGAGATGAGATATCCGCCGGTAAAGCCGGTTTTTGTGGTAGTTCGGAAATCCGTGCTAAAACTGTACACCCTGTGGCTTCTTGTCAAACCATAAAAAGCTGTAAAGAAGAACCGAGAATGCTGATATTTATTGAAATTAGCTTTAAACTGTTTGCCTGCTTTGCGCCCTTTTGCTTGAGCGAAAATCCGAAAACGAACAGCTCGCCTTCTCAAGGGTCAGCGAATGGCGTTTATAGTGATTGGTTTAATACTCTCGCTTCTGGGTGTTTGTTTGTCCAAGGCACGGAGCGTAACTTTCATGGCAAAAGGACCCCGTCCGGCATCCGTCCGGTTTGCCGCTACCCATACGACCCTCCCTAGCGTATAAATAGAGCATTCAGACATCGAAAAACTCTGGGGGAAACCTAACCTCATCGATCTTGCCGGGTGAGTTGAAACGAAGCGTGTGCGTGTGTTACGGTTGAGTGGAAGAGGCGACTCCGTCCTCGTAGTCTTATTCTCCCCTCGATCCGCTTTTCAAGCGCAACTAAATCGTAGGATATTGTAATGTGAACGAAGGGGTTGTGTGTGTGTCGGTCATGTAATACCCTCGGAATGGGAATCATCTTAATCGGATATGGCACTTCTTTCTTCCCTAGAATTTCGGTGCAAATGGTGGGGTGTGCTGTGAATGCACATTAATGTCACGTTTCGAACACGCGCAATTGATTGATGTAACGTTGGTGTTTGGTGTGTATGTGTATATTAGAGAGAAGGAAAGATTTGTTGTTAGGGTAAGTTGGCGCGAGTAACAAATTGGGGTCATTTTTAGGGCTATAGAGGAAATTCCTGAACCGAAGACGACGCAACAAGGTCGCATTGAAATACGTTCGAGCGATCCAAGGATCCTCGATATTAGACTCGGAACGGTTAATTGTCTCTCTTTCTCTGTTTGTTAATTGTTATTTGAGATTCCTGTGTAACTAACTGCCTCACCACTTACACACCCTTTTTTCTTCTCTGTTCCTTTATCCTTTGCTTCCCTGCAGACAACAGATTCAACAGGGGCTCGCTTTACCGCTGTGGCTGCACATCCCAAAGCTTCTTGTGGTTGTTCTGCAACGCGAACGCGCAACCGGACAAGGCGCATCAATGGATGGAAGCTGCCGGACCGCGTTAACGTCAAGCTCGGTGGCGGCCCATCAGTCGGATTGTGGTGCCAGCTTCCGGCGCAACAGCAGTGGGAACCACGGGCGGCTAGTGGCGGTGGAACTCCTCCAGCAGCAGCAGCAGCAGTAAACGGTGAACACGTATCTGTGGCGTGCTAATTACGAAGACGTGCTAACGAGAAACGCTAACACACACGGGGAAGCGCTGTGCAAGTTGTGTGTAACAACTGTCCCGAAAACCCGGTTTGATTAGCACGATCGAGCGTGGTTCCTTTTTTTTTCACCCCACCACCGCCACCATCTATCCAACAAACCCTGTCCCCACAACTGCCTGTCTCTTCGGCCCGTTGAATGCAGAGCAGCAGCGGCGTGGTGGCGCAGCAGCAGCAGCAAGGACGAGCAGCAGCGGCCACACCAGCGGCACGTCGTCCACGAACGCTCAACGTCGCGGCCCGTCGCCCGCCGCCCGCCCGGAACCACCAGCGCCGGTGGGAGAAGCTCGCCGTCTCTCGCCGTCCAGCCGGTGCCGCCGCCGTGGTTGTCGTCGTCGTTGTCGCGCGTGATCCCCGCTCGATTCATCGCCGCCGTCGCCATTTCGGGGTAATATGGCCACACCGCCAACCGAAGGAGAAATCAGAGTGGGTCCCGGCCATCAGGTAAACGATATCTATGTACGTATTTTCAGAGCACGGCAGAAAAGGGAAGCGTCGAACCACCGAAAAGAGACGGGGAGGGGGAAGGGAGGAGAGCGGCGAAGAAGCAGGATCGAACAGGATTAAAAGGTTGCCGATCACACTGATCACATATGCCGACACATAAACATCGGTCCTTATGGATTTTGATCGTTGCGAAAACATCTACCTGCCGGGATTTGGAACCAAACACACCCGTCCACCAAACCAAACCATAAATCATCAGTAAAAAAAAATCGAATTTTTCGGACAGCTTCTCAAATGGTGATTTGAGCTGTAACTCTCTGATGGGCAATTTGATTCGTAAAAAAAATCTCTCTTTTCAAACATCCCGAAGCTAGTTAGATTTTTAATTAAATTCCTTTTTTATGAATGTCTCGAACAGTTGTAATCGGGTTTTTTTTTCTAATGCAATAAGGAATTAAATGTTGCTTTATTGCATCTTGTTTATTTTACTTCCTTGATATGGGTTGTTTTTTTTTTCTGCCAGACCTTTGCTGACTTTTATGAACCTCACTATCTGGTGTAGCTTAACTCTGCTCTTCACCCGGTTTATACCCCGTTTGTTTGTGTACAGCTTGAACTGGAATTGTATATTTTTTTTACTATCATTTCTGCTTTCTGCGGCTCGTTGTTTGTCTTGTGTGTGTCCATCTTGGGTTGATGGTTGCTTTACGATTGTGCGATTTTTTCCTATCCTTTGCCTGCTCTAGCCCCGCTGGAAGCTTTTGTGCGAGAGGGGCAGATTTATGGTTTTACGATACGGACATCTCTATCTTCTTTCTGCGTTGCCTGCGCTGTGCCGCGAAGCAACTCTTTTTCCTGCTTTCTGTTTGCCTTATGAATAAATATTCAAAAGGTAATTTCTTTTTTTTACAATCAACATTTTGCTTACCTCAGTTGTTGGCATTTTATTATTGGTATGGGTGCGTTAAAAAGACAAACCTGCTGTATTGTGTTTTATGGTCCTCTTTTTGTTGTGTTTTGTAAGCTTTTTGTAAGCTGAATTTTAAATTTAAGGGAATTTCTTGAAATTTCTTCCTAATGCAAACCACATTTTTTCCCTTGTTGTACGCATTTTTATTATATTGGTAATGATGAAAAAAGGGGGTTAGTGTGAAAGGTGTGACCGACCCTTTGTCGTTTACATTTAACCCACTATCCACACTTCATACATAGACTGTTCATTTTTCTCATCAAATTTATTGGATGAGTGTGTTCGTAATCCACAACCTTCGAAATCCATTGGTCATCTCGTAAGCAGAAAACGCGCGAGAAGGAGAGCGATAAAAATGGCAGTTTGACTGGCCACGGGTATATTCAACTGCCCCCCACAGCCTTGTGTCTCGCATCCGACTGTCAAACTCATCTCAAATAAAAATGCGCCAAATCCTACCACCAGCATTACTATCGCAGTGATCCAAACCATTCTGGGCGGACGGCGGTAGATGAAAGATTTTCTCCATTTTATCGCTTCAGTTTCGGGGTCCGACTTTTGCTTCGTTTCCGGCCGTCAGTTATTGGTTGGGTGGGTTATGGGTGGTATTTCACCGACCATCCCCCTCACTCCCTTTTGACCATCTCATTCCGTGTCGAGGTTAGAGTTACTGTCGGTGCCGTCAACAAAATAAAAAAAGGTGGAGAAGAATGTTACCGAAACAAATTGTTTCGTTAACTATTGTTTACCGCTGCTGCTATTTTATGCCCTCTATCTCTTTTGTATGTGTGTGTTTGGTTTTACGGCTCCCAAACCCCTCCTCCTTGCATGTAGAGATGAGAATAATCACTCTTTTCGAGCATATAATAAAAATCAGAGTGTATGAGTAAGTAAAGTGATTTAAATCATTAACTCACTCTTTGAAGATTAAAAAAAAATAGTCATACGCCTACTAGTGACTCACTTTTGTTGGATTCGTATGACTCACACTTTTTAGATTCGCATGACTTATTTTTTAGGAGTTCAAATGACTCACTTTTTGATTGTTCAAATCACTCACTCACCCTCCCAACTAATGACTCGATCTTTTAAGATTCAAATAACTCTCTCGCCTTGCCGATTCGAATCCATCGCCCACAAGTGGATAGCAATTCAATCCTTTAGGATTCAAGTCGACAAGAAGAGTGATTCGTGATTCGAATCCAAACAGAGTTAGTCGCTAATCGACACGGTGTGTGAGTGACATAAAAAAAGTCTTCATACTGAATTGAATGCATAAAATCCTGCAAGAGCTGATTCAAATCACTCTCTGCTGCACATCTCTGCTTTGCATGGTTAGAAAAAGCAACGAAAGAAGAAAGTACGAAAACCGGCGCACACATAAAGTCGCCCGGTTCTCTCTCTGGTATGACCACACACACCGCCAACATCACAACAGACGGATGATGCCCATGCCATCATCCAGCAGGGGGGACGAAAGGTTTTTTGTTTTGTTTTGGGGGTCCATCACGCGGTCTCGTTTGGTGAAGATGAACCATCCCGGTCGAAAGGCAAGCAAGGGAAAGAGTTTTGCCCCACGCCGCGCAATAGAACCGCTCGCGAAAGAAACGAACCCCAGTTTCACACGTTTAACGCTCAATAAAAAGTCATAATTTACTAACTTCCTCCTTTCAAACCTTCCTTCCCACATCTACCCCCATTTGCTCCCCCAACCTGCAGGGTGGATTGGGGTGGTGTTTGGTTGCAGTTTAAAATTTCGCTACGCAGCTAACTTCATTCTCATACCGTGTGGTTTTATTTACACTCGCCCAGTTTTTTTTTATTTCTGGAAGTCATTGTGTTGTTCCGTGCCCTTTTTTTCTCTTTACTATTTACACTGGAAGGTTTCTTACCCCATTCGGGTTTTTTTTTGCTCTAAAATATGTCATCTAGGGGCAAAAGAGTGAACAATATGACCATGCGTTTGGGTTCCTTCGTTTTGCCCTTACCTAGTATCTGGCTGTTAACATCCTGCACAACTGATATAATGCTTGCCCTAGGCAACTGTGTTGTTTGCTGTTGCGTATTTTGGAGTTGTTTTATCAAAACTTTTTCAGTTTTTTTTGCTGAATCAAAAAAAAAATACAAAAAAGTAAGGAAGGGACAAGAACGTTATATAATTGTTGACAATTAGCAATAACATGCGTAAAAAAAAAGAAATAATAACATTGAAACGGTTGACATTGTGTGTAAGCAATTGGCGAAATCCCGTGAAACAGCAGTGTCAAGTTTAAACGAGTACCTTTTCTGAGCTGTAACATGTGATACCCGTTTTTGTTTTGTTTTTGTGAGTTCCATTTTAAAAAAGTAGCCTTTACTAGCACAAATTTTGCATCGCTGCATAGACTGTATTTATAGGAAATTAGGTCATTTTTTATTCCTTTTTTTTTTTCGATGACACACGATAGTGAAGTGAACGCGTTGCACCCGGCAGTATCGTTTAGCTTTGCCTTTTTTTGTCAACAATTTTCAATTCAATTTTTACACATTTAAACATTAATTGTGTGTATGTTTTTCTTCCTTCCTTTATAAAGGTTTGATTCATGATCATCAGTCCCCTCGAACTCTTAGCTGTATCGCTCTGTGTTTCCGTGAAAAAAGGAAACAAAATGCTCCCGGAATGAGATGAGAAGGGTGATCGGTGGGGTTAGGTTACGCTCATGGAAAATGTAAATAAACAAATTGCTCCGTGGTGTTATAACTGACCCCACCAGATCACCATCCCCGCGGGGAGACGGTTGGAATATACAACACCACATTTATGTTTGAAAATAATTAATGACCGTTGTTTTATGATGTTTGAAAGGATCGAAAACACAGCTCTTCTCTTCTCCACTGTGGTTGGGTGTGTGCCGGTTAGTAGCGACCCGCCAAAGCCGGCCATCGTTCTCACTGCCAAGCGTGCGTAAATTTTTCAATTTAATGCCGCTTTTCCTCGCTGGATGTGCTTTTTCCCGGGTGATTTACTCCACTCGTGATACTGTCTGTCTATGTGTGTGCGTGCTGCTGCCGTTAAGAAGAAGCCATACAAAACGAACAAAAAAAACACACCGTAAATCCGATTTTTACTGCCCACTTGTTTGGAGTGAGTGCGCGGGAGGGGAAGGGAATTGTTTGGAAGTGCTCCAAATGGCTTAGCTTAGCGAGTCGGTTGGTGGGGTGACTGAGGTTAAAAATCAATTCGAGCACTGAACGACACGTTATAAATGGAATTTGTAACCTCATTCCTACGTCGTAACCAACCATCCCCAGCACAGCTCGGTTTCATACCAGCCTTATGCTTTCTGCCGGGTGAAAATGGAACCCGGAGTGGGCTTATTGCTGAGAAAAGGGTAATAAAAATCGACTACTACCCTTCTCCAAGTAGCAGCAGAAGGTGTGGAAAAGTGAATGAAGGGATGGAGGCGACACAAGATTGTTGAATATTTCTCTGGCACAGATTAACGCAAAAGTTAATTACGCCCGCTACCCTGTGGAAGGGACCGAGATTTTTTTAAGTTACAGTTTAGCACGTTGAAGGGTAGGCAGAGCTGCTGACAGGGGCAATAAAAATTGTAATAATTTTGGACAAGGCAATGATGACCATGACGGGATGAATTGTTGCAGGGGATGAGTTTTTTACGATATTTTGTACAGGATATTCTACATCCTTTACTTACATTACCTTAGTTATGTTGTGAAACTGCCTATAATTCTGCTTCCAAGTGGCATAAAAGCTTGAAAAAATATTAAACAATGCCGTTAAAATGTGAATTCAATAAAATTGTTCAAACAGCAATACCAGGCCAGGCCGTTACTACCGAATAACAAAAAAAATTGTTCAAACCATCTCGGTATTTTGACATTTAAACAGCAGGTTACACGGGACGTAATTCGTTAGCTTAGCTTCTATCTAATCTAGTCCCTCCAGGCGGTGGCTAGCAGAACCATGCAGTGTTGCAATTTGTTATTCCTAATTTTTGGTAAAACTGCTGGGAACAGATACTGAATTATAAAAAAGTCATTTTTTTATATCTGATACCATTAATCACGTCGCACAGCTGTACAAAATGAGATAAAAATAACAGTGTTTACGTGTGAAGGCCTTCATTATTGTAGCCACCTTTCGCTAGTCGTCACCAGATGGCGCTGATGCAAATCAAGAAATCTCTCCTGGTTTTGACTTCGTCTCTGGCCTTTACACCAAACAAAATTTACCAGTTTTAATCATCTTTACTGGAAATTGTTACCAAAATGAATTCGTTTATATTCAAAATAACCTTAATGATAGATTAAAAGCAATAAGTAGTGGTTAAAACAAATCACAAACATTTTCACACACACACACTCCGTATTAGCGTTCATAATGTTATGGAATGTAGATCAGAGGATGAGAAATTGCTTTCCGCCACGGTGGTGGTAAAGGAAACGAGTGCAAAACTACAGCAAAACGGTACACCATTCACCGACAAATTGGCTCATCATGAAGATGACGACCGCTGATGGCGACGATGATGGTGATGATGTAGCATAGTAGCATTGTTTTGCTATGTTTTTATTTTCTTCCTCCTAGTCGCCTGCAACCTTCCCTTCAATTTCAATTTTCACCAAGCAGTCATTTCTTTTTGCTACCGCACTGCTACTTCATCGCCTCCCCGGGAATGTTCTTCATACCCATGTGCCTCTTGAACTTCTCAGCTGCACAAGCACACCAAGGAGAGCATCTTGTGGTTGTTTTTACTTCTCTCATCGGTCACTGATGGGGTGATGCGACGAATGAGTTTTTCTTTCGGTTGTGGTGGTCACAAACCACCACAAAACTGGCCGTGTACCGTTCACCCTAGCGCCGGTTGTACAAACAGGGCAAGTAGTGGCTTTAGTGTGTACTCCACCACCACGAAGATGATCATCATCATCATTGGCAACCACCCCGTAGTGCGCCCTTCTTGGATGGCCCCTTGGTGTGTTGTACGTCCATGATGATGGGATGGTTTTCCATAGAAAAGGAAAGACGGTGGTTCACAAGGCACGTATACACCACATTATAGTGAAGCAGCAGCGCTCATCCATCCGTCCACAACGGCGTCGTGGGGAAGAGGAGGGGAGCTTATGTGCGCCACCGTCAATCTCACCTTTGAAATCTTTCCACCATATTATTGGCTTATTAGCCATAACGAAGCGATTTGAAATTAATTACGTACGGGCGAGAAGCGAGAAAGGAAAAGGCATTGAAGGTAAACACACATATTTGATCAGGCCGTGCAAGACAAGACCGAAGAGGGGGGGGGGGTGTATTCGGTGGGGCTCCTCCTCAAACCGACTCAAATCTTCATCTCTGATCTACAGCGCAAGATCGCCTCAATTTGAAGATAAACGTGAAGCGCTTGGGCGGAAATGAAGAAACACACCCGCACCATCAACTCGCCGCACAGTTAGCCCCGGTATTGGAAGCGGTTGTGGAAAACACACATAAAATGGAAGGAAAAGCGATTCAAATGGTTCAGAGCATTCCCGCAAAGAAAGGAAGTGAGAACCCCCCGGGAAGGAAGCTGTGGAAGCGGAGAGGGATGAATTAAACAAGAACCCACACACTCCTTCTACACTGCCCTGCCCGATCGGTGGGCTGAGTGTGAGATGATCATAACGATGATGTTCAGCATCCAACGGGGGTTGGGGTGGGGGGGTGGGGATAAGACAAGTTGATAGAAAAACGATCTCCTTTGTTGAGGTTTGGCTCCAAGGGTGACCGCGCAGATATATGTGTATATGGTGCGTGCGTAAATGGAAATGAGAAAATTGGATTCAATTTAACAGCCGGCTCATAACGATCCTCCTCGCCCGCGTGCTGGGAAACGATCCTCGCTAAACCCTGTCTGTTTTTTTTTTGTGCGGCATCATAAAAACCATCGTTCGTGCAATGGCAACAGCTAGTGTTTCTAATAGCGTAAAGAACCGCCACCGAGTACGGCGAGAGGTGTGCAACTGCACGCAACCAAACATTTAATTCGCTTTGTTGTGGAGAAGGAGATGAGAGGAAGGGTTTACAAATGCAGAATACATCGCGTGAAAGACATTGTAAAAGCCATTGCATTTTGCACGTGCATTTATGTGTCGGAAAAGTAGGAAATTAATTGCTTCATTGAAGAGTGGGAAGATTGCATTGTTGAACAATTGTGGTAAAATTACTTTATATGTGCTTAAATTTGGAATTGCGCGAGTGTAATCTGCTTAACACTTACTTGCTCAATGTAAAAATATTGTAAATCTTTTGTTTTCGTTACATTGTACTAAGCTTGTTCTCTACTTGTTTCACCTGGTTTCCACCGGAAACAAACCATCATCAAAGCAGATAGGATTACACCTATCCAATTCCCCTTTTGTGCGGAGGAAAACTGCTCATGCAACCAAGAGAGAGAGAGTGAGAGACCCACACACACATGCACAAAAAGATCATACACTTTTATTTCTCTTTCTCGCGTACCGTCTCGATGTGTTGTAGCAACATTATTTCCCCACTGCGCTCCCCAAGGTGGTGATTTCGTGCTACTTTCTGCAAGTCTCTGAAAACTGTACCACAACGCGTACGCCGCGCTACAAACGATCAATAATTAAATAATTACATCATTACCCATTACTCATCACTCATCATCATCATCATACTCATCATCCATATGCATTCTTATTACATTTTCTCTTTCACCTTCACCTGTGTTTTACTGCTCATTACTCACCATTTAACACTTTTCGAACCTTTCCAAACCACACGGTGGAGCCTCTTATATTTGGTTTTGCTTTCTTTTCTGCACTGCCACGAAGCAAATCTCCCATGGACGCATTGCGATGATTAGTGTAGGAATTTCTTCATCACTTCATCATTCATTGGCACGTTGTGATTGCTCTAATTTTGTAAAATTACTAATACACAGTACTTGTTTCGCCGCCACCGGTGTCGGTATTGTAGCAGCTGATGATTACTTTTTGAATAATTGCTTTACATGCTTACGCGTTCAGCGGAAGAGCAATGTACTGTTTAATTGCTTTTGCGTCGTTTAATTTCCTTATGTTGGCATTGTTTGTCCAGAGACGAGCAAATTAATGCTTTGCTTTCACTTCATATCGGGGTGAAAGCTTTATTAAATGCTCTCAATGATTTAGTAATTTTGTCTTACCTTTCCCGACTTTGCTTAACGTAGTAGTTCCATTCCAACATTCTTGACTACACTCATCTCTTCGCATACATTAACCTCACAACACTATAATCACACACTCTCACATCATTTACATGCTTTAGACGCTCATTTTCCCTGTTGCATAACGGTCGTTTTGTGCGATTTTCCGCTCTTCCCAGGCAACATTACCAGACTATCAACCGATCGAGAACTACCGCTCCGAGGACGATGAAGATCGCGACCTAGAGGATCCAAGATGGACACCCGGACTGTACATTGATAATGATTTGTTGATGTACCTGACAGCCGCTCGTTCAATATCCGCCTTTCAGGGTATGTGCGAGGAAGATGGTTGTATGGCAGCTAGTCGTGACGATACAACTATAAATGCATTTGATGTTGTAAGTAATCGATCGAGCTAGCGCGACAGAATGTCTCTCAGTGCACCCTGCTTATGGTTTGCCTTTCTTCCTTTATCATCCACTCGTTGTTTGCAGTTACACGACTCAGGATACGACGCCGGTAAAGCGCTAGAAGCACTACTAAAGTGTCCCGTTACGAAGGGAATCGAAAAGAAGTGGACCGAGGAGGAAACGAAACGCTTCATCAAGGGTTTGCGACAGTTTGGGAAGAATTTTTTTCGCATCCACAAAGACCTTTTACCACATCGGCCAACGGTAATGAGCGAGCGTGGTGGGTGCTGTCGCACAGGGTTTAATGTTTTTTTCTTATATTCTACTCATCCCGTAGCCGGAATTGGTAGAGTTTTACTATCTGTGGAAGAAGACGCCGGGGGCGAACCAGAATCGGCCCCATCGCAGACGACGGGCGAGCTCGCTCAGAAGGCGCAACACACGGACGAACAGTAATGCGAGCGGCACCCCGCCGAACAGCAGCGGTAGCAGCAGCAGTAGCAGCAACAGTAATAGCAAGAAGGAACAGACCCCCGAGCGCACCGTGACGGATACCGGTTCGTCCCGACCGTCGCCGATTGGCAAGGAGGAGAACAGCTCCGTTACCGAGGACGACGTGAGCGAGTGCGACAGCGATTCGAGCGCCAACAAGGCGACGGCAGCGGCGGCGGCTGCTGTGACAGCCACCGCCAACGGTACTGCCGGCGTTGGAGGAAGCAACGGCGGCGGCGGTGGTGGAGGAGGAGGCGGCAGCAGCAGTAGCAGCAGCAGCAGTAGTAGCAGCAGCAGTAGTAGCAGCAGCAGCAGTAGCAGCAGTAGTAGCAGTAGCAGCAGTAGCAGCAGTAACGGCGGCGTCGGCGGTTCCGTCGGCGTCGGAGACTTTACGACGACGGCCAGCAGCGGCGGCATTGGCGGGGGCACGGTCACCGGCGAGGAATCTCCGTCGAGGATGCGGACCCGCCAAAAGCCAACCAAGGAAACGAATGCTACCAATGCGAAGCGGCCAAAACGTGGTGGTACGGAAACCCCGGAACAGCAGACAGCAACCGGCACTGCTGCCACCGCTGGTGGAGGCGCGCCCACTGGTAGCAGTGGGAACGGTGCGGGAAGTCTGGATAATCCAAAGACGCCCAGCAAAACGACGGGTAGCGGTAACGGCAACACGAACAGCAGTAGTAGCAGCGGCAATACCGGGAATAACTCATCATCGAGCAGTACGGCCGGCGCAACGGCAGTGGACGGTGGGAAGCAACAGCAGCAGCATGGTGGTAGTGGTGCACAGGCCGGCAGCAAAGGGAAAGTATCTTCGTCCGCTACTCCAGGTAAAACGGAAACGACAACCACTCCAAGTAAGGGTAAGAAGCGCTCGAACGAGCAGGATTTGGACGGGAATGACGAGAAAGATGGCCAGAAACGCAAGCGCTCGGACAGCCCGGCCGAGAGCCTCACCACAGACAGTCGGCCCGGTTCCGTGCTGGACGAGATGGAATCGGTTAGTGAGGCGGCAACGGATACCAGCATCGGTACGAGAACTACCAGCACACCGACACCGGTTGGGCATGAGCGGTTGCAAGGTACGAACTCTGTCGTCGGTACAGCATCGGCTGGATCGGACGGAACCGTCGTCCCAACGGCCAAGGAAGATGAGAAAGACCCACTGTCGCTCGGACCACCGATTGCCGCGGAACCGATGGTTACGGAGTCGAACGAAAACAGTAGCAGCAGCAATACGACCACCTCGACCGTTGCAAAGTCTTCGTCTGGTGGATCAGAGGACAAGGACGATGACTCAAATGCGGGTGCCACGGGAGCAGTTGTCGCTTCGGCGGTAGCAACGGTTCCAACGGCAGCTGACACAGCCAAACTACCCGAAACAGAAGACATTTCCCCTCCATCTACAGCCGCCACAACGCCGGTAGCGACGCCAGCACCGCCAACTGCGGGAGCACTACTTCCCGGTGCCGATGGTGAAGCTCAGCAAGCTCCTCCATCGGCAGAGGAAGTAACACCAGCGAACGGTACTAGTGCCGTTACTGCGGCCGGTAGCACAACTGCGGCCGACAGCAAACCGTGCGTAAATGCGCTCGGATCAGCAACGTCTGGCGAGCAGGACATGGCTTCAAAGCTGGCAAACATGAAGCAGGAAGGTTCTTCGACCGGAACAGTTGCTGGCCATCCGGCCGATACAGCTGCATCGACTGACTTCAACTCCAAAGATGTGTTCATCAAGAAGGAACCGAACGATGATACCAGCGCGGGCGCAGCAGCCGCTGCCGGGGCGTCCTCCACAACGTCTGCCGATCAGCAGTCGGCGTCCGGTGGTAGCACCGCGAAGCCAACAGGTGGCGCACCTAGTGAGCCACAGGATTTGAAGTTGAAGATTGAGGTGAAGTCGGAGGCGAAACTGATGCCGGGAGGTGGCAATGAATCGTCGAATCAAGGTTCTTCCGCCCCTGGGGCGGAGATGAAGTACGATCCGGAAAATCTGGTAATGAAACCGTACGAAGGTCACATCAAGTACGGAGGACATCCGGGTGAGGATGGCATAAAGTATGCCGAGCACAAGTATGGCCCACTAGCGCCCCATCAACAACCACCCGGTCCGGGAGAACCTCCAGGCATGAAGTTCGGTCCACCGGGAGCTGGTCCACAGGACGAACCGCTGGAGTACGATATGAAGCGCTACCCAGCGCATGGACCTCCCCCACCGCCAACTTCTGCACAGGAATGTGGCCCACTGCCGCTTAAGCTGGGCGGTCCACCAGGGCCTCCCTCAGCTTCTGGGGCTCCTGGGGAACCTTCGGCAGCCGGTCCACCACCTCACATGAAACTGTCCCAGTACCCGCAAGATCTGACGAGTTTGAACCTAAAGTACCCGCCACCGGACGAACGGACCAAATTTGCACCATCGCCCGCATCGGACAGTGGCAGTGGAAGTGGTGTAGCTCCACCTCCGCCCACCGTCGGCGGACCGCTACCGCTCATCCCGAAGAGTCACTATCACGATCCGGCACAATTGAGCATGCTGCGGCAGCACTACGAGCACCCGTTCAAGTACGATCCAATGGCGGCAGTGAAATACGGCCCGCCAGGTATGCCGCCGTTTGGGGCGCCTCCCGGTCAGCCTGGTCATCATCTGCCGCACCATCCGCTGGCCGGTGCATTGCCCGGCCAACCGCAGTCACAGCCGCAAGATCTGAAGTACCTTCCATCGGAGGTGGCTGCGGGAATGGGGCCAATGAAGTATCCGCCTTCCTCGGTGCCGAGCGACACGCCGACTTCGCTGAAGAGCAACAGCAGCTTCTCCGCGGACAATCTGCTCAAGGGCAGCTCGTCCAGTGGCGGTGGAGATTCGTCGAACCCATTGGATGTTTCGGCTTCCGGCCGGCATGCGGTAACGCCCAACCAGGACAGTCAGGGCAGCAACAGCAGCTCTCAACCAACGCCGCTGCACGGCAGTGGCAGCAGCATCGCGTCACCGCAGTCGGGTGGCCCACCACCGTCTCTACCACCGCACGGTGCTGCTGGTTCGTATCCACCACCGCACGGGCCACCACCTCCTGGCCATCCGGGACACATCGTGAACCCGGGGTTGATGCCAACGCTGCTCGGATCCGGACCGAACTCTTCGCCGGTACCAACGTCTCAGCCGGGAGGGGGCGTACATCCACCCCCGATGGGCGGTCACCCGTTGGCACATCCAGGTACCGCACCACCTCCCCAGCTGTTACCAACGCCTCCCGGCTCCAGTCCGTACCAGCCGGGAAGTATGCATCGACCGGGAGGTCCTCTGCCGCCCTCGTCGTTACCGAGCTCTGTTTCGCTGGCCGTTTCGTCCAGTGGCGGTAGTACGGCCCTAACTTCCACGACTGCATCTTCCGCCTCCTCCACGTCAGTGTCGTCCCACTCACCCGCACCGATGAGACCCTCGTCCGACAATGGACCGCTCGGGCTGCAGTCATTGGCGCACCATCACCGTTCGGATCGGGATCGTGAACCACCGCCCCGACCGGGCACGAACGACATGCCTCCGACCCGCGCTTCCCCCATCAACTCTCTGCTGCAGGGAGTGCCGCCACCGCACGGCATTCTACCGCATCCGCTCCCACTGCATCTGGGACATCCGGGCATGCAGCTGCCGCCACACCATCCGGCACACTTGGCCGGTCCGCTGGGACACGCCGGATTGCTACCGCCGTCGCTTGCGGCGCACACGGCAGGGCTACCGCTGCTCGGTGGCCCTACACCGTCCGCGCTCGGTAGCCTGATGGAGGTGGCGGGCGCAGGCCGTCGATCACCTTCGTCCGGGCCTCCCGGTAGTCTTGCGGGCGGTCCGCACTCTCACCTGCCACCAACCTCGATGCACCAGTCGGTCAGTTCATTGACGCAGTCCCCGTCCACTCCAACGGGGGCGGGCGGTGGACCACCCTCATCCTCCTCCGCGCTGAGCCGTGCCAGCCCAAATGTACCGCCTGGCAGTGGTGGACCGGGAACGCCTGGTGGCGGTTACCCCGGCCCAGGCGGACATCATCACCGTTCCAGTTCACCTGCCAACTCAACCAGCTCCGGCCTAAGCCGTGCCAGCCCAATGCATCTCAGCCACCACGCCTCCACTCCGGGGGCGGGTGGCGCGGGTGGAAGCTCATCGGCGGCAGCTGCAGCCGCCGCGGCAGCCGCTTCCGCCGAGCGCGATCGACAGATCATGCGACAACAGAGTCCCCACATGACACCACCTCCACCGTCCTCGTCTGCCCCGTCGGCTGCGTTGATCTCCAGTCCGCTGAGCAAGATGTACGGTGGTCCCTCGGGACAGCGATCACCGCCCCCATCCCATCCCTTCCGGCCCGGTGCATCGCCACCGGTCATACGACACCCCCAGATGCCTCTACCTCTGCCGATGACGGGACCGATGGCGGGCATTCCCGGTTCGGTGATGCATGCCTCGCAGCCGTACCCGCTCATGCACCCGTCCCTGTTCAATCCGCACCACCATAACCCCTTCTACGCACCGTACCCGTACGGGCCGGCCTACGGGCCCGGTTTTTCCTACATGAAGCCCGGTGGCTCGCCGCTTGACAATCCAATGCTGCACGGACATCCGACCGCGATACCGCCGCCCCGACCCGAAGATGCACCCGGTGCCGGTGGACCGGGTGTTCACGGCAATGCGGGTGAAAAGTCGAAATCCTCCTCGAGCGGTGGTAGCAAATCGCAGCAACCGCAAACCTCCTCCTCCTCCACCTCTTCCGTGTCTTCGATGTCCGGGTCGAGCGGTAACGATCGATCCAAGCAATCGTCCTCGTCAGGCTCTGGCAACGGTGGCCCGGGCAGCGGACATTCCAACTCGTCCAACCAAAGTAGCGCATCGGTTAGTGGGCCCCCGGGTGGGCCGGGTAGCAGGGGTGGACCGTCACCGAGTGGTGCAGGACCGGGAATGGTGGTCGGGTTGCCGGGTGGTCCGCCCGGTGGACATCCGCTCAGTGGGAGCCCGTTCCATCCGGCCGGTCCCCCGCACCATCACTCTCCTTACGGTCCTCCACAGCCGCACAATCCGTTCATCGAAAACCAGCTGCCGCCGGTCGGCGGAGGCAAACCGACCAGCCATATGGATGCGCTGCGAGCACACGCACACGCGGCGGCCGGTGGTGGCTTAGGACCACCGCCGGGCCATCACCCACACCATCATCCAGGCCATGGTCCGCCACCACCGCCCGGACACCATCCAGCACACCCGAGCGAACCGGTACACATCGAAACGCTCGACATCGATCCGGATCCGGAACCGCCGTCCCCTGTCCATGACATGAACCGCGGTCCGAGCCCTGAAGCCAAACCGGACGATACCGAGTGTCATCGATCGCAATCGGCAATGTAAGTTTTCTGAGGCGATGTAGTGAAATCATAAGTACTAGATTATAGCCGGACCATTTTTTCCTTTTAGCTTCGTACGACGCTGCGACCGTGGTGACTACAACTCCTGCACCCGTACTGATCTGGAATTCAAACCGACGCCCGACTCGAAGCTTGCCCGCAAGCGAGAAGAGCGCGATCGTAAGCTGGCGGAGAAGGAGAGGGAACGAAAGGCACAGCAGGTGGCTCAGGCACAACATCAGCACCAGCAGCAACAGCAATCGCACCACCCATCGATGCAACCTCATCCCCATCAACCTCCACCCTCCCATCCTCACCATCCGCAGCATCCGAGTGTGACGGCGCACCAGCAAGCGGTGGCAGCTGCGCAACATCATCAAGCGGCAGCTTCAGCAGCAGCAGCGGCGGCAGCTGCCGCCCAACAGCATCACCATCAGCAGCAGCAGCAGGCGGCAGCGGTGGCCGCGGCCCACCAACAGCAAGCTCAACATCAAGCACAACAGCAGCAGCAGGCTCAGCAGCAAGCGCAGCAGCAGCAGCAGTCTGGCAAACCGGGTAGTGCCGGTGGCAGCTCAGGCTCTGCGGGACCGGGTGGACCGCAGGGTCCTCCACCACCCGGTCACCATCCGGGACATCCGTCGCCTGGGCAGCAGTCGATGAAGCCCGACATTAAACCGTACCCGGATACGCCGGCCCTAAGGCAGCTGTCGGAATACGCGCGGCCACACGTTGGTTTTAGGTATGTCTTTCGGTGCTGAATTTCTGAGAGTTCGAGTATATCTTTCTTCTGTGCCAGAAACCAATATTTCCGATAATATAAGACCGACGATAATATTAAGACCGACTTCAGAGAGGTCATTGTTGACCTTTTGTCATTCTAGAGCGTCTGTGAATTGTAAAAAACTCGTCTTCCCTTAGTTAATTGTACCGATTTTCATCTCTTTTCTTTTCTCTTCTCTCTTTCTCTTGTTCCGGTTTTGTGTCACTTGTAGTCCTGTGGAAACGATGGTCCCACCACCATACCATCCACTGTACAATAGAGAAAGGTATACTATATTGAATGTTTTTTTTTCGCTGTTTACTCTCATACACCTTACGCTTTCGTTCTCGTGGTATTACTATCATCATGCTTAAGCCTTAAACAAAACTCATAATTGCCATGGTTTCCCTAATCGTCATTTTTTATCCATTTTCTATACGATTTAAACCTAAGTTTTCGATCCACTTAGTGTCGACATACATGCTTTTTCATGCAATTGGCAAATGAGCTCATATTTTATATTGGTTTATAACTCAAAAATACTACCTTCATCAGGACTTTTTTTATCTCACTTAGAGACCTATAGTGGTAGTATTTTTGAGCCTTTGTAAACGATGTATTCTCTAAGTTCATCCATCAAAATTCAATATCATTTATTATGCACGATAGCGTTGCAGGAGAAAACCAACACATAAGCACACAAACACCCGAAATTGGAATCTGTTCGTTTTTTTCACGTTTCTTTTTGGCTATTCGTTTTAGTCTATATGAAAGCATAAAATTAACAAAGATCATGTATAACAACAACTTATTATTAGAGCTGCTCCACTAACTCTGTCTTAATATTGATTTCTCTTTAACCGTGAACAATTGGCGTAATATTCATGTACTAAATCAATACACGAAAAACTGTGTGCAATTTATTTAATAGGTTAAGTTCAATGTTTTTGGATCAGCTTCATGTGTGTAAAGTGCGTGTGTGTTAAATTCAAACCTGCTTCGCTATACCTCCCAAGCCGACTGGTGCTTTCGTTCATAGAATGATATTGATCGATTTTTGCGAAATTTCTCCGATTAACAGGGACATCTTTTTTAGGGAATTTGAGGACCTGAAAAACCAGCAAGGCATGGGTCCGTCCCGACTAGATCCCCACTGGATGGAGTACTATCGAATGAGGTAAGTCTCTTCACACCATCCCGTTTTATTTTTGTGTTTTATCACACCTAATATATCTCTTCTTTCCTTTACCGTGCACATTGCAGAGGAATGCACCCGTCACAGTTTCCTGGGCTTTATGGCAATCCTGCGGCTATCGCACAACTTGAACGGGAACGAATAGGTAACGTATCGCTCGTATGACACGCAAAAAAGTACGCAGTTGTTGCGACTGGCAGCTCGCTTTAACAACATTGAGTTGTTGTTCCTTTATCTCTCTCTATCTTCCTTTTTCCTTAAATTCGTCACGTGTTTCTTACGTTTTCCTTTTTTTGTGTTTCTCTTTTCTTCCTCCTCTTACTACTACTCCGAACGGAATACATTATTGTGTCCTGGGTGTGCGTACGTGTGTGTTTCTTCGCACCGATTACCGCGAATTGTCCGCGATCTCGAACGCGTTTAACTTATCTTCCCACGGTTTACTTACACGCGATCGTGCGCAATCTTGTCGCGGGCGATGAACCAACCACAAATGAACACGATGACCGACCGACCGATGCAAACTCGCGCGTCCCTGTATGCGTTCGATGTGTGATTAATCATCTGCTTGAATATGCTGACGTTATCCCCCAACCGTGTTTCCTCTTCGTTTTCCAACCACTCCTTTCCCAAACCCATAAACCTATAAACAAAAATGAATATGTGAAAATTTGCTTAAACCGTACCACTACGCCGATGCCGAACACCACCACCGCGGCCACTGCCAACATCACTGCCACCTGCAAAACAACCAATAACTGCATCTGTGTCCGCACTGTAACTGCAATGGGAACATGTTATAACAACTTGTTCAATATACATGAACAAATCGAAAATCAATGCGAACAATGCTTTGCTCTGAACCGCTATTTACCGCCCCTTCTTGTGCATTCTTGATTTTGGTGTACTGCTACTATTACTACCTTTTGCGAATGTGTGTACGATGCGTGTGCAATCTTACCACCGTTGCCCCTTTCTTTCTTTTTCTCTTTCATTTGTCGATTTAATGGACGTGTATGGCTTGCGTACATGCGATCGTAATTCGCTTTTTGAAACAAACGCATATGCAATTTGGAAAACAAAACTGGGAACTGAAACCACTTCATCAAAAACAACACACAATGTGCCCTTCCCCCTTTCGACAACACAACCGATGATGATGATCCCCGAATGCGTGCTAATGCCAACTGCCAACGGGAAAACGAAATCATATGCGTGTGTGTGTGTGTGTGTGTGTGTGCCTTTGTGTGGCGCTGTGTGTACCGAACCCATTGAATGGAAACAAAACAAACGCAATCAATGATCGACGCATGCACACAAAAATCACCATATCACACACACAGGCTTGCCACCGCATCCTGTTGCTGGGCTGGATCCATCCGATCCGATGGTACGTATCAGCATCGAAACGTCAATCATGTTTTATGTTGTTGGTTTCTGTTCACTTGTTACAGTTGCGCTTGGCTGGCGAATATCATGCACACTCCCATACGCACTTGCACTTGCATTCGCAACAGCAGCAAGATTCGGCAGCAGCGGCGGCGGCGGCAGCGGCAGCGGCGGCAGCAGGTTTTCATCTACCACGTGAGTTTGTATTACAAAAAAGACAAAAAAGCTAAACGATAAAACCAAAAAAACGTACAACTTCACAAAACACGGATGAAACAAAACGTCTAACTGACAAACCATTAAGTATTTCGTCACATCCGCATCCACTGTCCATCCATCCATGCAATCCCATCTTCATGCTCTGCTCCTTTATAAATCCCTTTCTCTATCTCTCGTACTGCTCCGTCATCATCCCCGTCTACTGTTACGGTTTATCAGCCTTTTCACGATCGCTCTTTTGTCGCTTCCAGTACTGAACAACATGCTCCTGGAACGAGCTGATTAGATCGTTCCTTCCGCGGCGTGGTGGCGTCACACCAATTCGTGCATCTTTCTCTTCTCTCCCTATATTATCGATTATGTCGGGAAATCGTGACTAAACAATGATCGCGCGTCAAATATAAAACCGTTTAATTAGAATTACATCTTCCAGTAGAGTTTGTTGAATTCATTCCACCTCTTCAGTCAGTCCCTGTTGTGATTAGTTCATGTATTTCATTATTTCTGTTTTACTTTCAATCATCAACTGCGCCAACACGTGTCCTGCCTTAAGTGGTTTGCATATAACACAATCGTTTACTCATCGTATACTTTATTCTTTTTCCATGTTGCTTGGTGCTGTATCGATGGATGCCATCTGTTTTTCAACAACCCACAGCCAACGTTCCTCCCTATCCACGGCCGAATGTTTTAATGCCGAGGGATCCTCATTCGGAGGTGCTTTTGCGTATGTCCTATGATCCACTGCAGGTAAGAAAAGTCCCTTAGCAACAGTAATTGTTGGTGTTGGGGTGTCCTTTGCATTGATGTTCCCCACTACTCCGTCCGATGTTGTGCGATCAGAGGCACCGTTATTAAAATCGACTTAATTAACGCAGTTTCTTCCACCAGGCCGCTGAATTCCAACGACAGAGTGCACTAGACCGAGCACAATCGCTGCATGAGCAGTACATGAGGTACGCACAAACGCCAAGAATGGAGAAATTACTGTTTTGTGCTGAGCATTTAGTAATTCAAATTCCTGTCCTTTCTTTTCCCCATTGCAGACAACACGAACGAGAGATGAAAGTGCGTGCACTGGAAGAAGCAGCTCGGGGTGGTAAACACTAAACGGTAACCATCTTCCATCTCCCGACTTTACGTGTATTAGCTGTGTTAACGGCTGAACAAACAACAACTCCAACCACTGGTACCTTTTTTGGCAGTGTTAAAGCTGTACAAACCTACCTTCACAATACTTGTACACACGCTCCTTCCTGATTTCTTCCCAATTTGACCAAAAAAAAAAAAATGAAAACGAAAAATCTAAGGACAAACAAACGCAGCAGTGAAGATTGATACAAAAGAACTCTATATATATACATATAGCTCTATGTAGTGTATAAAACAGTGTGTATTTCAAGAAAGATGCAAATTAGGCCAGACCAGACAAGGATAAGAAAACGCACGCAATGATGGATGCGTGTGCTATGCGTGTGCATAGTTAGAGCACGACCAGGAAACGCTAATCTAATGAACTAAACAGGCATATGTCGTGGCGTCCACCGACGACTATGGGTAGGCTTACTTTAGTATATTTTCTCTCTTTGATTAGATTATATTTAATATTATGATGACTTCAGTGTGAGCTGAAAGGCTAACCAACAATAAATAGGTTCCGGTTCTGCCGGATGAAAATGGTGTGCTGTGTTTGTGCACCAGTGCTGCGCGCACCTCTCACCACCCTTGACGATGTAAATATTTAACTGAATATAATTTAGGTTCGCATTTGAATAACTGATAATAACACAATTTTATCTATTAGTGCTTTAGTGACTAAGCTTCTGGCGGGCCGTGTGCACGCTCGTCGCACGTGTACGCTTAATTAGGGGTTTTGGTCGTAAGACACCTTTATTTTCCTGCTGCGTGACACACTCTTTCTCTCGCTCGCTTGTGTACGATGACGATGTGAAACGATGTGTTTATGTGTTAGTTTGCCATTATTAAAGAAACGAATAACACCATCTCTCTTTCTTATCAATCCATCATGGCGCGAGACGGGGAAAGAGAGACGTTCACTAAAAGGGAGAGTAAGCCAATTATTTTTTTTTATTAGGTTCAAGTGGGATAAGTAGTTTCTTTCATTACGTGGTATTTTTTCTCTTCGAGCGGCTTTTGCGCAACTTAGGTCGTGTAAACTAATGCTAAAGTGAGCGGCACTTTGCTGACACTTATGTGTTAATAGGACAAATCGTAGCAGACACTTGAATTTTCAAGTGCATCAAGGAAATGCTAGAATAAGCACCGCAAGATCTTGAACGGAAGAATTTAACAAACGCAGTAAGAATAGAAGAGGTAAGAGCAGCGAGAACAAATTTGCTGAATGAGGGGAAAACTGTATAAAAAAGTTAATGCAAGTTACAACAACTCACACACAACAAACACACTACAAAACAACAATATTAGATTGTAAGTAGAAAACGGTATATATTATATATTTTATATTTATGATGAAAGGATGCAAGGGCGGAGAATGAGAATGATAATATTATACACCTTAAGGTAGAAACAGAGAAAATAGAAACAAAAAAGAAGGAGTACACAAGATTCCGATACACGTGCGACAACAGCATAAGACGTGTCCCATGTTTTGAACGTGTATCGGAATTGATCCCCGGGGGGGAAAAGCGAACAAATTAGTAGGATGCACACGTTCGAGCACCACACGCACACAATCCTTTGTTTTCTTAACCGGGATGCGCAAAGTCGTCCTTCCCTTCCAGTTGTACACAATTGAAAATCCGATTCGTTTAGAACATAGTGCAAACGTTGGGCATAGTGCGTTAAGGGTAGTGAAATGAGAGCAGGACTAATGCGCACGATGCTGCGTGCTCGTGTGTAATCTGTAAATGTGTGGGTGCTGCCGGGGGTAAACGCATTTAACCAAAACAAAACCACACACTCCTTCATACCTAGCTTCCCTTCGTAACGGTGTTGTATAGCGGAATGTATTTAGATATACTAAGTGACACCATGTGCATAGGTGCACTGTGCGCGTGCAGGTGTGTGCTGTGTGGCAGGGAATCGCAAAGCATTAAGCCACATCGGTCGATCGGGAGTAGAAGCGATTCTTAATAGCAACTCCTTCTTCTGCAACTCTCTTTACTGCGTATTGCATTACGGTTCAATGCAAACACACACAACCAAAATGAGTAGGATGCGTGTGGCGTCGATTTTTGAACCCATTTCTAAGTGTCTATATTTATGGGAAACAAACCCCCCGCTTTTCGGTGACTTAGAACATAAAGCTCTATCGATCTTGGCATCATATACATTACTATTATCAATGCGGGCGATCGATAGAGAGAAGGATGAGTGCGAAGAGTGGACAAAAGGCAGAATGCAAGAGGGAAACTCTTGCTGGATTAGACTGACTGAGTGTGCTGTTATTAGGAGCGCTGAGGAAAGGAAACCGGGTGCGCATTAGAAGACTGTCGGTAAGAGGGGGATAATTAAGCGCCACCCGGTGTTGTCGACATCATCAATCACGGCACGTGGATTGTATATGATTTGCAATTTAAATGAACTGCCGGGATGCGACGATCACGATCGTGTGTTGTATTTTCTGAGAGCATTTTCCTGCATGCGCAAGTGCGTGTGTTCATTTTTGTAGAAAATTCTCATTCAAGCATCTTTGAATTTGCTTACATATTTTTACAACTCTTGGTTTTAAAGTGTGTTCTTTAAATGAGTTCGCTGCGTATACGGTTGCTACAATATAAGAGTTTCCTTTCCTTTTTGCGCCGACCCTTTAAAGTAGAAAAATTATTACCACACACAACACACCAGCAATCAATGCCCTTATGTAAAATATTGTATTTCTTAGTTGTTATTTCAACCGTTCATTCTGGGGGGGGGGTGTAGTAGTTTCTTCGTTTTGTTTTAAGCGAAACAAAGAGAGATTAGAGCATTAGAGGAAGGCGCACCGTTAGGTCGGGTCAAAACTTTCATCCTCAAACAACAATTTGTAGTTTTGTATTTATACCTAGTGAAATACGATGGATTTGAACGTGCAGCGCCGGAAAAAGATGGAGGAAACGTGATGTGTGAGACTACAGAAAAAAAGGGGAAAACAGTACACAGTTGTAGGAGAATGTTTTGAACAGAAACAGCTGGGGGCACTGAAGCAAAATTCTGCACCAAAACTTGTCGTCGTCATTGTTTAATCAAGTGAACAAAATTTACCTAAGAAAACGCGTACAAATCACAAGTTACGGTGTTTAAAAAAAAATGACTTGACAGTCCTGTATATCGAATCTTGAACATATAATAGAGAGTTTTGTTTCGTTCGAGAAAGCAAGGGAAAACTATCTATTTAGTAGGAGAAAGAGAATAGACACCGTCGCCGGAGGGATGAAACAAAGTTTAATCATGTTAAGGGAAGTAAGTCAGACGAGCAGGATGAGAATGACAAACGCAGAAAAAGCATACTCCCACATAACAACACCACCACTACACAACAAACATACAGAGCGTGCTTTACGTGGGCGCGCGCGCGCGCACGGGAAAACACGAACGGAAACAAAGTAAATATAGTATTGCGTACAGTCGTGTAAGAACAGAAAAAAAAACAGATTTGAATAGTTGTAATTGGATATAATGTCAATCGACGAACCAAGCGAAAATGGGGAAAATGAGAATTAGAGACATTTGGAGCTAGTACAGTACACAGTGTGTTGAGGTGAACGTCGTGAGTGTAACAAAAATTGCAAGAAAATCATCCCTAAAACCCCCGACCGGATAAAAGTTTGTCGCACACGTGGAAATGGTACAGTGAAAATGAGTTATCGCAAGAGGGTCGAGCGACAACTAAACGGTCGGATTCCCACAGATGTGGTAAATATGACTTGTGTGCATGACGCAAGATAGAGAGGAAGAGAGGAAGAACTGGTGATGATAAAAATATACGAATATTGAAAAAAATATATATATGAAAACTGAAAAACTGTTGCAATCAAATTTCCCAAGCGAAGAGCGAAACGATGCATTTGTTCGTGATGACCATCCCTTAGACCAGCTCTGAAGTGATTCTGAAACAGGAATTCTGGTGAGTAGCATAAATATTCTGTAGAAATTGTGACCTTTTTCAAAGAGAGGATATCGTAATCGGGAAACCTTTTTCTAATTTATCGCCTCACCCACTGGTTTGCAAAAGTATCAAGCAATGAGTCTTTTTTACTGGAACGGAACAGGTCCAGTTTCTTAACAAAAATGTAACGGAATTAAACTATTAGAACCTACTTAAACGGAAATTAGATAAAATGTTTCACAGTGGTTAAGACCCTGGTTTAAATCCATCGTTGTTCATATTTCCATTACTTTACAAAATTATACTTAGAACCCAGGTTAGCATTACGATCTCAATACGGGTCAGTAGAGACAATCGCATCTAGGATTGTTGCATGAAAGGAACAAAATAAAGTAAGCATCAGGGCAACATTTTGGAGTACAGAATTAAAGGACAGAAATACTGAAGCATCATGATAAATAGCAGTGTGGGAATCGCTCTCACAGCTTCGAACCAGTTCCGAGAACCTTTAGATCCACTTTTGTTTAATCAAAGCCTTTATTACATTCGCAACCATCGGAACCGTCCTGAATCCTTCTGCCAATTAGCAAAGGATTTCGGTAGAACAGTGACATAAGCGATTTATACTCCTCTTCAATTTCTTTGAAGTTAATATCGATTTTGGAATAATCGACCTTCTTGGAAATCCCCAAAAATCATGATATCGTGTGAGTTAGATGACCAGTAGAATTCTTGTTTGTGAAGGCCCATACCACCGAACACCCGCGGTAAGACGTGGAATAAACATTTGCAGACTATTTAACAAACTGTTAACCAATATCACAGACAACTTTCACACATTAATACACTCTTTTTTACTTTCATTTCAGTTAAAAAAAAAAACACCTTTAGGCATTACTTTGAAAACACTTTCGTCCATTCCCCAGAATTTCATTTCCCTGTGACTTGGCCCCTTGAAGCAGTAAAAATTCATATTTACATGGGAAAGAAGTGCGCATCATTGTTTTTAATCGGTAGCTTATTGTTACCCCCTCTTGAAACGCCAATCGCCTAAAGTTTGTCCCCCGCAGGGCAAAGTATATTGCAATTATTTTCACCATCTGTACATACAATCTAACGCTGCACGATTTGAATTCATCCTGTGTGCTTGTATAGTAGGCAAACAACAGGGCACCGCGTGACCGGCAGGCTGGCTATGAGTGTGACATTCAAGGCAGTAAAAAGTGTAGTGAATGGGAACTTCGTCGTGTCCGTCGTTTGGCCATATCTGCGTACGACGTCATCGTTGACGTCGTATCAACACGAGCTCTCGATGAGATGAAATCGACAGTCCAGCATCGTCCAGCATCATCACGTATTGTGTGAGAGAACTCCATTCTACAGACCCCGTGGTGTACTCTCTTTCTCTCTGCCAGCACCAAATAACATTGATCATATTTCTTGCATAGTCCAGCTCGACACACACTCGCCCTGTTTGCTCCTACCGTCTACAGATAGGGCGACTTCCCGGCCACTCTGACCGTCCCGTGCCCACGCTTGAACTGCGATAAGAGTAATCGCCTCTCATCGAAAGTGATGAGAATAGTATGGACAACAACTCTGTTGGTTGTGTGTTCCACCATCCACCGTCACCGACAGTGGCAATTAATTATTCAGTGAGCTTTTGAAGCGCTCTCGGGCTTCATCGAGCAGGGAGGGAAAGCATATTTGCATTGGACGACCTGTCCACGCAGCCAACAGTAGCAGCTGTACCGGGATCGAGTGTGGATGCAAAAGTGTAACGATGAGGGCTGCAGCAAACGTGTTGCTTTGTTTGGTGGGACTGTTGGTGGGCTCGGGCCAAGGTAAACATGTGATCGAACGGCAGGAACGGGCCGTGCCGTACTCTGCGACGGTCAACGATCAGCCCGTCGTGGGCATCCTGTCGCAGGAGCTGTCCTACCTGATGACGCAAAACTATGGTGACGATGGGTACGATAGCTACATCGCCGCCTCGTACGTCAAGTTTGTGGAAGGTGCTGGTGCACGCGTTGTCCCGATTTGGTAAGTGTGTCACTTGCACGAGAGTGTGGCTAGATGGATCGTAAACGAGCGCTTCTGTTTGCCAACAGGATCAATCAGCCGGTGGAGTACTACGAGACCATCATGTCCAGCCTGAACGGTGTGCTGCTTCCGGGTGGTGCTACATGGTTCAATCAGAGCAACGGGTACGCTGAAGCCGGTCGCCACATCTACGACATTGCGATGCAGTACAACGACAATGGAGATTACTTCCCGGTGTGGGGCACCTGTTTGGGATTCGAGCTGCTCACCTATCTCGCTGCGAACGGTACGGAGCATCGGGCGCACTGTAGCTCGAGCAGCCAACCGCTGCCGCTTAACTTTAAGGACGATTTCCGCAAAAGCCGTCTGTTTGCTCGTGCCCCGAACGATGTGATTGACATACTGAGCAACGAACCGGTGACGGCCAACTTCCACCAGTTCTGCGTGACCGAAGCGAACCTGACGGCGTACGGGCTGGACGAGGATTGGCGCGTCATGTCCGTCGATCGGGACTGGAACGGGATGGAGTTTATCTCTACCATCGAGCACAAGAGGTAACAAGGGAAGCGGACGATCGACTTTGGTGCGTACACTGTAACACTCTCCTTTTTCCCCCGGCTATCCATAGCTATCCATTTTACGGCATTCAGTTCCACCCGGAGAAGAACATCTACGAGTGGGTGCCGAACAAGAACATCTCGCACACGGCCAACGCTATCCGGGCGTCCCAGTACTTTGCCGACTTTTTCATCGGCGAGGCGCGCAAGAGCGAGCATCGCTTTGCGAACGAAGCAACGCTCGAGAAGCACGTGATCTACAACTATCAACCGATCTTTACCGGGCTGAAGCGGTCCAGCTTTGAGCAGTGCTACATGTTCCAGGGTAACTATACCGGCGAGTCCTCTCCCGTTGGCGAGGACGAACGGATGGATAACTCTTCCTCCCTCTCCCTCGTGTCCCTAACTTCCTGCATGCTTCCTCTGCTAACCTTCTTCTTCACCTTCGTGCCGCACGTCTCACTCGGCTCCCTCCTTTGTTCGTATCGCTCTTGGCACCTTTTCCATCTTTAACAAGCCAGAAAGTTCCAATTTTGACCGTTTACATTCTCTCGTTTTAGAAACACCCAAAGTATTGCCCAAAATGATGAAATCGAAGAAGGTCGGTTTGAAGAAAAAGATGGGCAACCAGCGTGCAGTCATCGCTGGTCTTTAATTGCAAACAATTGATACAGCGAGGAACGAGACGAGAAGACCCAATTTGCAAGGCGCAGCAGAGTAACATTGTTGCACACACAATGGCGTGCACTTTTGGGCCGTGTGTATTATCGACGTAATGACATCTTTTATGATACTGTGCTACCTGCCAACAAAACAACGTAGATTTACAGATAGGAGGAACCCACTGTAGAATGGCTGACTGGCTGCCTGCTATCTTACTGATAGCTCTAAGTACGAGCCCTAGGTCTAAAGGAAGATGAGACCGAACCGCCAGATTTGCTATCTTAATTAATCGAGCTTCTGTTTTGAGGAAGACAGACCCATCAAAAAGGTTGTAGATAACAAATAGAGTCCAAGTATTCACGTGCAATCAATATGATGATGATAAGTGAGTTTTTATCTTTTGTTTTGATTATTATTCATGTCCGTTTTGTGATTCCAACTTTATTCTTCGCCAAGATTTTTAGTTAAGAATTTTAATCATCCCGCCGAAACCGTATCAGTATTAGAGTTATTTTGGTAAAGACCCTATTTTGCATTTTTACATAAACATTACACATAAACGAAACGCGAAACGACATATATCACGGTGATTTACATTGCCCTGGTCTTCTAGTTTTTAATTAATCCGGTTGAACATATTATTTCCAAAGGTTGAGTCACAGCTGGTGGTAGCGAAATCGGGAAGCTGAACGGAATGCGTGGCATTTAAGCCAAACAAAAACTGAAAAAATCACCGAAGGAGAGAGAACGGTAAGCAGTAAAAATCCCCGTCAAATATTGATCCGCAAGGAAAGGGATTTGCTTTTGTTTGCCGTTTGTGGCCTTTCCTTTTTTGCTGTACCGCGTCGTTGCACTAGCCTCGGTGGTTTCCCGTTTCTTTACTGCGTACCGTTTGTGGTTATGCAGCAAATTACCTAACATTTCACTTATTACCAGGCCCACGACTATTTTCCTCCTCTAGCAGCTGAATGTTTGCGATCAGTTCGTCCAAATTGATGTCGTCGGGAATGTTGGGAATGGATTGCTGAGAAGCAAAATATAAACTTCATTTTCACACTGGTATTGTAACATCATAAAGTTGGTTTTTGGCTGTAGCTACTCACCAGCTTACGCTTCAGAACTTTGTGATTTTTCTCCAGCGTAGCCCTTTCCTTCTCAAACTCGTCCGTCGTGGTGGCAAGCCCTTGCACTTCCTCTAGAAAGCTTTCCAACCGGGCCACTTCCTTCGTCTCGTCGTCACATCGGAGCCGCAATGAAACCACATCAGAACTTAGCGTTATGGCTTGCGTCTTTGCTTCGAGTTGCTTTGCTTCGCGCTGGTACAGGAACTCCTCCAGCAACGACATTTCCGGACGTTCAAGGCACAGCCCAGTGTGGAGCCGTATCTGTGCGAACTGGTCCAACTGTTCTTGCACTGGATCGGCAAACGTGAGCACATCGATGCCAAAGTCTTTCAACAGCTTATCATTTTGTGCATCTGTACGGGCGAGGCTGTGCTGTAAAACCATGAATGCGGAAGTATAGAAGACCTAGGCGGTACTACTTACTAAGGACGCGCACTTCCTCCAGTGTTTTGTTGACATTTACACGCCTAGTTGTGTCTGTGTAATATTAGGGGGAAGGTAAATAGGTAAAAGCTTTACTTTTACAACTGTATTTACTCACCTTTATCCATTCTTTTCGGATTTAATGTGCTTTTTTCGTAGCAACGGTATTTTGCGGGTGTGCACAGAAGTTGTTTGTTTTGATTTTAATTCAAAAAGACGCGCTGACAGCCGGCGGTTTGACAGCGTAACGCTAGGAAGCGTTACGCAACGAGGGAAGTGTTACACGACGTTTCGTAAGACGTTTGGGTGTGTAGTTTAAACGGTCCGTTAAAGTATGGTTCAATTAAACGTGGATTTTAAAAGAATTTTATTTTTATATTGAATATTGAAAGAGTTGTGGAAGCAAACGGAGTTAACAAACGAAATACTAAATGTAACAGTGACTTTTGTTGAAAAAAAATAATTATCATTCCACAAAATTGTACTTTTATTTCGTTTTGTTCGTAGCACGATCTTTAGACATCTGCACGCTGCAGCATTGTTTGAAAACTGTTGCTCTCCTCAATAAAATAAAATGGGTTCTGCTCTACGTAACGATTCCCGTGTGATAAACGATCCATTCCACGTACGAGGACACCCGCGTGTACACGCCAGGCACACCGTTTTCGCACCCCAGCACCGAACCGTAGGAAACGATGCCGACCTGCGTCAGCCGGTGTCCATCGAACTCCACCGTCAGCGGACCGCCGGAATCGCCCTGGCACGGGTTGCGGCCCCCCTCGCCCGCCACACATATCTGCTGGCTCCGTATGATCGATCCGTACACCCGATGGCACACAGCGTTCGGTACGATCGTGTTCGTGGCGTAGCGCAGCTCGAGCCGCATCTCATCCACCACCTCCGCAAAGTCGTCGTTCGATTGAGCACCCCAGCCCGATACGATCGAGTCGTACCCGGCCAGATCGACGTGCGCATTGGTCCAGGAGGGTAGGCGGATGGGCTGCACGCGCGACGAAAAGATGAGCGGCTGGGGCAGTCGGATCAGTGCGATATCGTTCAGTATATCGACCGGATCGTAACCCGGATGCAGAATGGTGTCGGAGGGCTTCACCGTCACGGTCACCACATCGGGCGGGAACGGAATCTGCACCGCGGATTGGCCCGGGATGATGGTCGCTTCCCGCATTCCGTACAGACAGTGGGCGGCGGTGAGAATGAACCGATCGGCCAGAATCGAACCACCGCACAGTGTATCGGACCCGTCGCCAAACAGCAGAATGATGGCCACCAGATGGGGAAACTGTTCGGTTTTGGCGATCGTACCGCCGGCCACCTTGCTTACCGTGGCCCGATCGATAATCAGCTTGGGACGGTACAGGGCGGTAGAGGCGGCCGACATGATTGATGACGAGGATGACGGCACGTTGGAAACGTTCTGGATAATTGTCCAAAACATGCCCATGTGTGGTGGTTTCGAGCGACGCGGTGTCAAAGATGTGTCCCCATTGGTGGCGCACAGTAGCAGTAACAGTAGCAGACACTGCACAACGATACACGACGCGGCGGTTAGTAAGGAGGACATCCTGAAGACTAATGGCGCGCGCCACTGCCGCACTCCTATTTGACGTACACTACCGTACTCTCACACGCTCTGGAAAGGGGACCAACGGAGTGGTACAGTTTTTATCGAAATTGCTTCGGTATCGCTTTTGGTGTTTTTGTGGACCTTTTCTTGCTGTTGTTGCGGCCGCTGGGAAGATATGAGGGCCTGCTGCTGGTCGATCGGGATGATAAGATTGGTTTCTCCCGTCGCCGTGCTCGATCTCGGAAGTTGTCAATCAAGTGGTACGGCGTACGGCTACCGCACATGCCTGTAACCCGGCCAAGGTACGCACGGTGAACGTCATCCAAGGGTTAAGTTAGGGGAGTTGGAAGCATTCTTGAACTTCCACAAGGCCTTGTGAATCTGCGGGAGTCACCTAAGGTTTATTGTGATTCTAAACATTTCAAATTTGTTGTTTTTCGTTGGGTACCCATTGTTTCACTGATGCGTGTGTGTGTGTGTGTAATCAACGCTGAATCGAGGTTGACGAGCATGTAGTGCGGATGTCTTGATCGTTATCTTGTTGGAGCAGTTTGGGAATGTACCGGACGGTAATGATTCACTAACCATGGCCGATTGCTTGTTTTTACAATGTTGGTTGGACAGGAAACGAAGCAGTTTTATGTGACTTACTATCTATTATTAACGGCGTATGACTATTCGATCGAGAAGGATATCCCGGAAGAAGTATCCCTTCAATATCCAGATTGCAAGAATATCGTTTCTTTTTTTTGGGTTTTATCTGCTGGAAATTGAAATCCTTCTCCTCCTGTCAGAATATTTCGGCCTAGAGAGTTATGGAGCTTATTTCCTGTTGGTTGTTAAGATTCTAACATTTCATGCTTCAGCGTAGTGTCCTTGTGGATCATTGTATCATTATTTGTTACTTTTATTTGAATTGCCGTTTGCCGTTTGGCTCTACAACAATAAAAATTTAGCCTAACTCTAATCTAATCTATAACACTAAAACGATTTGGTCCTGTCGGTCACATCTGGTGAAATGGGCCACATCTGCATGGGGAGGCAGTCCTAGGACAAGGCATGAAAATGAAGCCTATCGAAAGAAAAAGAGTAATTAAGAGTGATACACTATCGAAACATTTCTCCCAACATTTACTTTCTATGCTTTTATACCTTAGATAAGCTGTGGTATTGTACAATTATAAATTGAGGTCGAAAGATTTATACATGTAAATATTTAGTTATTTGCTTAGGGACGAGGTCCGGTGGTGGAGGCGTCTGCAGTGCCGATTCTTCACACGACAGGACTAGGGTTCTACTCCCATGCAGACGTTTTGAGTGTTGTGAAGGGAGTGAGGAATAACTGTTCAACTAAGTGGCACTTAATAACTTTCGTAAGCCATACATTCCCGGCATGACCGAAGAGGTCCTTACGGCTAGAAAACTGAAGAACGACCTAACAAAACTTAGATAGTACAACACACCGGACCCATAAAAATGCAATATTATAAATGAATATTTCCAGAAAAATTATGTAGCTATAGATCAGTGTATATAGCGTTATGTAAATCCTCTCGACGCAAAACGTTATGTAAATCCTCTCGACGCAAAAGAGATGCTTAAATGTTAAGCTGGGCCTACAAGATCTGATATCATTCCAAGCAGACTAAGTAGACTGAGAATAGCGATACTTACAAGCCATCTAATATAAGTATATTGCAATTGAAAATAGAAGGTGCTTCTTCTAGATGTTGTACAGATCCTTTTTAGTGGAGTCAACTTTTAACTGTAACATACCAATATTGAAAAGGTAAGTGAGTAAGTGACCCTCAGATAAAGAATTTTGAACCAACGCAGGCCACTCAGAGAAAAGTTTGAAGATCCTTGATCTACTGGACAAGAATCTGCAGAGCTTGTTCTGTAGTGCAATGCCTCATGAAAGAATAGAGTTCTGAGGTCCTCAAAGACTCCCCGAATCGTACACAGAAAACCATCTTCACTATTGTTTGCATGACCTAACCGAACGCACCTAGAGTGATTTGATCATACCGTGTCGATATGATTTATTTCGGTGAGCTGATTAAAACCAGTAATTCCTGTTAGACTGTAATACAAGTCTGGCAGCGATTACCACAGCCTAGCTCTATTTTTATGTCCCTTAACTGGCCGCACGATAAGACGCGCACCCGATGTTCATCAAAGTAAACATAGTACACACGAAAATAACAATCGATAGGGTCTTTGGTTGCCATGCTACAGACTGTTGGTTCTTTGTGGATAGCCGTGTATGGATATTGGCAGTCAACTATAATCAGGTGTTTGTGAAGGTGGCCGGTCCTTGTCGGTGACCATTAGCCAGCGAATGGCAAGTTTTGTGGCAAAAAGCAAGCCTCATTGTTGTGTTGACTTTCTTGCCACGGTTTATTGCCCTCTGGTGTGCTTATCTGGCACAGTTTGATGCTCGAGATTAGGCCCATTCGTCTGGTGGCCTGAGGGAATCCGTATATATAGCGCGGACCACAGCCCAGCCAGTTCATCAGTTGACTGTGATTCCTTTGTAGCCTCCCCCTCCGCCCCATTGACAGGATGAAGTTCGCCGCAGCGTTTGCCCTCGTCGGCCTGTTGGCCACCCTTGCCAGTGCCCGGTCGATGCCGGACATCGATCCGGCCCGCGTGAAGTCGATCGAAGAGTACGATCGCTACTGGCGCCGCCTGCCTGCCGAGATGCAGTACCTGCGCTCGGTCGAGGAGCCACCGCGTCGCATCACGAACGGCCAGCTGGCCGCGACCGGTCAGTTCCCGTACCAGGCGCTGGTGTACAGCGATGCGGGCGACGGCTACTACAGCCTGTGCGGGGCCACGCTTCTTTCCCAGAACTACGTCCTGACGGCGGCCCACTGCGTCACCGACGACCTCGACCAGACCGTGTCGGGCGGATACGTTTACCTTGGCGCCACCGACCGCACCATCATCCAGTCGACCCAGCAGCGCATGACCTTCGTCAAGGCGGGCGTCCGCGTCCATCCGCAGTACGACTCGAGCAGCATCCGCAACGACATCGCGACCATCCGCCTCGACACGCCGGCCGTCTTCACCACGTACGTGAAGCCGATCGATCTGCCGGCCCGGTCCGATACGCGCCAGTTCGGTGGGTTCGAGGGTACGGCGTCCGGCTTCGGACGCACCTCGGACGCGATCGCCACCCCGTCCAACGTGCTGATGTACGTGCGCAACCCGGTGATGACGAACTCGCAGTGCAATCTGTACTGGAGCACGAGCTCCGTCCAGACGCAGAACGTGTGTCTCGATCCGACCGGCGGCCGTTCCGCGTGCAACGGTGACTCTGGCGGTCCGCTGACGGTGCAGGACGCCGGACGCACCGTGCAGGTCGGTATCGCTTCGTTCGTTTCGAGCCGCGGCTGCACGTCGGGCGCTCCGTCCGTCTGGGTGCGCGTCTCCTACTTCCCGGACTTTATCAGCCAGAACTCGGACTATGTGTTCCGTGCCTAAGTCGGTCAAGATGAGGTGCTTTATCGATACATTTCGTGTGGAATGGAAAGAGTACAATAAAAGCTTTACTAAGATAAAGGTAAACCAAACGTTGTAAATGTGCCAAAATGGACAAAACGCTCCTCCAAAATTACTCCTCTAAAATGTTTCCTTGTTGATCGAGCAAACCAGGGCTCTTTTGAAGACAAGGGCCAGATTGGATAAGAGCACGGAAGCCTGGATGGACTGATATTTTAATCAATTCTAATAAAAATAACTCAATGGAAGTCTGTTCAATGAAGTACCAAGATTTGTGGTCTGTAATAATTTCCCGAAATCTTGGTTCGATTTCTTTACTTCCTCTTTCCTCTTTCCGATTCCTTTTCCAATTGTTGTATCCTTTTAATATTGATTTAAGGTGATCATTTGTTAAAGACATTTTGTATTGCAATTTGAATATTTGATTCAAGAAAATGTGTTTTCGTATCTCTAATTGTAGTCAAGTATTGAAAACTACCGTCTGGCGCAAGAATTTGGGGTTTAAATCGTAACCTTATTTAAGTCTTAATTTTATTTTCTTCTTATTGGTTGTCCGATGAAATACTTTCCAAATTCGCTAAACGAATGGTACTTTTAATCATTGTTCAGATCATCGTGTCATCGAGGGCCCGACAAAATCATGGGCCTAACTATGCCGACAGCCTGTGTTAGCTAATCTACCACGGATGGCATGATAGTACTCTTTAACAAGCTGTTTTCATCAAAACGAATGCAACCGGAAAGTAAATTTCTCGTGAACTGAATCTTCCACACAGGATGCAGGTAGCTTATCTTATCAGCGCAAGTCATATCTAACAATTAATCGATTAAAAGTCTCACCCCCAAAGCCCCGAATCGGAACACAATTGAGAAAGGTGTTTGATGCTATGTGTTTGTTAATCCACGTTTAGTCTTCATCCGGCTTCTTGATTATTTTTCCCATGGACGCGAACTGGAACCAAAACCTCGCGAAAAGAAACAAGCTAACGAGTTGGTGCAGAAGTTTATGAGCAGCTATAAACCTGTGCGGAGTTCCCTGGGAGGTCTGGAACAGAGATAAAGCACCGTATCAGACGTGGTAACGGGGTTGGTAGGGGTTTGATTACATGTAAATTGGACCAATTGTGACTAACCTCTGCAAGCAGTTGGTGCCAAGAAAGATCTGAAAGAGACTCAAATATAATAAACCTTATTAGAGAGATGTTATCATTTAATTAATGAAAAACTTTGGCTAATGAAAAAGAGTATGTTGATCAGGAGACTAGGTTTAGTGTGATTGCTAGAATATAGATTAATATATTCTACAAACAATATTTATGCTGCCAGCTCCAAATGCCAGATGAATATCATTTTCCTAGCTCATAATTAATATAAATTCAGGATTCTTTTACTTTCAGTCAATCCCCGCGATTGGGAAGCTTTCTTTGCACATAAAGCAATAGAAAATGTTCTCTTGAATGCATATATACAACACCTCATGCATATATGTCACTATAGACAGCTTGTTTCTATGGTTTATTAAACTTTTATACCAAAATTTCCATTAACCTCATTACCAGAACATAACGTTGGCACTGGTATCAAGCTGCCTTAAAGGCAAACGCCTTAAAGTATACCGTGCGATGGAATTGAATTTCCTTATCGATTTGTTGAGTGGTTGACTATCACAGAGGGAAAGCTTTTCGATGGCTTAGGCTGTGGTCTGTTGCAGTTGTCTGAAAATGATCACACTTTATAACATTCGTGGCATCCAAGAAGCTAGCAATTCTCGGCTTATAATAAAGAATGGTTTATTTGTTGGATATTTCTTATATTACTCATGTCATTTATCAATAAATAAGGATCAATTCATCCAGCATCACCAACTCAGGGTATTTGTATACTTACTCAGGGTAATGTATAATTTTAAGCAGAACGCTGAGTGGCTCTG
Source organism: Anopheles epiroticus (assembly GCA_000349105.1). Classification (NCBI taxonomy): domain Eukaryota; kingdom Metazoa; phylum Arthropoda; class Insecta; order Diptera; family Culicidae; genus Anopheles; species Anopheles epiroticus. Next base: position 234,427 of record KB671665.1, read on the forward strand.
TGGTCTAATTGGTAGCGACGTAGGCTTTGACCCTAAAGAGTTTGTTATGGCACCCAAGAAGAACAAGCAGAACGTTTGACTAATATGCTACAGAGCTTTCTACAACGATTTTTAAACACAGTAAGACGTCATTACAACATTACGTGACCCTAACAGGCTGCATTCTAGGCAAAATTCCACGCAAGAAGGCGAGTCTGGTTAGGTGGGTAGAGGTGTCTTTTTGTCTAATTCCTTTCCCGGTGCCTTCATACAGAAAAACTATGAATATTTCAAAGTAAATGATGAATGAATCGGTTATTCTCACTCACTTTAATGAACCGAATGGCTCACCTCTACCTCTGTCCAACGGTAAGATGCTTGAAACGTGAAAAAGAACCAGAAGAAGAATAAGAAGAAGAAGAAGACTTCTCTTACTTTTGTTTGCAATTTCTAACATATTATTCAATGATTTTTAAGTTAAAACTTCATCAAAGGCCAATAATTCTTACAACAACCAAATCATTTGACGAAATGGTCTGCTATTCAAATGAATTACGTGTTCGGATTTTTAGGAAGGTCTCATTCTAAAACGTCATGTCTCAGAAATTGTACCAAACCAGAGTAAGTAACAAAAGCCCCCAATGGACCGAAATATTCATCCCAGTCTTATCTGTTTGGTACATAGAAGGGACAATCAGTCTAGCGCATTTTACACTGGTAGATTACACTGGTCAGTGATAGATCGGACAACTCAGTGGTCTAATTGGTAACGGCGTAGACCTGTTGTTATGCAGTCAGACCCAACGTTGTTTCAAATCATATTCGGACCACTGCCGCCGCCATCCATATCCCAATCTTGCTATGGGTACACAAAAACACAGCCTCAGAAGCGTTTCAAATCCATTATACGGTTATAAGGTTTTGCCAACTCCGGTTACCGACTAGCGGTTCCGGACGGTTCCGACGGTTCCGAACGGTCCCGACGGCTCCGGACGGCTCCGGACGGCTACGACGGCTCCGACGGCTCCGACGGCTTCGGACGGCTCCAGCTGCCGACTAGCGGCTCCAAGAATAAAGCAACAGGAGTTACTTAAGGGCTACTTAATCGAAAATGATCAAGAATCAATGTTTTAGATACAAAGCAAAAATAAGCAATACGCCCATTTCTAGTATGTTTTCTGATTCTTTTAATTTTTAGTAAATAGGAAATTTGGATCAAATTCTATTCACAATATCATTAACATTTGTTGTCTGCTCCGTATCAAAGGAAGAAGATGCTACGTCACTCATTGGATAATGACAGCTGGGAAATCCTTTCATTGCTGCAACCGGAAGAGCGAGAGCCCACAGTGTTTGATTTACAATATTATCGCACTGCGATAGTCTTGTTCTGGAAAATCCAAGCGGAGTTTTGGCAGTGGCAGCGCTTATCGCTCCTCTCCAGTAAAAAAAACACCGCCCAAATCGCAAGCTACCGGGCGGTATCTCACTTACCTGAAGATATACCAATGCTTGTATAAAAGCGGCTGTCTAACCGCAGTACCGGCATCAGTAGTCCCCGAGACCAACGGGTAAAGGATTCAAGCACAAGGATGAAGATCGCTGGAGCGTTTGTGATTGCCGGCCTGTTGGCCGTCTGCTCGCTGGCCAGTGCCGAATGGGTCGACATCGACTGGTCGCAGGTGAAACCGATCGAGGAGTTCGATCACTACTGGCAGCGTCTGCCGGCGGAGATGCAGTACCTGCGCTTCGCCCGACCCTCCATGCGCATTGTGAACGGACAGGAGGCGACCCCCGGCCAGTTCCCGTACCAGGTGGCGCTGCTGAGCAACTTCGCGGCCGGTACCGGTCTGTGCGGTGCGACCATCATCACCAACAACTTCCTTCTGACGGCGGCTCACTGTGTTGTGGATGGTAACGGTGCGGTGGCAATCAGCGGCACGGCCATCCTTGGTGCTCACGATCGTACCGTGGTGGAAGCGTCGCAGCAGCGCATCACCTTCTCCACCAACAACATCAACGTGCACCCGCAGTACAATCCGTCGACGATCCGAAACGACATCGCCACGGTGCGTCTGAACTCGCCCGCCGTCTTCAACGCTCGCGTGCAGCCCATCGCTCTGCCGGCTCGCTCCGACTCCCGCACGTTCGCCGGTGTGGAAGGTACGGCGTCCGGCTTCGGACGTACGTCGGACGCTAGCACCGCCACCTCGCCGGTGGTGAGGTTCACGCGCAACCCGATCCTGTCGAACGCTCAGTGCAACAGCTTCTGGAGCACGGCCGTCGTGCAGGCCCAGAACGTGTGCCTGGACGCAACCGGTGGTCGTTCGCCGTGCAACGGTGACTCGGGCGGCCCACTGGCCGTGCAGGACGGTGGAAACAGTCTGGAGGTCGGCATTGCTTCGTTCGTGTCCGCTGCCGGTTGTGCCTCGGGTGCTCCGTCCGTCTGGGTGCGCATCTCCTTCTTCCGCGACTGGATCGAGCAGAACTCGGACTACGTGTTCCGCCCTTAATTTGGCACCCAAAGGTGTGTGCGAGAGAGTTGTGATGCATTTACATAGGATTTTGTAATAAAATTTTTGTGATCAAATAAGCATATGCCATAATGAATGTATGTGAGTGGTTTTATTGTATGGCTTAGGATATCCTGGACTACTTAAGCCATTTGTGGGCTTTGCATATCGTTGACTAATTGATGTACCGATAGAAGAACATTCAGTTTTGGATCCTTTTTGAATAGGTTCTAGATTGTATAAGTTAATTTATAAATGTTCTGTACCCTCTCCCAATCGTCTCTATGGTACTTTATGACGCTTTTACGTCATTCTCCTGACTTAGCTAGCTCAGCTTCCATGGCTCTACTTATCAAGACTATACACACTGGAACGTCCAGAGACGTACAAATGCTGTATCACAATCTGGAGTTGCTGCCTCAATAATCGTGAAGGACGGGGTCTTGAGTGGCCCTAGTGCAGGTTCAGATTACACTAGAGAATTACCCCCTAGATATAGCTGAGTAATTAAGTGAGCTAAGTAGAAAAGATACATATATCTCTTAAATTACCAAGCCGTACACCGAATAGGCATTGAACTTTTGTTTGATATCTTAAAAGTGGCTGAAGGCTCAACAAAAGACAGCGAATATCATAGTTTGGACGTGGATCTACAAGTCTTCGAGAAAGTGTTCTAGTCGAATATCGTGTGGTTTTGCTCTGTAAATCTTCTATGCTCCGACTTCAGATGTTTACCGAGCTGGCTTAACTAACAAACGAAACAGGTTTTTTCCCGATTTTCAAGAAAAGTTTGGTCGTCGTGGTCAGTTATTCTTCACTAACGGTTCAGTAGTAATCACTATTAAAGTCACTAACGACCTTTAGCCTAATTTGTATACCAAGGTCAATAAAAATTATGACTCTCGAATGCACGATACCAAGCGAACTAATCAACGAGCGATTCCAACACCTTCTGAGTTACCAAGTCAGGGCCAATCCGTGCATTCACCTCCAAAATGCGTAGTTAATGCTGTCAATCGACTTTATGCACCATGCTTAACCTACAAGTCATCACGTCCATGATATTTCTCCGGTAATGTGTCATTGATTGTATCTTATCGATTGGAACTGCGACTACCAGCACGATAAGCATGCCCAAACGAGCAGCGAAACGACGGCATCACCCCAGGCACCGGTACGTTGGAGGGAATGGTTTCGATAAGACGTCTAATCACTGCCACCGGGTATTTCTACCATTTGTTGACAAATAACGTCCTTTCGGTGGATAAACCGCCTGCAGCGCCAGGAATTTCCCGCGCTGCTTATCTGGTACGCAAAAGTGGTAATCCGCAACACAAAGCACGCTTACGCACAGGGCGCGTAAGAAGAGGCGGATTTTGTGTTTTTCGGCGTTATGTTGCCTCTATAAAGAACCACACCGTTGGACCAGGACCGTGTAGATCGTCGGAAGAACTAGCGTGTGCAAGATGAAGCTTACCGTGTCAGCCCTGTTGGTGACGTTGGCCGTGGTGGCCGCAAGCGGTGAATGGATCGACATCGACTGGTCGAAGGTGAAACCGATCGATGAGTTCGACCACTACTGGCAGCGATTGCCCGCGGAGCTTCAGTTCCTGCGCCATGCCCGTCCGGCTCAGCGCATTGTGAACGGACAGGAGGCGACCCCCGGCCAGTTCCCGTACCAGGTGGCGCTGCTGAGCAACTTTGCGGCAGGCAGCGGTCTATGCGGTGGCACGATCATCACGAACAACTACATCCTGACGGCGGCTCACTGTGTTGTGGATGGTAACGGTGTGCTGGCCACCGATGGTACAGTTATCCTAGGTGCTCACAACCGCATCAACGTGGAACCGACCCAGCAGCGCATTGGCTACGTACGAGCGGGCCTGGCCGTCCATCCAAGCTACAGCTCGGCGTTGATCCGCAACGACATCGCGACGGTGCGTCTGAACACGCCCGCCGTCTTTAACGATCGCGTCCAGCCGATCCAGCTGCCGGCCCGCTCCGACTCCCGCACGTTTGCCGGCCTGATCGGTACCGCTTCCGGCTTCGGACGTACGTCGGACGCCCTGCCCGGTGCGTCGAACGTGCTGATGTACACCAGCAACCCGGTGATGACGAATGCGGCCTGTGTCAGCGCTTGGAACATTATTCTCGTGTCGGACCAGAACGTGTGCCTGGATGCGACCGGTGGACGCTCCGTGTGCAACGGTGACTCCGGCGGTCCGTTGACGGTGCAGGACAATGGTAACAGTCTGGAGATCGGTATCGCTTCATTCGTGTCGGCCCAGGGCTGCGCTTCGGGCATTCCGTCCGTCTGGGTGCGTGTGTCCTTCTACCGCGACTGGATCGAGCAGAACTCAGACTTTGTGTTCCGAGCGTAACACCAAAGAATTGTAAATATAAGAGGTTGGTCATAGCTTTTTGCAGTCAATACTTTATTGTTTGACGGGTCTGTCACTCGACGGTATAGCGATCTGTTCTCACATTGGGACGATTCGTTCGATGCGGTGGCATAAACGCTTGCGTGGTCGTGCCAGGAGCGATCGGAGTCGTTGGGGGCGTTACAACAGGAGTCGGCGTCGTGCTCACTTCCGGCGTAGTGGTGACGCCTCCGGTGGTGGTAGTCGTAGCTGCTTGTGTTGTCGTAGCTGCTTGAGTCGTCGTAGTGGTTCCAGGTCCATCGGTAGTGGTTGTTTGGCTGGGTGGCGTTGGGAAGAACTCAAAATCATTCCGGATGGTTACGTCCGAGTTCGCCTCGATCCAGGCAAGGTAGGCGGTCAGTCTCGTGTACACTGCCGGCCGGTCAAGATCACAGCCCAGGGCAGAAATGAAGGACAGCAGACCGATCACAGTTTGACCGCCGTCCGCATCGTCCACCGTGAGCGGCCCTCCGTTATCGCCCTGGCACGGTGATCCATCGGTCGTGGAGACGCAAACGTGCGACTCAACTATACCGCCCAGGAACTGCAGGCCGCAGGCCGCATTGGTGATAACGGATCCGTTGACTCGGTGCAAGTTGTTGAGGGGCAGGATTTCGGGCGCATTCTGACCGAGCGCTCCCCAACCGCTCACGGTAGCCAGCTGGTTGACGAACAGTGAATCGGCCTGCCGCCAGTTGGGCAATCGGGCTAATCTGATGTAATCTGGAACAAAGCACATTGTGAGGGTGGTTATCAGGAAAGGTTGAGGTCCAGTGGGCGGATGTGGCGATAACTGGCGATACCGGACGCTATCGAGCACGTGGGGCCTTTTACTTACTGCTCAGGTTGGCCGGTCGGGACAGGCGTACCAACGCAATGTCGTTGAGGTTTTGGCTCGCCACGAACGCCTGGTGCACGATGACGTCACTTGCCATCACGATGTCCTCGACGTCGGTCATGTTGGAGGCGCCGAGCAGTACCGTCGTTGCACCGGGACTGTAAAACACCACGCAACACTCTTGTTAGCACCGTCAAAAACTACCAATACCACGGCAGGGTGAACACTTACTTAACGAAACAGTTTGCTGCAGTGAGGACATAGTTGATCGAGATCAAACTTCCACCACACCAACGATTGCCGATGGGTTGCTGGATCATCAAACCAGCGGCGTACGGAATCTCGCCCGGTCCAACCGGTACACCGCCACGGATGCGGGGCACTTTCTGCTGCGGCAGCTCTATGCTTCTGCCGAACAGTCCACTGTTTTGTGGGAACGACACCACGCACGTGAAAAACAGTGCTAGTAGCAGAAGCGGTGCGGAAACGTGCGCCATCTTGACACTGGTGCGCGGATGGTTTATGACTAGGTTCAAACCGGATTAGATTAACGCATTTTATACGCTTTTGTAGGCGCGGTTGCTCCTGTGTGACTAATTGAGTGGAGCAATCGCGATAATGCGATACGGAGTGGCGATGTTTTTCTTCGTTTTAGAACGGTCAGGGTTGAGTGGTAAAAAGAAGGATAGAGTTGTGTGTACTAAGAAGGGGAAATTTGAATTTAAAAGGCCAAACACGGAAACGTTGCTATGTTAACAGCTAACTGAAGATTCAGGGTTGCGTTGAAAGACAAACTGCTAAGAGAAGAGTACTAAAAAGTACAAGCAACATTTTAAAGGGTTTGCTAGACAATGATTGGAGCAAAAGAGATACAGCCAGTTTGAATGATATAGCGGCTACTGTGGCTAAATTGGCTTAAGTGCTGAAACACTTAAGACGTCAAAATTGTCTGGGAAAATTTTGAATATTCAAAACACTGTGTTAGAGTTACTATTGGATTTCAGACAAACTTTCATGTTTTATTATGTATTATTTCTAAAAGCAGAAAATTATTTTTTTCTGTGTCATAAAAAACTGTAAGGAAGTGTAGATTTGATGTAGGTGCGTATTTTTTCTAAACTTCTTAAGTCCAATTTGTATGAATACCTGTACCAAACGGATAAATAACTTCACGTTGAACTAATTTATTCTATCTGGATAGAATTGATAGACATAAATTCCCTACATGCTGCAATTCTGATATTCGTAAGCGTAGTGTTATAGGCTGTTGTACATATTAACCTGCTATACATAAGGAGATCTTTAAAAGAACTCTGAATTTAGAAGCCCTTTTGCTTTATTAAGTACAAGTATGCAAACAACTCATCCCAAGATCTAAAATGAATAATTCTCCACAAGATTACGTTTTTACTTACCTTGCATTGCAAAACACTGTCCATAATTGTGCACACAATCTTAAAAGAATTGCCAATCTTACCTACAACAGACAAGCAAATGTTTTCGATTACGCTGTCATGACGTCGTAATATATCCTGCAGGCAAGGGTCATCTAAGCGTTATCGCCATATAAAACGCCTTACACCTGATACATTACAGATTTGACTTTCATAAGATTTATAGGATAACAGCAGCGAAACGGTGACGTCTAATCGTCTGAACACAGTATGATTCCATTCCACAGATAACGAAGCGACGGTAGCAAAGATAATTATCGTCCAACAGGTGGGAGGCTCGCGTGAACTAATACAACAGAGGTGATTCGAAGTCGATGTTTGAACTGGAAAAACCCTGAGATGTTCCTGACTGTGTTCTTCGCTCTCGATCTCCTGAAGATGAACAGAAAATAGCTCAGCTATTAAATTCTCTCTGTAGTGCTCTTAAGATTGCTAAAGCTTCTTTGATATCAAAGGAATTACAGACGCTTTCTACACACAAGGTGCCTAAAACCTCTCCGGAATCAGCCAGACCTTAGCCCGATCCTATCGTGGATCGCAACTACGCACGACTCCGCTACGTGCGGGTTGTGAGCTTTTATCAGCTGGGTATGGAAAAAATATTACGCGTTCATTAGATGACAGGCGATCTAACAGCGCGGGCCCTGATTTCGATAACAACCCATGGTTACCCTCTTCCTCGACGGTAGGCAGCGAGGTCGTAGTCCCTCGACAAGCATCGTTAAAAAGCGACCGCCCGGTTCGGCACCCGCTTAGTTTGAGTCGGAGCGAGCCTCAATGATGAAATCCCTGTTTGTGTTTGCCCTGCTGCTGGTCGCCGCTGCGGCCTATGCGCCCCGTGATAATCAGCGTGTCGTCGGCGGCGAGCTAGCCACCGTCGGCCAGTTCCCGTACACGGTCGGGCTGATCACGCGTATCAACATCCTGCTGACTGGTCAGTGCGCTGGTTCGCTGGTGTCGGCCAACTTCATCCTCACCGCTGCCCGCTGCGTCTCCGGGTAGGTTAAAACGCTGGAGCTTCAAGAGTTCTTGATGGTCGTGATGACTTGCTTGTTCTTTTCCAATAGAATTCAGAGTGCTGTGGCTGTGCTCGGTGGCCTGCGCATCAACGACGCTAACGAGGCCGGTGCAGTGCGCATCACCGTGACGGACTTCACCATCCATCCGCAGTACGAAGCTGAGCCGGATATCTTCGACGTAGCGCTCGTGCGTCTACCGCTCCCGGTGCCGTTCAGTGATCGCGTGCGTCCGGTGCGTCTGCCCAACCTGCGCCAGGTTGAGGCCACGTTCGTCGGTCAGCAGGCCACCGTGACGGGCTGGGGCCGATTCGGCGAAGGCACTGCCAACTCGGAGGAGCTGCGTTTCGGACGGGCTCAGGTCATCTCGACGCTCGCCTGCCGTATCAGTCTGCCGACCAACACGATCGTCGACGAGCACGTGTGCACCGATGGAGCGAATAGCTCGCCGTGCCAGGGTGATGTCGGTGCTCCGCTGACGATCGTCGACGCGGACGGTGTTACCACGCAGATCGGTGTGTTCTCGTTCATCTCGATCCTGGGCTGCGAGTCGGGCCGTGCCGCGGTGCACACGCGCATGTCCTCCTATCTGACCTGGATCGGCCAAAACTCGGATGTTGAGATCCGCGATAACTTCTAAGCGTATCGTTGCCGGACGATAACACACAGACAGGCAAGAAATAAACCCATTCGCTAGCTAATCTTATCGAACTGCAAGGGTTTTGGGGTTTCGGGATTAATCTGGAAGTGTGAGTTTCTGGTCAAAAGGGCACCAAGTCTTCTTGCTGCGGGTGTGTTTGTTGGTTTTCTTTTTCGAAGCAATGGGCGATTGTATAAAAATCTCAGCCGACGGTCTGCGTCCAACAGTTAGACGTGAACAAACGAACGGACCTGGATAGAACCAGACATGCGGAAGAGCTCTCTAGTTTTGTTGGTGGTGGCCCTCTGCACCTCAGGCGTTTTCAGCAATCCCGCTGTATTGCCTGTAGTGTCTGAAGATGCGCCCCAGGGACGTGTTGTCGGTGGAGCTCTAGCCACCCCTGGCCAGTTCCCGTACGCTGTCGGGCTGATAACTCATACAGGGTCCATCTTTACGGGGCGCTGTGCAGGATCTCTCATCTCCGCCAACTACGTCCTAACTGCGGCCAGCTGTGTGCAGAGGTTAGTTTTCCAGGTAGAGCTCGAAAAAGAAGGAATCTAGACCTTCCCCTCTCCTTTACAGTGCCACCTCAGCCTTTGCCTTTCTGGGGGGCCTTCGCGTAGACGACCAGCCGGAAGCGGGCCGCGAACGACTTCTCATCGAACGGTTCATCCTTCACTCGAGCTTTGCCGATGGAACGGAAAACTTTGACGTTGCGCTTGGGCAGCTACCGCGCAGCGTCAGCTTCACCGATCGCATCCGACCGATCCGTCTGCCCAACCGGCGCCAGGTACAGGCCACGTTTGCCGGCCAGCAGGGCACCGTGTTCGGCTGGGGACGGTTCGGATCGGGCATTAGCAACTCTCCCGAGTTGCGGTTTGGCCGGGCGGAGATCATTACCAATCTGGCGTGCCGGGTCAGTCTGCCCACCAACACGATCGTCGATGCGCATATGTGCACGGACGGATCGGTCACCTCGCCCTGTGCCGGGGACAACGGTGCACCGTTGACGATTGTCGATGCGGACGGTATTACGACACAGGTCGGTGTGTTTTCGTTCAACTCGGTGCTTGGTTGCGAAGCAGCTCGGGCTGCCGTGTACACACGCCTCTCCGCATACCTGGACTGGATTGGTGCCAACTCGGATGTGATTATTCGGGATAATTTCTAAAAAATGCAATAAACAAAATTATAACATTAACTATCGCGGGATAACAGGATTGTAGTCGGATAATATAGATGTTCATAGTAACTCAAAGTTATGAATGTTATTAAGGGTTAACTATCTTGCACATTAGTGCATTTGTAGACCTTGACCCAACAAGAATTGTTGTGCCACCTAAGAAAGGGCAGATAATTACTATAAATAGAGGTTTGCAAAAAGACGCTTCACCGCTTCACCGATTTTGAAGCTGCTTTCGATTGAATATGCCATATCAATTATTTCAATTCAAAAAGAAAAAATGGTAGCCGTACCGACTTTTGCTGAGTCTGGATGTAAATCAATTTCCCTTTTTGGAATGATCATTCGGTGTGTTGTAAGCTATCTAAACTTTTTTTATCTAGGCTGTTGTAGTAAGTACCGCAATTCTCATTCTTCCAATAAAACTTCAGGCAGGCCTTGATGGATATCGTTTGATTTGGCCGAAAAAAATGCAAATTGTGACAAATTACTTCCCTTGTACGTAGATGATATCAACATTTATCAAAGCTAATCAAATGTTAGAATTTATAGGAAGGAATGTAAAGACTTCAGTGACCCACAATTTTTAGGGGCTTTTAATTAATCTTTTGTTCTTTTAATACTAAAGTTCGGTTCAGGAGCATAGGTCATCCTTCCACCAATCTGTGGTTTCTCAGAATTGAAGCGATCAGATAAGCAATGCGAATTGCAATCAGTTTATCTCTGATAATACTGATAAAACAAACATACCATAAAAAAATTATAAGATACATAAGCTTCTAGAAGTAATTTCCGCATAAGCGACGACCGTCTTTATTTACATCACCACCGCATCCGAATTGCTCTCAATCCACGCGAGATACTCCGTGACGCGAGTGTGCACCGACGGCCAGCTACGTTCGCATCCCATTGAAAACCCGTACGAATGGACACCAATGAGTATGGTTTGTCCGTTTTCTGTCACCGTCACGGGTCCACCTTCGTCCCCGACGCAGGCCGCCCCATTCTCCGTCGAGGTGCAGACGTTCGTGGAGCTTAGATAAAGCGGAAAGCTAATCAAACAGTTCGTGTTGGTGATGACACGTGCCCGGAAGTAGAGTAGATGACGAACCGGCACGACCTCACCCGTGCTGGAACCGGTTCGACCCCAGCCTGCGATGGTTGTCTCGTAGTTGTTAAAGGAGTGGCCAATGTACAGACGGGACGGTAGCTGAACGATCTGCACACGCTCGCTGAGCTGCGCCGGGCGGGAGAGCGTTAGGATGGCCAGATCGTTCGAGAAGAAGAACGTGCTGAAGTTGGGATGTACGAGCACGGACGAGACGGTGATAAAGTCCTGCACCCTGGTCATGTCGTACGCACCGAGCATCACTGTGATGGTGCGGTAGCTGCAGAAGGATGATGGTAGAATTGAGTTTTCGGTGAACATTGCTAAGATTGGTGAACTTACCCATTAACACAGTTCGCCGAGGTTAGGATGTGTCGGAGAGAGATCAGCGTTCCGCCACAGAAGTACGTCTGGGAGGGAAACGTCACGAGAACACCGGCCGCCCACGGGACATCGGTAGGGCCTGCTTCGATGCCGTTGTTGATGCGTCGATTAGGTCCATCCGGAACGGGAGTGCCAGCGATCAGTGAGATCGCACCGAGTACCAGAATGATACGAAATGCCGCTGATCCTACCATGGTGATGCTCGTGCTCTGCCTGTCTTCCCGCGAATTACAACCAATGCTAGCAACAGTGAGGGTCGTATTTATTGGCATTAGCAGGGAATACCCTTCGGACGTTCGGACGTAAGCGAAGATAAGATGATCTGTAAGACGACATGTCGTCAGGGTGCAGTTTGCTGACGATGATAGCGTTTATTGCTTATTCTCTTTACGGTCTGATCAGTGCGTCGGTGTTGAGCTCGAGCCAGTTCATATACTCCGTGAGACGGACGTGCACGGCCGGGCGGCCCCGCTCACACCGCGAAGCCGTGAACACGTGAATGCCGATCAGGAAGGTTTCTCCGTTTTCGGTCACTGTTACCGGGGCGCCCTGATCTCCGACGCACGGTGCTCCTCCATCGGTGGAGGTGCAGATGTGCGTGCTGCGGATGTTGTTCAGCAGGAAGGACAGCTCGCAGCTGAGGTTCGTGATGACTGGGCTGCGGATGAAGCGAAGGTTCGGCATCGGAAGCGGCTCGCCTGTGTTGGTGCCCGTTTCGCCCCAGCCCGAGATCGTTGTGATGTAGTTGTTGAACGAGTGTCCGATGTACATACGGCGCGGTAGGTTGATGATTTGAATTTGATCTAGAACGGTGAAGAGACCCACATCAGTATCTTGTGAGTGCTTCTGACAACCTTACACACTTACCATTCCAGCGGGGCTGACGGGCGAGCGTAAGGATCGCAATGTCATCCCGATCCAGGAACGAGCTGTAGTCCGGATGTACCCGCACATGAGAAACCGGCACAAAGTCGGATGTGGTGGCGATTGTGCTTGCTCCCAGCATGGCGGTAATAGAGGACTGGCCATTCACACAGGACGCAGCCGTGAGCACGTGAGTGGGTGAAATCAGCGCTCCACCACAGAAGCTCGTACCGGACGCAAGCGACACGAGCAAACCGACCGCCCACGGGACATCGGTCGGGCTGGCAATCTGACCATTGTTGATGCGACGATCGGGCACCTCAGCTTGCGGGTCGTAGAATCTGTGCACCTGGCTCCAGTCGACGTCCTGCGCCGAACGAATCTCTCCCGTCGATGCGGCAAACGCGTACAGGCTACAGCCTGCAAGCAGCACTAATGCGCAGTACTTTACCATCCTGTTAGTACTAACGGTGAACGTACAATGAGTTGCGACTGGAGAATAACACCAGACTTTTTAGATACAGCAAGGACCGGGACAAATAACTCATTAGTGGGGAGGTTTGATGGGATTGGTTCCCCGGGGGCGTTGCAAATCGATCGTCTCCAAAGCCTGCTTATCAAAGGTGATTGGACAAAATCATGGTGTTGTGGTATCGACTATCGAGACAAACAGGTGGTAATGGGCCGGTGTTGTGGCGCATGGAGGCTTGTACGCTAGTGCAGAGGCTGGTATGTATTGAATGAACGCAGGAACGAGGAGAATGGAAAGGGTGATAAGGTTAAGGGGGTTTAGAACAACCCCTCCGCCCCCCAAATACGCTATATATTAGGTGTTTTTGTCAAAGTTCTTTTTCATTATTCTTCTGTTAGTGACGGCCAGGCCGTATTGTGTGACTTAGTGTACCCGTCCATATCAAGATTGTAAATCCTGCGTATGGGGGGTGGTTGTGATTAAGTGTACCCATAGCAAGATAGTCACAATCCTGCGTATGGGAGGCCGGCAGTGGTCCGAATGAGATTCGAACCGGCGACGGGCCTTTTGACAGCCCTACGCCGTTACCACTCGACCACCGAGCCGGCCCTAAGTTCTTTTTCATTATTGATATCTTTTTGATTATTGAGTATTGATTGAGGCGACTTTAGTTTGTAGGTCGACCCACAGTGTGAAGGTAAGAAAACGAGAAAGCGTAACGTAAGAATTCTTCCAACTACTCTTCCATATTTTCCAAGCTTACGGAGCAGTTTCCAAAACAGGATAGAAAGGCTTCATAGGAGATGCTTTTTAGAAGTCTACTTCTTATCCTTAAAAGTTTTATCCACGCAAAGCGCTTGGTTTTTTGACACTAAATCAATCAATCTAGATTTATTGGTAGTCCTTGTCCAGCATCATACAAAGTGTGAACAACTTGTTTTTTGAGGACCTGTTTACCTTTCTTCTTCCAAAAATCTGTACAATCTTGAGGACTTCCCATTCCCCGCTGATAAGACGCTCCCCCAAGGGCGATTAAAGTTCTACGCCAATCCGATAACCTCCCTTGCGGTTTGACGTGCAAAATCGATGTGCAATCTTATCGCCGAACACGCTACCTCTAACCCACTTGCAGCTGGCGATGGTTTAAACAAAGCCTTACCATCCCATTCCCTGGCTAGTTGCATTGCAAACGTCATCCCATCCAAAACCTAACCATGCGTGCGGTAATTGCTCTGGGCCTGTGCCTACTGCTGGCTGTGGTACAAGCGGCCACCATAAGTCGTCTGGAAGATGTCGATTGGTCTAAGGTGCGTTCGATACGCGAAAAGCCGGGTTACCGGGGAGCTGTTTCCGTTGGTGATGTACCACCAACCGGTCCGTATCGTTCCCAGCGTATCCTAAACGGTGTGACGGTTGCACGCGGTGACATTCCGTATGCGGCGGCCATTTTAATTAGCGAAGAGTTTGCAACCTACTTTTGTGGTGGTGTACTCATCTCTGAACTTTACGTACTAACTGCTGCATCCTGCGTCGAGGGGTAAACGATAGCGTTAAGGATGGGCTTGTCGAGCTGTCTTCGAAGGTAAATCGTTTTCTTTTGCTTGCAGTGATCGCGAGCTTTCGATTACGGTACTGCTAGATGCGGCGCAGATCAACACGGCTGGCGAGTTTATTGCAGTGTCGCAGATTGTACTGCATCCGGCACCGAGTGATAACGATATTGCGCTGCTTCGTCTTAACCGCGCCGTTAGACTTAATGGTGAGTAGCAGGGTGGCAGCAATTCAACGAACGAACATTTTCAGACCTACCGTCTCCTTTTCAGACAACATCCGCCCGGTGACGCTGCCCAACCGCAGACAGCGCGGAATGACGTTCGTCAATCAGCTTGCATCGATCTCTGGCTGGGGCCGTACCGCATCCAACACCAACGAGGCGCTTCCGATGAACAATCTGCGTCTGGTGCGCAATCACGTGATGAGCAATTTCAACTGTGGCGTATCCTTCCCGTTCACCATTACCGATCAGCATATCTGCATCACGGGCGATAGTGGCAGTGCGTGTGCGGGCGATGAAGGCGGACCCCTGACAACAGTCGATGTCGTGACGGGACGTACGTTCTTGATCGGGCTGTACTCGTTCACCTCGTTCCTGGGCTGTGGAATGGGTCGTCCAACAGTGCACACGCGCATCACAGAGTACCTCGATTGGATCGAGGCAAACTCTGATGTGATCATACTGGACAATTGGGACACGGTAGCATAAAAAAGGCGCGGGATCAATACAAGGCAATACTTTGTTTTATTGAAGTAAAAACTGAGTTGTAATTCTTTGTTGGCACTCCGTTCATGATGAATTATGCTCGAATGTTTGCTCCGGTGTAGATCTCAATCCAGTTGAGGTAGTCGGTGACGCGCGTATGAACCGCCGGCCAACTGCGGGTGCATCCTCGAGAGTACGTGTACGAATGGATTGCGATCACCGTCGAGCGTCCGTCCTCCTCCACTATCGTTACTGGGCCACCTTCATCACCCTGTTGCAAAAAGAAATGAGTTAAGACTTCTTGAAAGAATAATGGTCCATTCAAGTGAACTTACCACACAGGGCGCACCACCGTCCGACGAGGTGCACACGTTAGAAGATCGCAGATAAAGCGGGAAGCTGATCGTGCAGCTAAAGTTGGAGATGACCTGCGAACGTACGGAGCGGAGCTGCTGCATCGGCAGTGCCTCACCAGTGTTGGAAGCCGTCTCACCCCAACCACTGATCGTGGTCCAAACGTTGTTGAACGATTCGCCAACCTGAGCGCGGCGTGGAAGGCGTGCTACTTGAATTTGATCTGGAACGAAAGGCAATAGAAATAAAGCCTTTATTATTGAGGATTCCTGAATATTCGTTTTAACTCACCGCTTTCTTACCATTGAACCGTGGTGCTCGGGATAGGGTCAGAATGGCCAGATCGTTCGCCTGGAAGAAGGAGCTGTAGTCGGGATGCACCCGCACATGGCTGACAACGATAAAGTCTTGGGCGCGGGTAATATCACTAGCACCCAGCAGAATCGTGATGGATGTCTGTCCCTCCACACAGGTGGCAGAGGTAAGAACATGCGTACGGGACACTAGAACCCCGCCGCAGAAATACGTGCCCTGCTCAACGGACACCAGCACACCGACAATGTACGGTACATCGGTAGGGCCCACGATGACACCGTTGTTGATGCGGCTTCCACGAACTGGGACAGGTTCGTGACGTTCTAGATACCGCTCGATGAAGCTGGCCGCACGTTTAGCCTTGAATAGAGGACTCTCCTGTACCGGACGCACCTCGGCCCAGTTGATATCTTCCGCGCGTGTAATCGTTCCCTCGACGACCACGCTTGCGATCGTCAGCCCCAGCAGGGCAACTGCTGATAGGAATCGCATCGTTAGCCACCTGATAGACTGAAGGTGGATTAGCAAACGGCGGATGTATATATGCAGCTCGCTTTGCTAATCTTATCAACGCTGGACGGGAATTGATTGATTCAGTATTTTAGAAAAGAACACACAAAAAGGTAGGCTTCCAGAAACAAATGCTACCCTGTGACGCATCTCTATGGAGATCCACGCCTAACAACATTCATACAGGTGTTCACGTGCTCAATATGATTGATAACAGGTGGGAGTGCTTTATTTGTTAGCCAGATACAATACAGACAGTGAGACAGACGGTTTCTTTACGGTTCTACAATGGCGTCCGAGTTTTGCTGAATCCAGTCCAGATACTCGGTGATGCGCGTGTGCACCGATGGACGGCCTCGATCGCAGCCAAACAGACCGGAAAAGTGGAACGAATGAATGCCAATCAGGAAGGTACGTCCACTCTCCGTTACCGTTACTGGACCACCCTCATCTCCCTGTAAAAGGATTCGAAAAAGAGGAATTAGTGCCCTGTAAACGCGATCATATCCCTTGCAGGATCTCACAGCGTACTTACATTGCATGGTCCACCGTTGTTCGTTGCGGTGCAGATGTGTGTGCTGCGGATGAACGTGTGCGACAGGCCACAGCGGAAGTTGGACGTTACAGCGTCGGTCGCGAACTGTAGGTTCGTGATGGGAATGGGCTCGTTATCACGCCGTCCCGAGTTACCCCAGCCGGCGCTTGTAGCCGCCCAGCTGTCGAAACTGTTACCGATCTGGCTGCGGCGCGGGAGATCGATCGGACGAATCGTGTCACGGATCGGTGCTTCGTGGGCTAGCGTCAGGATCGCAATGTCGTCCCGGTTGAAGAACGAGCTGTAGTTCGGATGGGACAGAATGTTGGAGACGCCGATGAACTCCTCCACGCTCTTCATGTCGGAAGCGCCGAGCAGAACGGTCAGTGTGTTGGAGCTGTTTGAAGTTTAGAGCGAGTTAGTTAGTATCTGCAGACTCCAGAAAAGCTATCGTATCTCAAAACCCACCCAGAAATGCAAACGGCAGCGGTAAGGACATGCCGGCGGGAGATCAGCACACCACTGCAGAAGCTGTGCGACGAGGAACCGGAAATGAGAACTCCAGCTGCCCACGGGAACTGTGTCGGGGATGCGATCTGTCCATCGGCAATCCGTGCCGAACGAACCTCATCGTCCGACAGTGATGGAAGTCCTTGCTTCGCTCGAACGGCATCGGTTTGATGGAGAGTGCGCACCAGCGTCCAATCGATAGTGCGTGGATCGACCCCAATTGAGTGTACCGTGGAGAGCACGGCGACGATAAGCAGAAGCGACAGTGTCGTCTTCATATTGGCAGCAACTCTTTGCAACTGATTGACACGAGAGACAACTGGACGACTGTCATCTGGCTGTGGGTCAATTTATGTCCGTTTAGACGGACGGCGGTGTATTATCGAAAGGAAATCATGATAGCGTCACAGCATGATTGATAAGGCGATAGAGGGCGTAGTTACGCAGTAGCTATCTGTGTTTTGTTGGACAAAAAAGCTTGCTCCAAACATTGATAAGACGTAGAAGTTTATCAGAGTCGACGACAACGTCGACTAAGCTCTTCAAGAGATCGCATGCAAGAGCTAGACAGATTTCCCCAAGGTACATATGAGTAAGGTGTATGCTTGACAGGGCTACTCCACTAAAGAATACACCTTTTTGCATAAAAAAAGGAAAATGTCCCACTTATCGTGATCAATAGTGCTTACGGCCTATTAACACGAGAGTGCGATAATTTTATTCTTCTAGAAAATGTCTGTACACTAGAGTACTTTGCTTTCGATTTTTTGAGGCACAAAATCTCAGCAAGAAGCTCCCATGCCTCTCCTCAGACTATTACTGGATGGTCACGTCGGTGTTTGCCTGGATCCAGTCCAGATACTCTGTGATGCGGGTGTGCACTGCCGACCGGCCCCGATCACATCCAAACAGTCCCCAGAAGTGGAAGGAGTGAATGCCCACCAGGAACGTGCGGCCACTCTCGGTAACGGTGACGGGACCACCTTCGTCTCCCTGCAAAAATAATTCAATTCAATCGTTTAAGCTCATCAAAGATTTCCTCTATGCTCCTCCTCATCCCGTCACTCACATTGCAAGGTCCTCCATTGTCGGTCGAGGTGCAAATGTGCGTATCGCGGATGAACGTGTGCGACAGGCCGCACACAAAGTTAGAGTTGACCGAATCGATCGCAAAGTGCAGGTTCGTGACGGGGATGGGTTCATTTTCCCGGCGGCCCGTATTACCCCAGCCGGCGGTCGTTGCCGCCCAGTTGTTGAAGCTGTTGCCCACATCGCTCCACCGGGGCAGATCGATCGGGCGGATCGTGTTGCGAATCGGGGCCGGACTGGACAGCGTTAGGATCGCAATGTCGTCGCGGTTCAGCAGTGAGCTGTAGCTCGGATGGGACAGAATGTTGGACACACCGATAAACTCCTCGACGCGCGTCATATCCGAAGCACCGAGCAGGATGGTGAGGGTGTTGGATCTGGAATAGGCAACCACAAATACACTGTTCAATGCACTTTTCTGGTCAGCGCGAGTTGGTCACGCCACTTCTCACCCGGAAATGCACACGGCTGCGGTCAGGACGAAGCGAGGCGAAATCAGTACACCGCTGCAGAAGCTGTGCGAGGACGAACCGGATATGAGCACACCGACCGCCCAAGGGAACTGGGTGGGGGTGGCGATCTGTCCCTCGGAGATGCGGGACGATCGTACCTCATCGTCCGACAGTGGTGGTAGTCCATGCTTTGCACGTATGGCATCGGTCTGGTGGAGCGTACGGACTACCGACCAGTCAACCGATCGTGGATCAACCGGGGTGGAAGATACCGCCCCGAGCAGGAGCAGGACGGCGGTGGCGGCTAGCACTGTGAACGACTTCATGATTGCGACCTCACGCTGGGTGAGAGATAACTGGTCACGGGAGCGATGTTGGTAGGCCTATTTTATAGGGTCATGTTATCAGGAGGCCCCACACGTTGTGCGCACATACGGCACGAGAATTTGTGTATCATGCAGATAGCTATCGATAAGATAGAACATTGCAAATCTGTTAGGCTACCGAAAAGGATTTTATGGCCTTAACAGGTTTTTTTTATGTGCACCTTCATTAAGCGGGTAATTATTATACGCTTATATAGTGAGTGCATGGCAGGATCTTATAGAATACCTTGAATATCAGAAGATCTTACTATCTTTCTGCGTATTAAGTATTAACCGCCCTTTCTTCCATCACAATAAACCCCATAACTCGTTAAACCCAATTAGAAATGCGACTCTACATTAAGCTTCTTCAGTTTATTTAAGGTCTAATAACTACATCACTGTTCGCTTGGATCCAGTCGAGGTACTCCGTCACGCGGGTGTGCACGGACGATCGGCCTCGATCGCATCCGAACAAACCATCGTAGTGGAAGGAATGGATGCCGATGATGAACCTCTCGTTACCTTCCGTTACCCAGACCGGGCCACCTTCATCACCCTGGCAGGAGCAGAAAGCATAAATGGATGTTAAACCACCCTCTGCAAGAAACTCTACCTCGCGGCACTTACATTGCACGGTCCTCCATTGTCGGTTGAGCTGCAGATGTTTCCGTCTCGAATGAAACTGTGCGAGATACCACAGACAAAGTTGGACACGACCGAACCCGTTGCGAACAGGAGCTGCTGCAGTGGGATCGGCTCGTTGTCCCGGTTACCCGTATTGCCCCAGCCGGCCACAGTCGCCGACCAATCGTTGAAGGTGAATGCGGTGTGGTATCGGCGCGGTAGATTGACCACCTGCACGTTCGGTGTCAGATTGGCATCGCGGGAAAGTTGGAGCAGTGCGATGTCATCTCGGTTCAGCAGCGCGCTATACCCGGGATGAATAATGATGTGCGAAGGGATGTTCAGCACCGGGATGACCTGTTCGATGCGCGACATGTCCGTTGCTCCGAGCAGTACCGTGAACGTGTTGGTGCTGAAATATTTCAGTTCCAAAAATAATTTAAAAAAATAGTGCGCTTCCGCTGAGAAGTTCATGAGAGCGGTTTTTCTTACCCAACGACACAGGACGCGGCGGTGAGCACGAATCGACGGGATATGAGTGCTCCAGCACAGAAGGTGCGTTCCGAGGTGCCGGATATTAGAATGCCGGCCATGAAGGGGAACTGCGTGGGAGATGCCACCTGGCCATTGCTGATGCGCGTCGAAGGCTCGCGCAGCTCGATGGCCAGCGTGCAGGACACGAGCGCTAACAGCAGCGCGATAATGCCAGAGGCAAGGCAGTACTTCGCCATTGTAGAATCGATTCGTTCGTTCGTTCGGAAAGCACAAACTCAACTGAGACTCCACCGTTGTGGACTCCCTCTCCTTACCTTGGGAGTTGGGTTTTCCCAAGATAAAAGCACTAAAAGAAAGCTTCCCTCTTTCCTTCTTTCCCCAAAAGTCTTGGTCATCATGATGTTTGTTCTTGTTGGATCACAAAAAAAGGAGATTTTGTGCGCAGCAAATTGTTTTGCCATTCCTTCGATTTATTGCCATCGCAGGCGGATAAGATAAAGGATTAATCCCTGCCCCTGGTCGGCTATGACGTCGGTGTAGATGTCTCCCCCACGTAGGCGGCTTCGATGTGGGGTCTTAAATCTTCCCTCCAATCCCTTTACGGTCTGATTACCGCAGCCGAATTGGCTTCGATCCAGCTCAGATAGCTGCTGAGCCTCACATGCACTGCCGACCGGCCACGATCGCACCCAAACAGGCCACTGTAGTGGAACGAATGCATTCCGATAACGATCGGCTGACCCGCCTCCGTTATCGTTACTGGACCTCCATCGTCACCCTGTTTTGGAGGAACTCAGCGTGTTAAGCGTCCTACAGTCGCTATAATTACCATCGGAACTTTACTTACATTGCAAGGGCCACCATTATCGCCCGAGGTGCAGATATGATCATCTCGGATAAAGTTGTGCGAAATTCCACATACTGTGTTGCTGATGACGGGTGTCCGAATGGACTGCAGGTTCGGCGTGGGGATGGGCTCGTTGTCCCGGTTGCCTGTGTTGCCCCAGCCACTGATCGTCGTTCCGAAGCCGTTGAACGTGTTGCCCATGTGGGACCAGCGCGGCAGATTCGCGACCTGGATGTACTCGTTCAGCGGGGTGGCACGGTCCATCGTTAGGATCGCTAGATCGTCCCGGTTGAACAGCGAGCTGTAGTTTGGATGTATCAGGATGTTGGCCACGCCGATGAACTGCTGGATGCGGGTCATATCCGACGCACCGAGAAGAACTGTCAGGGTTGGTCGACTGGAAAGTGGATAATGGAAATAAGGTGGATGGTGTGGTGTACAATCCCTTTGCAGACTTACTTCGACACACAGCTGGCCGTGGTGAGAACGTGCGTCGGGGATATTAGGATGCCGGCGCAGAACGAATGGGACGATGATCCGGAAATCAGTATGCCGACGATGAACGGAACGGCACGTGGGTCTGTCAGCTCGCCACCGCTGATGCGAGCGCTGGCAAGCGTCTCGGATCCACCGCCGATGGCCATCGCACCACCGGCAAGGAAAGCACACAGCACAAGGCACTTGAACATGGTCGGTAAAGCGTTCGTCGAGTACTGCTTGGGGGGATAAACAGTTCAAACCGGGGTACGTTCCCGAGGTGGTAAAGGTTATCAGTGTTTGCTGATAAGAAGATTTTAGGCCTTATCGGATGGTAAGGTATTTTATAAAGACTATTTGGAATATTATCGAGAATGTCGGTGCAGGACGCAGGTAGTGTTCGTTTCGTATTAGTACGCGGCACATCATTCAGATCTCATCGTTTATCTCGCAGACTTGTGCGCAAGGGACTAAACGATTCTGGTTGTCCGTTTTCATAAGGATATGATTATCTATATCCTACTGATCTTAGAACTACTGTCTACTGATTATTTCAGCTGTTGCGTCGCTAGAACTTTATACTTCTCATAAAAATCCTCTGTAACTTGAACCTAGTCCAAATTAGATGAACTTCTCGTAGCAAAGATACTCTACAAGATCTGAGGAAGGAAAATGGCATTATAATGAAAACCCGTGTGACGTTCTTTCTAGTATTTGAGCTTATCTAGCTGCAATGAGATGGCCACCTGTTTGGATCCGTCCACAAAATCCATTTGAATTCTTCTCGTTAAATGGATTTGAAACTGGAGAAAACTCTTTGAAATGATTTGAAACTGGAGAAGTTCTGCATGGACTCTGTCCAAATCTGAAGAAACCCTCGTAGCCGCGTTCGAGATGGATGGATTGTTGGCCTCATACGTGAGGGGGGACGATGGAGGAGCCGATACAACGACGAGCTGTACGAGCTGTACAACGATCTCTCCGTTGTGAAGCGGATTAAGCTTGCCCGGCTCCGGTAGACTGGCCATGTTACGCGCCATGTACGGCTGCTACATACGCATGAACCCGCACGACCCAGTCCGTAAAGTCCTCTTAGGCCGTCCACATGGACAGAGGAGGTGCGGTAGGCCCAAGCTGAGGTGGGAAGATGGCGTTGAGGCGTCCACCATCAAGGCCGGGATAACGGATTGGCAGACGACGGCGCGAGACCGTGAGCGGTTTCGGAGTTTGTTGCAGCAGGACAAGACCGCGAAGCGGTTGTAGCGCCCGATAAACGGAACTGGAGAAGAGTGTCTGGAAAATGATTACGAATCCTACTCTTCCGACTATTCCGACCACACCTTCGCTGCACAAAACCGAAGGCACGAGACCATAGTTAGATTGGTGGTGATTGCGTAAGAAAATGTAACACAAAAAAATTATGTTGCATTCGCTTTTATTAAATACCTTTTCTTTCATAATCTTAACGGTCAATTTAAAAACTGCATGAGTAAAATAACCCATCTGCTCGAGTGTATGAGCGAGTAGGCTGTAGAAAGAGATGACAGCTTTACCCGCCGCGCTGTTTGCTGTTTCTATCTCCTTTTATCTCGCCTACTTCCCGAACAGGTGTGAAGAGTCGGCCAAACGTGCTGCGGAGAGAGGTTTGCTCTCTGCACTCTCTCACGCGCAGTTCGCCATCGGAACTCTCTCACTCGCGCTGTGGAAAAAATATTATTTACTCTCGCGCAGTCACAGCGAACGGACGTGCGTGCGGTGCGTTCCGTGTTCGCTCCGAATGTTTTTGGCATTGGAAAGGCAACCACACCACACACACTGTGAAAGTAAGTTCAGAAAGAAGTGTAGGAAAAGAAGCTAAAGCGAACGGAAAACAACGCGAAACACGGGCGGTGTGCGTGTGGCAGCAGGCGTAGCGCACAGTTTGCAAAACCGGTAAAAAAGGGTTTGAAACTCTTCCTTTGCTGCCCGTTCTTACTCTGCGTCGCGGTGTGTGTGTGTGTGCGTACCCGTGTCGCCGTGTGTGTGTTTGGCCCGAGAAGAAGTGTGCTTCCCTTTCTGCTGCAGTATACACGTTATTTAACAGTACGTGATAGTGATTAGCAACAAAAACGACCAAAATAATTTTTAATGCGATAACGAGGGCCGTCTCCCCCGTGTTGTGTCGGTTCGTGTGTGTGTGTGTGTGTGTGTGTGGGTGGGCGTCTAGCACACATCCCTAGCGGTCGGTGTGCCAGGAAGTGAGGCGGTGGTGTGTGGTGCTGTGGGCGGTGTATGCGTCCGTTTGTGCAAAGTGGTTTTAATTGGCTTGTGGTGGTGGTGGTGCAGGGAAAAGTTGAATGAAAAATGCACCCATAAGTGCAGTGACGACGGTGAAGGAAAGGCCAAATCTCCGCTCGGTGAATATGTGAAGTGCGTTTTTTCCCCTTTTCGCTGGAAGAGGCGAATATTCCGTTCTTGTGGGCTTCTTTGTTTGGTGTGTGCAGAGTCGAAGGAGGAAGCGAGAAGCGCGAAAGCGAGAGAGAGCGAGTGAGAGCGAACACGCACAACGCAAGAGAGCGCCGAGCGAGATTGTGTGCGGCTGAAGGAAGCAGAGCGCAAGGAAGAAGGGAAAACGAAAACACAAAAAAAAAACAGCAGCCAACGACCGCGTGAGTTTTCTACCTTCTTTATCGTCTAAATAAAATAAGCACAAAAAGGCAATGAATACTAGATGGGTTTTAGTAGTTGTAGTAGCACTGCTCCCTCCCCCGGATACGGTTTTTCCCCATTTCCACTTAGCTTGTTTTGTGTTTTCCTCCCCAGTGCAGTCCATACACGCACCAACATCTCGCACACACAACATGCGCATTTCACGGTGACACACTGCTGCTGCATTCTTGGCTTCTTGGAGGTTTTGGCTCATGTACGCTTCTTAACCCATACAAGCGTACCAGCATAAAGCATATAGCAGCAGCATAGATCTCGCGTTGAAACCGGTTTGCAGCAGGGCAATGGGAAAGTAGCAAACAAAAACAACATCACCACCGCCGAAAACATCGTCGCCGTCGTCGTCCCCAGGGCTTCCTTTGGTTTCGGAAAAGTGAGATATTACAAAAATGGTTCACACAAGTTAGTTCTGTGCCTTTCTGTGACCTCGTTTCGGCATTATGGCGATGGATAATATCAATCCACTATTTATTTTGTACTATTTTCTGTGTGTGTGTGTGGCTTCTAACGACGACGGTTATCGATTTTATTTATTATTTATAATTGGTTTATATTAGTTTAAATTATTTCCAATTGTTCCAACAATGTAGTATAACCTTTTGAACCTTTTGTTTGTTCGAATTTGGAAATTGAGACGAACTTTTTTACCTGAATCGGTCATGAGTGAAATTTCATTAGGTTCAGTAGGTTCGTAGATTGGGAAACATCCACATCATCGTTTTTCACCTTAGCCCTTTTGGCTTTAGTCACAAAATTTTCGATTGCGGCAAATTACGATTTCGTAGTTATCGATAAATCCATAAAATTATAGGAAATTCATTCAATCATATAGAAAATGAATTTTGTATGATTTTATAGAACATTTATACGACAGGAATTATGAGGTTCAGCCGAAGTTGAAAATCATTGGTACGACAACGCATATGCGATTAAAATCGATATAGTAGCTTCATACTAGTTCGGTAGGTTCAGTAAGTTCATACAAGTCCACTAGGTTCACACAAGCTCGAAAGGTTCATACTAGTTCACTGGATTCAATAAGTATGGCCAATAATAAGACATTTCTACCCATTGCACCAGTGGGTTAAGTTCATACGAGTTCGGGTTGCGTATGCCTCTGCTTTGCTAAATTCGTTACACCCATGGATCGGAAACAATTCCAATCTACACTGAACGCACGAGCCGATCCGTGCATGAAGTCGTGTAACTCACTGCAGAAGAATGTCAAACAATATTATTTTGAACTGGGAATTTTATTCAGAGTACAATCTGAATTAGATCATGTTTTGTTTAACTATATTTCATTTAGGATATTTTGAGCTGTAATTGCATTTTAAATTTATTTAATTGTACTGCAATGTTATTTTAAACTGTAATGAATTTTGTTTCTATTATTTATATGACAAACACACGTTGGCTTATATATACAATGAAAAAGCGAAGGAGTAGAGTTGCGGTTCCTTATTAGGGTAAGGTTCAGCAGAAATAATTAAAATAACCAAAGAAATTAATCAGGACTTTTTTGAAAATGTGACTGAATCGAAAGAGAAGAGAAGTTGATCAAAAATCTTCTCGAACACACAAAGATTGATTCTCTTCCGGATCTATAATGAAACAACTCTTTCCAAAGCAAATTTAAATTCCTATCGTAAATCGGTCCCGTTTGATGTTGTAAGAACATTCAACTTTGTTAATTATTGCAGTGCACAGATTTCAATGTGGCCGCTATGAACGCACGTAAAAACATTGCAGTGCCATAAACTGATCCAACAGATTCTATAACCGCGCACCGGCGTTTGCGCATTGTTACAATTGACTGGCAATCGTCAGCACCGAGTCTTCTAATCGATTTTGTTACTACCTTTTCGGCAACACAGCTAAAACAAAACCTTGAACCCTTGGTCCAAAAAATTAATACGAAACACCTCTGCTCTAGCGCGTCTTCAGTGCTTGGTGCATCATCATCATCCGCGGCTCATCGACTTTAATTGGTTTCAAATTTACGATTTTATGACGATGGCAGTTGTGCCGTAGTTCAATAAACTGATCCGGCAAACATACGGACAGGAAGTGTACGTGTAGACTGAAGGTCTAACCCATTTCCCAACGGGCTGTGTGGCGGCTTCTTCGTCCTCAGAGCAAGCTCCAAACCGAATCGTAATTTGGGTGGAAATCGGAGTTTGTACGGCCGTGTTTGATTCGTGGCAAAGAATGGTGATGATGATGATGGTAACAAACGTAACACCGAGTTGTTCTTGGGCGGAAGTATAAATTACGGATTTGTTCTTGCAGCCGTAATAAGGGGGTTGGATGGGATTGAATGTTTCCCGACGAGGAGCCGTCGGCCATTACACCATTCAATTGGGATTAATCAAGAAGCTTTTTCTTTATAACAAAACCGAACCTGTTCTTCCTTGCACAGAGTGTTGGAAGAATATTGATCGCTGATTTGTACTAGGGAATTTGATATTTGTACGACTCAAGCACAATTAGATTTTTCAAACCCCTTCAACAAAGTCTTCCATCCCGCCCCACTCGATGATCGGACGAGCGTGAAATCTTATGCAGTGCGACGTGCGGCACACATAACACCGCCGGATGACATCGAAACCATCGGCGTGAAAACGTGTTGAACCCTTCAAAAATGCAAACGGACACACCGTTGTTTTGTTGTATTTATGGGCCGAAAGGTTTTGAATTTTTCATTCACCTTGCGAGGAAAAAAGGGAAGGATAAAGCGAACAGCAGATAGTGTAAATGGATTGCCCGCACGTTTGAGAAGGCTAGTGTAATCAACAAGTTTTTGCATTTGCAAAAAAGGAGGAATGCTTTTTGTAGCAAGGGGGAAAAAGTGTTGAAATGTAGCTGGTCATTGATATTTTGGTGCTTACATTACAGGAGCTTTTAAAAATATGGAAGTGTGAAGGGCATGGAAGAATTTTGAAATTTGAAGCATTCTAATTTATTGAAGAATTTAATGGCGTCTTGTACATTCGCTCCACGAAAACATTAAAAAGGGCTCCCAAACAAAGGTCACGCAAAGCTGGAAACCCATTCAACAATATTAAACTGATAATGGGTAAAAAGGGTTTCATGTTTCAATTTCAAGATAAGTCTCGCTGGAACCATTTGGGTGAGTCTTTGTCTGGTCTGCTGGTCTATGGAACTGCACTGGAGCAGCAGTAGCAGAAGCCCACTGAGAGAAACAAAGCGCACTGGTATGAAGGAATGTGTTTATGGTGAAAACCCAACCAACCACCAAATGTGTTGACCTCGTTTCGGAGCTCTCCCGAAGGCGAGATGAAGGGCAGATTGTTTTAGGGGGAGACGAATGTTCAGAAGGTCGTCTATAAGGTTCTTTTTGGGTGAGATTTGATGAAGGTAAGTCCACGTAAAGCATTGTTCATATTGAGGTTAAATGGAGAAAAATGAAATGTCTAGGAGTTACATGACGCTCAGGATCCTGGTCACGGCACCACGGCCGTTGCAAACAGAAACGGATTATTGCAACTTTTGTGTAGATGTAAAAGATGTTTAATCAACAGTGAAATACCAATACCCTGTCAATCATTTCCAAGTGTCAGTTTTCCAATATCCCAGAATGGAAAATTATGCAAAAAATCGCGAAAAGCCTAATCCCTACCAACAATCTGTAAGTCGTGTTGTTTATGGCCGCGGCTCATTTCCGCGCATGCGGTGATTATTATCTACCGAGATGCGATGATCATTTCCATGGGATTAAATCAACACACGGCCAATGAGCGGCCGTCCGTCCGCACCGGGGCAGACTCATTTCAACCGGAAAAGCTGTTCTTCCCGTCTCCCTCACCGTCGCGCGGACAGTCGAAACATTACACCGCATTCACGCCGACGATACGATCATCTCCAGCCAAGCGGAAACTGTTGCCCCGGAGGTGGTGGTGTTGCAGGCCAGTGTTGGAGGTTATGTTGCCCCATTGTTTGCCTAGTGGTACGTGGTTTTGTGCTTTTCAAAAATACATTTACTCGCCCGGCGGCAGAACCGTCGTTGTCGTGTTTTCCCCCGCTTCGGGAATGGGGCAGTAAGGGGACACTCATTTCGAAAGGTTGATTTAGAACTGTTTCTGGTGGTGGTGTGTTTGGAAAGCAGACAGACGGGCGGGCAGGCAGTTGGCAGTCGCGGTTGTGCAGCTCCTTCCGGGTTTGTGTACGGTAGTGTTTTGAAAATTTCGTTCTTTTCCGGGCTTTAGCGCGGACCGTGGGGACATGGCCGCGAGATAACTTTGGTGCCAACCGTGAGGGGGGTGATGGGGGGGAGGGGGGGGCTCGTGTCATTTGGTGTGTGTGGTGTGATAAGGTTGTTTGGACCACCAAACGCCGATGCCGCAAGTGCGCAGCGAAGGGAAATTGTAAATAACGTCGTCATCCAACACTCGCTTGCCTCACGGGCGGAAAGGGTTTTGGACAGGTGAGTTGCACGCCGCGCTGTTTATGAGCGTTTCTGGTCTGTTCCTGTGGAGAAAAGGAATGTGTTTTAAGAAGTTTTTGTTTTGCTTCCGTTCCTCCCGGTTGTTTTGGGGCAGCTTTGTTGTGGTAACAAGTGGGGTGTAATGGGAGGACAGCAGTTTCAGCTGTTTGGTAAACATTTTGAGTATGGGGTTTGCATTTCAAACGATGCTACTTGTTGGGAAGTTGTGCGGTTGTCACAGTGTTGCAAATGTTGTCCGGAAGATGTTTTCCGAGTACTTTACGAGCCGCGAAAATGGTATAGGATAAATTATGTGTTTAATAAATGTCGAAATTGCGCGTCAAGAACAGTTTTGAGCTTTTATAATTCACTTCAGTTCGAACTTGCCACTTGCTGATGAAACCTGTTATTTTATTTTATTTTTCTTTTAAAATTTGATCTTGATCACAAATACCGTCTTTTATATTTTTTTTGAATAAAAAAGGAACGTTCTGTCAGGGACCAAACAAGCCAAATTAATAAAACATTGTCCTATCGGGCGCTTTGTCATCCGTTCAAAGCATTAAAGCAAACAAATTACATTAGAACTAGCAGGAGTTAAATTGCATTTATTCTCACGTTTTTTTGTTCCACACTTGTGATCAGGCCACAAGTCCACAATTTCATGGGGTTTAGCTAGGCTAATCTAGGTTTTAGCATTAAAATCTTTCAGTTATAAAACCCTTGAAACAACCAATGTTCGTATGATAAGTAAACATATATTATTAAGAGACTGACTTATCAAAACTGAAAACTGCCATAGTGCCATAGTTAAATTAATAACATCTAAGATTGATATCGAACTTCAAGGATAAAATCCAACCGAGTTGTTTCAGCAGGTTCCTCTTCATTCCACCATAAAACTTTGTTTAATTTTGTAGTCTCTTTTGTGTTATTTAAAGATAGACTGAGCGTCGTCTTCCGTCAAAACGAAAAGTTCTAGGATCAAACTATAACTGCGTGTATAAAAATATAGCAGTTTGGAAAAAAATCTGAAGAAATAAAACAAGATACACGTAATTTGTTAAATTGCCCAGCATCATTCTAGTGTACTAAGAAGAAAAAACACACACACACAAATATGGTCGTCTTTTTGGTTCATTTAGCACGAACACAGAAAAATTCTCTACACAAGGTAAATTCGTTTTTACCTCGTGTTGCCTTTCGATGCAAACCGTTCGTACAGGCGAGTCCACGGACTGTCGGTTTTAAAGGATAATTGCTCACAGTGAACAGTGAACAGTGTAGGTGTAGTGACCGAAGAAGAGATCTCACTCGCCACGCGAAGAACACGCAAAACGATTAGGCTCCAAGAACGCTCCGCCGTTTGAGGCTTTTCAGCTGGTGGAGCTAGCCTTTGTTTTTTCCTTTGCTTCATTTCGGTGGCCATGTATCGGACCAAACCATCCATCAATTAGTGCCATTAGCATAAAACCCGTTGTTTTCTGCGTGCATGTTTTGTGCTCGTGTACGTTTATATCGTTTTCATGTTTCGATGAACTTGGAGGGCGCACATGGCAGGGTTGGTCCCGGCGTGTCTGTTCGGCATGTCCGTCAACGTTAATTTGCTCGCGGCGTACGCTTACGGTGCATTATTTTGTCCATCCGAATGGGCTTGAATGTGGTCAGGGCTTGCTGCTGCCAGTTGACCGTGGCATTGGGTAGGGGAATTCATTTCGGTGCCAAAAGCATTGGACACACGCATTATGCTACTACCGGTATTTTTGTTGGGTACGTCCGAAACTGGTACGGCAGTGTACGGTAAAATGCGAAGGACGGCAGTTTCCCCCCCCCCCCCTGCTGTGGTCGACAATCTACCGGAGAGAAAATTCCGGTTCGGTTGACATAACCATGGGCGTTGGAATGGAGTCGATTTCAGTATCTTGAGAATTGGATCATTCACTAAAAGACTGTAAAAGTGGTGGAAAAGTAATATCTCTCATGCTGCTAAGAACTAATCTCCTCAGTACGATGCCCCGCCAAGCGTCACATACGACATGCTGCATGTGTGATCATAGTTCTTGGTGTTTGTGGGACGATTTCTAGCCTCTGGAACAGGTTTTCTTCGCTTCGCCTTTAATCCACCATTTTCCAAAACGGCACGGTTGATAGATAAAAAGCGACACATTCCCACCGCTCGGAGCTGGCAGTCACGATGCGGGCAGGCGAGAAGCTGCTATCCATCGCTTCTTTCTAGTCGCTTTCCACCCAGCTGGGGCCAAAAAAGTGTGCCAACCAGCAGCTGAGACGAAGGTGTATATCGCTGTTTTTTTGTTACGTGTATCAAGACACACTCGCGCAAACCCCCTTTCTTCCGGGATGGCTAGCTATCTGCTCTCAGGGAAAGATGCCGCCATCTTTTTTAACACTCGACACTAATCGCCCGGGCACTCGGGGGGAGCGTAAGGGATCCACTGGCTGAACACTTCAGCAGCTTCACGCCACTTCTGGGCGCGTCTGGAAAAAGTGTGTCAGCAAAAGGGGAAGATGTCGGAGCTCTCAGAAGTTTAGGGCCATTGGTCCTCAGGCACGAAGTGCACTAAACGGTGTGTGTGTGTGTTCCAGGGGGGTATGCGAACACCAGAAGTTGCTTCAAATGAGCATGTCTCCTCAATAATCCAATTCGAAAGCATCGTCGAAAATGCATCGGAATTGGAAAATGCAGCGTCTAGACTACAAAGAGCAGACCAGAAACTGTTCAATCACCAGGGCGAAAAACAAAGCATCCCTGCAGGCCATTGACGTCCAGACGCTGTTGTCGCCTTCCCTTATTAAGCTTTCCAACCACGTTGTTGTACGTTGCTTTTCTTCCTTCCTTCGTTCGTTTGTGCTCTCGCTGCGCTTGCACGTTTCGTTTTTTTTTTTGCGGGGCGACAAAAAAGGGCATCGATGACGTACAGTGCCGGGGGAGGAAATTGTAGGGAACACATAGACACACACGGGTAGCATCCCGGGAAACACGGCTGCAGTACTAGAGAGCGATGGTGCCGTTAATGATGATTAACGTAACTGTTCTTCAACCTGTTCTTGCTCCGGGGGAGGGGCGAGTGGCGAGCAGTGAGTCAGCATTGCAGAAAAGAAAATGTCTTCGAGTGTGCGTCGCATCTCTGCTTTCCGCGATCGTTGTGGGTTTTGGGGTTGCTGTGACTCATTGCAGTTGTCTCGAGTGCGTGTGCTGAGTGGGCCAAAATAGATGCGTTGACCGAATTTCACGCACCCACAAGACCGCTGGTGATGCATCGATCCATGCCTTAAGGTGTGTGTGTCTATATGAAACTTCACTGCACTTCTACAGCGGCACCCCTCAACCCACGGAGAGGAGTTGAAGCGAACCCCTGTTTGACTGCTGACATGGTTTCGTTCGTTTTTTTTTTCGTGTGTGTGATTGCGCGCCTTCGTGCAGATTTTTTTTTTTTGCTTGCCGTGGCTTCCTCGGCCCTTTCTCGCTGAAGTGTGTAGTGTTCATAACTTCTATGCCTTCAGCGGGACTTAGGGTTTTGCATAAAGGCACCCTTCAGCAAGCAGGATGGAAGCATGGATGGATCGCGTGTTACAACTCGCGCAGCGGGCTATAAGATGGCGGGACCCAGAAATAGAGCAAGCACCGCTGAACGTATGAGACCGGGTGGGGGATAATTTAAAATGCCCCTCGTTTCGCTGCCTAGAATGAGACCAGGCCATTGCGAGGAAGAAAAGAGGTAGGGCTGCCGGGGTAGGGGCACTTGTTTGGCTAATATCAAAATGGGCGACAGGGCTTCATTGATGGGCTGGGGCAGGTAGGGAAGACTCGTACGAAGGGAAGACGGGGCAACTACAAAATGGGTCTAATTTTACTGTGCTGATAGTTGCCTTGTGCTGCCGGCAGACATTACTTTGTGGCCGTATACATCCCCCCTTTGTGTGTGTGTGTGTAGGCAGGGAGGGGTTGAACGACTGGGAGGCTTTACAAATTATGATGATGGTGGTGACCGGTCATTTACCCTTTTTTGAAGTTATGTTCTCTCCCCCTTTTCTCGGTCTGGGTGTGCTTCATTTAGCGTTAGTGGGCAATGTTTGTAGTGTTCTAAACAGTAACTGCATACTACGGCCAAGTTTAAAGCAAATTATTGATTCACCTAAACAAGTAAATTTCAGTAAAAAAACAATACACATTGGACTCTTTTATTCAATTCATCTTAAAATGTAGCATAAAATGGTTTAAAACGTGTTTGCACATAAAGCATTGCCTGTTTTTCTTTTGTGTCTCCATCCACAAGCAACGGAGTGGGTCAGCGCGTGACCAAAGGCAGATAATGGAGAGCTAAACCTACTGGGCTGGGCTCTAACCAGTCGGAACAAAAGTGCATGGTAACAATGCAAGGTGCTTGTACCCTTCATTTGTCCAGGCAGGGGTGTGTAGTGGTGCCGTTGGAAAACAGAAGTTTTAAAAGAGATTAAGTGAAGCCTCTAGCGCAGCACCGATTGTGCAGCACAGGTGTACACGCGAGGGCCTCTGCTTTGTGCGGAAGTGGATAACTGGGTGGTTGGGATTGGGTGGCAGAGGGGGGGGGGGGGGGAGAAAATAGCTGTGTACATTCTATTGTACCTTGGTGCATCGTTCGCTCCCAAAGAATTGCGCATTGGATGGGGGAGGGTTAGTGGTGGAAATCTCGGTTGAATCCGGATATTCGGGCTTTACTTTGCTGATGGGTGACACACATGTAAACGGTGAGGCAGGTGCTGCAATTGCAACTGTCCGTTCTGCTGTAAGGCTGTAACAAATTGCCAACATGCTGAGAGAAAAAAATACTAGACGACTTGCTGGAGGAAAGATTATCGCACCAATTTGAAGAAGCACGTCCTTGGACTTAATCCACCTGGGTAGGGCTGCACGCAACGCAACAACAGCACCTCCTGTAGATCGCTTTGTGTCCGGAGCTAGAAAGGTATCTAGGATTAACACAGTCAAACACAAAGTCAGTCACGAACAGCTGCCACAAAGAAACCTTTTCATTCTGTCACCGAGGAGAGCTCATCATAATGCGAAGAGACCACACGATCGTTACGATAGAGACACTTGGACACCATTATCTGCTGCCGGAGAAACTGGATTTACTAACACAGAGATGCGCGTTGTTATGAAACAACTTTGATAAGATATCTCTTTCCTCCAACGAGAAACTTCTTTTAAAAGGCGTTGGTCATAGACGAATAAACATTTTTGTTGTCTATAATGTATGCGATATTATTGGTAAAAAGAACTCACTAGACTGCTCGTGGAACGTCCCCAACTGCAAAGCTCGTGCTCCAATGAGGTCTTTTGGAACACAATATAAAACGTGTTTCGCATCGATAATCCAGCGAAACGCATAATCCTATCGGTTATGCTCTTTTTTGTTTGCTTCAAGGGTCACATCTCGTGTTGTTCTTGTTTTTGGGGGAAAGTTTTGCGATAAAACTAAAAAAAAAAAATCGATCAAATTATTATCTCCCCGTGGGCCAGGGGTATAGAACATTGGGCAGTACTGACGTGATGCTCTATCTGTTCCTTTGTACAGACACATTATACAGTGACCATCGGTACGCAATCGCTTCACACGCCAAGCGTATACATATTGACCCTTTTGCCTAGAAAGGGGGGAAGGTAGTCTTGGTGCGGTGGTGCTGTTGACAGAATTGTGTCAATAGCTGTGGTTCATTTTGGCTGGAACGCATTGGGTCAAAAATCGATAATCCATATTGCGTTGCTGCAAAACAAAATGGAGAGAATATGGTTTTTCGGTTGGTTATGGACCTCATCTTCAGTTCAAACACGCAGGGTTTACCAAGCACTTCTGTGAGGTGTGTCTGTTATTTTATCGAGGTTTTTGGTGGATTATTTTTACACATTTTGTATTATTGAATATCCAATCTCTTGCATTTCTTTCAAGATACAGTGAAACCTCTCAACGTTGTCACCTCCCTAAGACGGAAAGTTTCTCTAAGATGCACACTTTTGAAAGTCCCTTCATTTTTCATACATTTCATGTCTCTCTAAGCTGGAAATCCTCCCTATGATGGAATTATCCAAGCAGCACATAAAATTTGCACACAAATATTCTCTATGCCGGCAATGTTAGTTTAGATGTGTTGATTGAAGACTTGAGTTGACGTCAGCTCATCGTTTGTTTACATTGAAACGTTCGCACGGTGTGCTGCTAGAACATTATTAAAGAAACAAATTTAGCGAATTGTGGTTGAAAATGAATAGAAAATGCAAATTCCGAACATTATGCGAACGAATTCAACTGCTCAAAGATAGTGAAAACATAAAAATCCCTGTGGAGCTAAGTCGATCATTTGCTGTCTAATTCGCTATGTTGGAATCCTCCCTAAGATGGCAGTCCCGTCGGTGTGCATCTTAGAGAGACTTCTTCTTATTCTTGGGTGGCACAACAATCCAGTATAGGGTTAAGGCCTAACCAGAGCGCTAATGTGCTTTGGCTCTTTCTGTGACTGAGTGTACCCAACCGTAGCAAGATTGTTAATCCTGCGTATGGGGGGTTGTGATTTAGTGTACCATAGCAGGATAGTCAATTCTGCGTATGGGGGGCGGCAGATGTCCCAATGAGATTCGATGCAACGTTGGGCCTGATCGTATGAAACAGGCCTACGCCGCTACCCATGAGACCACCGAACCGGCCAGAGAGACTTCACTGTATTTTATTCCATAGTTCTGTCATCGGTTGTACTATGCCTCCCAATGTTTTGAAAATCATATTGGATGTCTGAAGCCCGAGAGCAAAACCCTGCAAAATAAGTCTTGCTCTCTTGTGATGGCACCAAAAGAGTACTCGTTCAATACTCGATCGTTCAATACTGCAGTGGACGAGCACGCGAACCTGCTATAAAGGGTTGCTGACGGTCAGTAGCAGTAAATTTATTTGTGTTCTAGTTGTTCAAGCTGGTGCTACTGGTCTGTTATACCGTGTACGCAGTGAAGCTGTGGGAAAGAAGGTCAGCACATAAATCAATTGCTGCAACCCACACTAGCTCGAAATGCTCGGTGCATCTTCAACTCAAAACAACTAATTTCTTCTCCAACTGTATCTTTTGCATCAGAACTTCGATCATGGTGGTGGTTGTAACACGTGTTTTGCAAAGAAGTTGTGTTGAGACACACTTTTGGCTAAAAGCGAAGTCCGACGAACGTTTGATTGCCACCATGGAACCTTTGCGTCTTGGTGTCTCTCAGGCTTGTCCGACCGTAGCATAAAGGAATCGACATCAATTGACACTAAGTTGCCAGCCGGTGGTGGCACGGGGGGTGCCGGGGACTAACGATCGAGTTTAGGTGTGGGCAGTAGTGGTGTGTTAGTGTTTTAATTAAATTCCCCTCTGAGTTCTCGCTCCCTTTCTCCCTCAATTTGTCTCTCCGTGGTGGACTGGTTTTGTCACTGTGAACGTTACTTTATATTTCTACCCTGGTCGCCCGGTTATATCATACTTAGAAGCATGAGCAACGCCAGCATCACCATCTAGAGGTTTGCGTTTGGCCGAGTGCATGCTGATGGGTGAGACGACGTTTTATGCTCAGAATGCTGTAACAAATAAACCCATAAAGCTATAAAGTTGTGTTTTTATGCGCTGAATAAAGCTATGCATATTATTTCTTCTTGAAGATTCAAGGAAAGTTCTTTGGGAAACCTTCAAACCCGAACGCACCTTGATACCCTCTTTCTCTTCGTTTTTTGGCGACGTTGCAGCATTCAATTCTCTAGGGTTCGGCTTGTCCATTTTCGTTCTCCTTGTGCTGCGCTCAGTTCTGCACTTTTAGGGTTAATTGCATGTGAAAACTCTTTCCCTCGTTTGAAGGCCCGTGCTGCAGGGACGATGCAAATCCATCGAGTCACTAACTCTCTCTAGCTCCCACCTTTGCAGCATGGTTTTCGGCTGGAGCAATTAAATATCTTCACGCTCGAGTCGATGCTGCTCCAGCCAGCCACTACCTCCGTAATTTCTTGACGCGACATCATCATCATCGTTCGTTGCGGGCTTAGCGCCAGAAAGTGCAAGTGAGAAAACGGCAGCATCACAATCCCATCCCAACGCCACGCCTTTGTCCGAGCCGGCGAGGCGTGTGTTGCATTAAAGTTTAATTATAAATTCACTCGTTTCCGGTACGCTACGGCCGAGTCTTTTGTGCGCCAAAGTGAGCATAACGAGCGCAAATAATATTAGTGGAGGGTAGTGTTCGTTAGGGAAGGTCTCCGTGTTTACCTTGTCTCGGGGTGTGAATATTTTACTTTTCGCCGTGGAAAATTCAACTGCAACGGCCGGCCGTGTTGATAACAGGGTTTTTGCAATAAAGCGAGAAGGAGGGGAAAATTGGAAGAGAGTGTTGCGATGGTGTAATGTTGAAGAGTGTTTGATGGTCGTAGATCGAACCGGCAGGTGCCGGTATGGCACACAGAGACGCTTGCAAAGGCGCTACAGCTGTAGGTGCGCGTTGGAACGAAAAGCTTACGGTTCGTTGGCGGTAATTGAATGCAAAGCTCAATTACAGGCACGCGGAAAGCGAGAAAAGAGAAGCACACGCCTAGTGCGGAAAAAAGGCGAACTGCGCTGTCATTCGGGGAAGGAAAAGCAAAGGATGTGAGTGTGAGGCGAGGAGCGCTAGGCAAATTATAAGATTCCATGCTGTGGGTATTTCCGAGCGGCTGTGGAATATGGTATTTTGGGGAAGGCCGCTGGTCGAACGTGATGTAATTGAAAATTGGCATTATTTGAATAGAGGGACGGGGGAAAACCGAACGCACGGGGGTGTTATGGCTACGAAAGCTCAAGTGTCCAACAATGTGGCGGGAGGAGAAAGAAGATTGTTTGTTTATAATGTTGTATTTATGGGGAGAGTGTATTAATAGAGGTGCATTCCTGTTGTACACTCTATAATCTACTGACATGAGAGGTACATTCTGACAAGATGTGAGTAGGAAGGAAATTTCGGAGTTACTCTTTCCATGAAGCCAAACTGTCTCCAATGTCTCTATAGAAAATAGTTAAAGAGAGAGGGTGTCGAGAATCGATCTCATGTCATCTGTATCACATGGTTTGCCTTTTAGCGATGATACTAGCAGCTCCACAGGTAAGGACGACTCTATTAGTCTATTTAAAGTATTATCTGGACCTGTTTTCTTGCTAAGAGATGTGGTTAATAGCAAAAAAAACTACATTAATCGCTGTTTTTTTTTTAAATAGAACGGCAAAAGAGAGGCTTACAATCTAGCCTTTGTTGTTTGGATAAAAATCCAGTTTGCCCAAGAATTCTCCGTTCCAAAACATGTCTGCAATCGCACGGCTTTGTCTGTGTTTGCCCGGGAATTCGCCCAAACACAAAAGCTGTACCTACCGCATTCGTGCGGTGCCTGTTATTTTACAGGCTCACGAACATGTGCCATGCCGGTTGAGAACCTACCATCTCTCCCTCCTTCAGCTTCACCTTTATTAACGCATTTTGATAGCCATTTGTTTCTCGTGATCTTGCACAGTTGAGTCATACCAAGTAATGGATCGTGGATGGCGTAATTCCCTCTCCCATGCACGCAAGGCGAAATCTCTTTCTGGTCGTTGGTATTTAGTGGCAATCTATGCGACCACAACCACCACCATCTGACTAGTCCCCAGTGCTCTGTAGGTGGGTGATCCAAAGAGTAACATTGCGCTACAAACAGTCAATGAAGGTTGCGGCGAGCTGCAAGAAAGAAACAAAAACTGAAAGCAACTTTACAACTATCCGGACCACGGACCGGTGCAGAAGAGGCACAGTAAAGTTCGCCAACGGAAATCGCCCAGCCAAACCCCCATTCTACCGGTTGACCTTGTGGACCTAAAGAAGGAGGGCTGTGCGTCTAACACGAGGATGGAAAAAGAGAGAGAGAGAGCATCAAGTCTTGCCTCGTTCATCGGTCGAGGCAGCTGATCTTCAGTCGTTAATTTCTTTTTCTGCCCCATCCACATGAGGTTTTCCACTAATCGTTTTACCTTCGATGGTTGAACATTGCGAGCAACAAATTGACGGTGCGCGGTTGCATCAAATTGGTAGGTTCCGAAGGTGTATATTAATCAGCGGCAGCAGCTGTGTGTGCGCACGGTTTTTTTTATTTGCATGTCGTGTTGGTGAAACATTCATTTTTGCCGAAATTAGTCCCGAATGAGCTGTTAATGTTGGGCATCGTCTTCTGCTGTTTTGGTTGGTTTAGCTGGTTAAGCGAATTTGTGCGGATGAATAATTGATTAATAGTGCCAGGTTAAGCAAAGTACTCCTTCGCAATGCAAAAAGCGCCACATTAACCTGAAGGTTAGCGGGCGGAAGGTTTCCCGTCGTTCTCGTTCGCATTGGGAAACTTTCTTTCAGTACGTGCCTTTCTAGAGGTCTTCATTTGCATTTCGGGCGCCAATGTTTTGTTGGACCAGCAAGCATGACATAAATAAACAGCACACCTTCAACAGGGTACGACAGGGTATACACATTCTGTACGGTTTGCTGACTCAGGCATAACAAGGACCCGAACAACTTCCACCCGGGGGAGGGGTTTCTGTTTGTCGGTTAATCCCTGCTTGAGATGACCTGCGGTACGAGTGATTGTAGTTTTTGAAGGGATTATCGCATAGGAGGTAGCTGAAGAGCACAGCATGACGATCATTAGAGCGGACCTCAAACTCCTGCCGGGAGTAAGATTTCACGCACACTTACGCTGGGCAGAGAAGGATCTCAACATTTATCACAACTCTGGGCCCATGCTGGAGGGTACAGAATACCGTATGTTTACACACCAAGCTGATCATGTTTGAGAGTGTTTACGTGAAAGAAAATACCGGTCGAAAGGCAAACCATGTGTGTGCGCGTGGTGTAAAATAATGTTGAAACACTTTGCATGGGTCTCTGCGGTCGCTAACATCAAGCCTCCGTTTTTCCTTCCCCGTGTAAGATAATGAACTTGGAAATTTGATTGTTTAACCCCTAAAAAAAAAGAAGCATGCTTAACCGTACGTCCTCTTCCCCTGGTACCGTGTTCCGGCCGCTGGTAAACTTGATAATATAAACAAATCGTTTAATTTTAATAGTTGGCCTGGGGCGGTATCGAGAGCTGGAGCTGTGGAGACGAGCTGTGTCGTGTTGCGTACCGAAGGCTGTAAATGGTGCTTAATGTGATGCTTATATTATCCTGCATTGCGTGTTTGAGCACTTTGAGCAACGCCCCAGCTTGTCATGTTTAAAAAGCCCTTTTGGAAGATTAAACGAGATAATATTTAAATTTTAAAAAGAAGTAAATTAAACATTACCCCGTTCGAAACGCGCACCAACCGTCCCACAAGCAACAGTGTCAGCTGATATTGATTTTCTTTTGCCGCAGTAATCTGCCCAATAGCGCTCTCGAGGCGCATCAATATTGCAAAGCCTTTACCACCAACGTGCCGTGACGTCATCCCGTGTTCGCACACCACGGTATCGATTTACACAGAAGCTGTCCGAAAATCGGTTTCTTCAAACACAGTGCTGGCAGTTTACCTTTCCACGGCCACAGGAACCTTAGACGGGCTCGTGCTCGAAAACGATTAGAGCAAACAAAACGATAAGTGATAAAAGCGGCTGTCAATCAGATCGATGGATGACTGTGGACGGAAATCCTTGAGCCGCTGGGAGCTTATCAAATACTGCCGCGATCATCCTATCGGTAGCGGTTGAGTAGGATGTTCTGGTGAG
Source organism: Anopheles epiroticus (assembly GCA_000349105.1). Taxonomy (NCBI): domain Eukaryota; kingdom Metazoa; phylum Arthropoda; class Insecta; order Diptera; family Culicidae; genus Anopheles; species Anopheles epiroticus. The sequence goes on from KB671665.1 coordinate 275,048, forward strand.
AAAAAGAAGGGGGACGGTTGCAAACGATGCGGATTAATCGTGTCGATTACCTGGAGAATGTGGTTCCTTGCCTAGGTGTGAGGAACTTTTTTAGATTTTTGGAGCTATAAAACGATTAATTATTTATGGTTTAATAACATCGATTTACTCAATATTACATCTTGGTGTACGTAAAACAGTGTCAAGGTGTCATTACCTTGGATGTTCAAGGTTCAGCACTTTATTATCCTTACGTGATTGATGTCATGGGCCTAGTTCCTGGAAAGACTCAGACCTTTCGCTATCGAAGCACATTCTTTGTTCTTTTCCCAGCAGGACCATCGGGCCACGAGTCTAGTACTTGTCGGTCGTTATCAGTGCTGTTGAGTTTACTTCAATGAGCGGATTAAGATAGCTGATGAGTGATTGTAAATCGTTTTCTGATTGCCAATTCCGTTGAAAGTAGTCTGTCTCATGTCTAGGAATCTAATAAAATTATTATTGTAAAGTCTACAGAGTTCCTGTACAGTAGAGATAGCGTTATTGAGCATGCAGTGTGGGTTGTTTGCGCTGTAAACTTTCCTAACATTTGTTGTCTCGTGGCGTGTCGTTAATTACTTGGCGGTTGCCCAAACGCATACAGCCTGGGTGATTGCTTCGTCGGTTTTGCTTCAACGTTCTTATCAGACACCATCCGCTGCACTTTTTGCCTTTTGCTTGTGCCGCCATTTCCCGCAAGATTTGTTCCGGTAGCCAGTCTCGCGCCTACCAAACCTCTTTTCCATCCTCGCTCAGCGTCACGTTGCTTGGGAGGTGTTAAGGGGAAAGCCGTTAAAATTGGCGGGAAATTAGTTGCGCTACAGACACCTACCGTAGCTAACAGAAAAAAAAGCAACTCAAGCAAAGATGAACGAGCTCGAAGGTTTAATTTTCTCGTGTAATAAAGCTGAAAATCGGATCGTATTTGCGTGCGGGCCATGTCTGTGCCTTGTGGCACTACCCTTCGGCGGTACTCGGTGTCGAATCGCGCGTTGAATCCGTCCAACGTGCGTAAATTGCGATGATGATGCGTTTATCAGCAATTTCCTGTATCTGCTGTGAGCGCTGCAAGGGTAGGGTGTAAGTGGATGGAGGGGGTTTGGTTGAATAAAAAAAAACTGGATGACTTGTCTGCCACTCGTGCCACCCCTATCGTGGTCGAGAAGTTGTGTCTTGGGTAGATGTAATGCTACGAGGTCAAGCTACTAAGTACCGACACCGACAGGGAGATAGAGAGAGAGTGGGATTATACCTTCGGGACATGTGTTTGGAGCAGTTGGGCACACGTTCCCGCTTCAAGCAGCTGTTTAATCCGATCACTAGTAGCTTCGTACCACCGTCGTAGCGCTCTTTAGGTCCCTAGAAGCGAATGGAAAACGGGGACACAAGAAGCAGCTAGCAGAGTAATCAATGAAGCAATCATTTAATTCCACCGTCTAGCGGAGCGTGTTAAAGATGCGTCGTTGCGCGTAGTTCAACAAATAGCTCCACCATGTTGCCTGTTCACTCCAGCGCACAAATAACCCTGTCTTCTCTTCCCTTGATTGCTTCCCGCAAGCCGGTAAAAAACCCTCTGCAGTGTCGGAAAGCGGAATTTGAAGCTGATTAAATTTACACCGAATACTGAAGTCTGCGGCGTATCGCCGGATGCAAATGTGTGCAAAGGGAGAAGAACGGAAGTTCTTCTCGATCGAGGAAAATATTGCTCGCATGCCTGCCGTGTCACTTTACTGCCAGGGAATGCCTGCCGAAGCTAGCGAAAGAATGTGAAGATAAGATTTTCATGGTAATCTGTGTGTTGAAGAGATTTCAAACAAATGCCGGAGAAATTGCTGCTAGATGAAAGGGAAATGGTCAAAGGCAACAAAGTAGTATCGCTCCGTTCACCATTCGAACGTGGGAAGATTTACCGAACCGCTGGACCACACAATCTAGTTGAGAAAGTGGAACTAAATTGAAGGTGAAGTGAATTGTCTTCCAGGCCGATTGTCAGTTCTGACCTAAAATACACGTGACGAGTTCCAAGGCGGAAGATGGCGGGGAAGGTCTCATTACCCGGCCATTGGGTGGCTCCGTTTTTGTGCTTCTAGTCAGTCGGTTAGTGTTTCACTCTGGTGGTCATTAACGCCGACGCCGAATCGAGTGGAAAGTTGTTGTCGTCGCTGCTACCGAATGCATTTGCCAATCGTGTGAACTTTTCGCGCGCCGTAAAGCCAACGACGGTGTGACAAATCGTGCTCCCGGCGAGCGAAGTGTTGAAATGGTAGAATTGGCTGTGAACTGAATGGATATTTATGTTGTTGTGACAACTGGGTGAGGTGTAGCCGTTACACGATATCTGCAAAGAGCTGTATACACTCAAAATTTATTGCTGTTTTTTCAGTAAAGTTTAACTGATATTTTTTTAACTGAAAATTCATATTCACTTACAGTAAAGCAGAGGTCATGTTATTCGAAAACCATTTAATAATTACTGCAATGGCACAAATTAGATAATGCTTCATGAGAAATATTTTGGTTCAGTATTTTAGTTCAATTTAGTTTATTTTATGTCAAGCTTACTTTCAAGCTAAGTGTCAAGTTTTGTCAAGCTAATTTCGAACAATCAAGAATCTGAAAAAATATAAAGATTGTTAAAATAGATTGTTAACGAAGGTTATTAAGATGCTGTCTGTTATTGTTGGCGTTATTTCTGGTAAAAAGTTCAAGGAAAGTTATGGATAAGCCTATGGCTTATGTAAATGGCTCCGTTCTATAAAATAAACTGGTTAAATCAGGCAGTGAAGAAACCAACTGTTCACAAAAGTTTTATGAATCGATTTTAGCGATTGAAAACTGTGTAAGTTAAGTATTTGTTTTTGTCCTGCTGAAAGGCATTTAGTAGATAATTTTGATGAAGATTTGTTGTACAGTGATACTTTTTTTTGTATATCTTACATAACTCATACTCTTTGAAGATTTTGTATTTTGGTTTATATAAAAATTCTGTTTCTAAATAGCAATCAACTTATATCAATCTTTTCTTTCTTTTTTCTTTTTAGGTTGAACTTATAGAAGAGGTATGATGAGATGACTCAAATACTACTAACAACGAGATGTGCATCATGGTAAAACCCATACACCCCGAAAACACAGTATCTCGACTGTAGTCGCGAATTTCTCACCATCATCAGTCGCAGCACCGCCATCCTGAATGTCGTCATCTGATGGTGATTGCTACGGAGAAGCACCATTTCAAAACTGGTCGTGCTGTGCATTTGCATTTTGTGAAGCGAAAACCAAATCCTCAGCAGCGCAGAAATAACACATTGCCTTGGGATTGGATTCTCGACGTTCGCTGGGAACCTCTGGCACCTTGTTCAGGAGGTCTCCCTCGCACACCTGCCCAAGTTTTTTAGTCGCATCACAAATTTTGGGTTTAGTGTGCTGTTTTCACGGGTGGTGAAACCTTGCAAGCGACCGAAATGCAACGCCCAAAGGTGATATACTATCCAACACGTATGGAGAGGTCACTGGGTCACAGCTGGCGCTAGGTTATGCTTAGGAACCTGCCGTCGATGGTGTTAGGTTTTCAGTTTAAACTCGATTTTTGAGCCTGTTACCGAAGCACCTCAGTAGGAGAGAGAGAGAGTTGTTAGAGAGTCCTATTCTACCTAGGCTTTAGTGCACTGGAAGTTATTCAGTGTAGAACTAGCTCTAGTAGCAAGCAACGTACAGCTCTGGTTTTAAGAATGAATAATATACAACGATATTCCACCGACTCCACCCTTGATTCACGGCGTGTCGATGGCCTGTTGAATGTAGCCATCACTCATGAAAGTCACTTCTTCGGCAGCAGTACGGCGCTAACATCCGGTTGCCTTCCATTACCGTGATTAGCATAGACCAAAACGAAGAAATAAAAAACGTAAACGTAATCAGCATTTGTGCGCCATTTGACGGACGTGTCGTTTGGGCGATGACAGTCGTCGTCGTCGTCGTCGCACACGATAAACCCACGGTGGGCAGAGCTGCCGCTGCGTATCGTGCCGGACATGTGGCGATCAGTAGCTTATCGTGCAGGACGAGCAGACGCTGGTAGCCATCGGTAGCCATGATGTATTTTTCACTTACTTCCACGCAGTTCCCCGCCAGCTAGCAGAACACCGCGTTGAGACGCGACCCGGCTGTGTGTTGATTGTTGGCATATTTCAACGAGATAAGCAGGCTGGTGGGCTTGGACGACGGTGTGCTGCATGTAAACAGGTGTCCGAGCATTTCTAGCGTGTGTGGCAGGCGCGTACATTCCTTGATGATGGTCTTGTAGGAGAACAGATGGAAGATAGTAGCTGTGGCTGCTATCGTTAATGAAAGCCAACAACAGCACGTGGTAGATCTAGAGGGAGGGGGTGATGTGTGGGAGGGGGGGGAGGGCTTGGTACGTCCGGTACTCAAGATAGGGGACCAGTTCGTTTTGAGCGATTTTTTCCAATTATTTTCTATCTATTGTTCACGATTAGTGGCGCATGCCCAACGATAGGAGACTCACTTTCTAAACAATCACGCCCGTGACACAGGCACAGAAAGCGGGAGGAAGCGACATGCAAGGTCTGCGTGTCCAACTGGGAAGAGAGGGTTAATATCCGCACCGCTGGAAAGTCACGAGTTTTAGACGCCGCGGCAACCATTAGGGAGGGCATAGTCTGATGCAGAAGCTTTTCTTTCGGTCGGTTGCTACAAAGTGACGATGTGCCCTTTTCGTCGGACAGTTTCTCCTGGTGGTGTGCGCCAGAAGGCGATCGGTCAAGAGCCATCGTCATCAATGTTGAATGGGAGTTGACGGATAGAGAGACAGAGAGACTTTACGTGAAAGTGGCAGGAGAACTTCGCGATGGTAATGATGGTCCTCTGTCACGTTAGAGGGACCCCGAGAGCGTGCTATGAATGATTGATGCGACGGACCTGCAACATGGTTGGGTCCGATGACTCGGTGGAGATTTCTTTGGACCTCCCTACGTTTTTCTGCAGCTTGCTGACAGTTTGTAGCGTAGACATCAGGATTTCAGTTGGCTCACACATAGACTACAAGCTGAAAAGATATAAAGTCTTTGAAGCAATGGCTAGGGGGTACGCACCTGATGGGTCGATAGGCATATTTTTAGGGGCCATAACCCAACACGCTCTGTGGGTTGCGTGTGAAGCCGCAGGATAGGCAAAGCGAATCCCTTAACTAGGATCCATAATTAATATGCCCTTTTAGATGATCGAATGTGCGTTGTTACACATGGCAAATGTCAGGTTGTATATTGTTAATCAATATTGATAATCTCAAATCAGTGTTCCGGAGCCCGGTTGTGGCGGTTGGGTGCAATGGGAGGGTGGTTCTTGCGTGCTAGATGGTAGACTAGCTCCCTCCTGTATTTAGTTTGATGTGTGCATGCTCCAATGAATGTGGAAAAAAGGGTGAAGACAAGCGTTAATTAATATTTTAGCTTTCCCTTTCCTTAAGTCACTCTCGGCCGCATGCAACGCTTTCCATGATGGATGGGTGAGATTTATGGATATCTCTCACACTTTAGCTAATAGAATGCATTAAATGGCTTGTTTGGAGCTAATTTATAGAAACACCTTCGCAGTAACTGTTTGAAAAAATGACGAACCATAGTGTTTGTGTCGAATGCGTGCATTGCGAAGTGTTGTGAAATATTTCCAAGCACTTTAATGTGTCTCGATAATGCATCACTTAAGAATAGGAGATGACCCAGTGGGATATACCCCAGCAAGGAACTAGATTATGCTCATAAAAATATCCATAATGCTTTGTTAGAGTTCATGAATGTAGCAAGCGACGTATAAATTGGTAGTAAACGAAGAAACGCTCTGCCAGAGGAAAACAAAATTGAACAATGTGTGTGGAACACACTCGAAAGGAACTGAACAAAAAAACACCCCAAAGCGATGAAAGGTGAGGTTTCGGGGTGTCGTTTTGTGTAGCTTCCTGTGCTCTCCTTCCTTACCTTCTCGTTTCAAAATGACCCACTTTGGCGAAGGGGTAAAAGAGAACGTCACTGGCAACGTCACCATCCCGGGAGCGCGGTTGCTCTTGTCGTTCCGTGGTTGGCACTTTCACGTCCGCCTGCTGTGTTTGTTTGCACTCGCAATCGGAACAAGAGCCAAGCGAACGAAATAAACAACGCGAATGGGACATTGGTTGAGGTGAGCGAAGGAGCAGGCCAGCAAAGCTTTGGCTCCCGGGGGGGAATCACGCGCCGCAGTCGGAAAGGTTTGTTCGATGAACCAAATACGCGGTGGCGCCTAAACCGCTAATGCGCGCGTCTTTTGATCTGGAGAAATTCGATAGCAAGGAAACACGTTCGGCTTTTTGTTTCGGGTGGCCTTGTGGAGGAGGAAGTTGTTTAGAATGCAACGGTGTTAGAAATCGATGCAAACGCTTTGGTTCGGTTTAATGTGAAGTAAAAACCTGCGGTTGATGTAAAATTGAATAGATATGATGTTAAATTAAGTACATGTGAAATCAAATCAAACCTTATGTGTATAAAATCATATTTAAAAGCATCAAAAAATACATGGTATCTAGCGAAATATTGAAAATAGATCGAAATACTTACGGAAAGCCGCAAACTATGGTACTTACATTCCAAATTGACTTACTACACGCTATACTGCAACTAGAGTAGAACGTCGATTATCCGGGGGCTGATAAACCGGAGGGCGGATTATCAGTGGCCCAACAATTTGACAGATCCAAAAGAAAAATGCCTATTACCGTATGGTTGAATCAAGTTCAGAGAAAAATCACTCCTTAGTGTTAGGGCAAATAAATCGATATTTTTTGTACTTCTAAGGTTAGATAAGTGATAAATGATAAGTGATAACCTCTATTTAATCGAAAAATATGTAACCGAATCTATAATAAACTTATCCTTACAAAATCCAAGAAAGGATTACAAGTATAAGCTTTTATATTAAGACGGGCTAATTATCCGTAAAAATCGATTATCCGGCATGCGTTCGGTTCCGACTACCCCGGATAATCGACGTTCCACTGTACCTTGAAAAAAATCTTTATGATAGGCTCTTTTTAAACAGATGTGCGCTGAGTGCATCATCTTGACCCTCAATTTGACCTCGTCTATCAATCAGATTGGATCGAATCTTATTATGAGTAAGAATTGTTTGGAAAAGCTTTACTGCCATTACAATCTTCAGTGCGTTATCAGCCTCTTTCGCTGTACTATGTATGTCACTGATCGATGCAAAGTAAAGTCATAACGCGCTAAAAAGAAGCCTCAACAGGAAGCCTTCTATCAACCTAGAAAGCGGAAGGCTCGCTTGTTCGCTTCACTAGAGCCAGTCGCGGGCTAGATCAGCACACAAAACGCACCACTGTCTTGGAGGAAAATTGCACCCGTAGACCCACGTAGTGACGTAGTGTTGGTTTGCTGTGCCGGTGAGAAAAGGTAATAAAATTATTGATCTAATTTCCCTTTCCGCCGCAACCGGCACCTGAAGACCATCCGGGAGCAGGTATGCTGCATTGCAACGGAAAAGAAAACAAAAGAAGGTTGGCTTTGGGAAGTGGAGAGAAAAGCAATACACTTTGCTTAACCCATATATTTTTTTTTTAAGGAAAGCGAATGAGTTCTTCGATGTGCATCTTTTAGCTAAACTTTCGTGCGTGAAATGTATCGGTTTAAGCAATGAACAGCAGCTTTGCAACCACCTAGATAACGCCTTTAGTGAAGTGAAGTGTAGCAAAGCGGCTTTCGGCTCGCTTGCTGATTGGCAACCGTTTTTATTTCCCCTAATTATCTTTTTTTTAAACGTCCGTTTCAATCGGTCACAGCACGCGAACCCGTTTTCGCTATCGTACCTAAACATTATGCGGTGATTATCTCTCTCCACCCCACCGGTTAGATCCCGTTCGGGTGGGCAAAGGAAAACGATCTAGCTAAGCCGCGCACATACACAAACGCACACACACACACACACACAATACAAATAGATCGGTGGGTGGAATGCCTTTCTTGTGGTAATTACTATCCAATTAAGGAGGCGACAATCGCAAACAATTTAGATTGTGAATGGAATGGAAAAATCAAACCAAAAACAGGGAAATCATTGTTTGTTCCAATTTCCTGTTTTGAACAACGCGAAGAACGCATTCGTTTATTACTCGATTGTTAAAACTCATGTTTTTTTTTGAAAATAAATATTTAGCGTGATTAATTGCACTCTTGTCAAAGATTTGCTCCGTAACTTTCCGTTGGTTTTATTTTTATTTTTATGTTCACGTTTGTTCTGCACTTTAAGTTTACAAAACCAAGCAAAAGAGCACATAAACTGTCTTATCATCTGTGAGTAAAGCGCATACGCGGCTTGCGCTTGATAACGCATTGGAAGAAGACACTCGCGCCCGGTGATAATAAATGTGCTATAACCTATCATGTGTGTTTAGCGTTGCAACGTGACTAACTAACGCGACGGCAACGACGCACTCCATTCAGGGCAAACAAGAGTGAAAAGAGGAACGATGAATCATGCTTCTGCGGGCAATCATATAAAACTTCGGAAAAGGATATGCACACAACGCCATCGTTCTCGTTTTGTAAAATAGAAAAGCAGACGGATTCATGGTGATATTTTTACGTGCCAAATGTGTTGGTTTCACATGTCACGAGTGCAGCTAAATTATGCATTAAGCCTTACAGCATTTGCCTTTACCATCCGGGTGCGACCGACGCATTAGCATATTGCACGTCCGTTTCTATTGGGGGGGGGGGAACATGAGCATTAGCATCAGCATCGGGCAGTAATTGGTTAAGAGCGTCTTGTTGACTGCAAGAGATGAAGGAACTATTTTCTCATCAAGCGCATCCCGGTAAAGACACACTGCAGCTGTCACGAGCGCCGGTATGCCGTTTGGATGGTCGGGCTTGTTTGGGAGTTTTCACTGTGTTTTTATTATTTCTGTGTGTTCTCATCGTTTGCCGTTTGCATTGGCCGCCCAGAGGAAGCGTTAGAGGTTCCTAAGCAATGCAACTGACTGTACGTTGAGAGTGCCAAGCTTCGATGAGTCTCGCTGCCGAAGATGGTCGCTGCGTCGCGGGGGATGCGTTAAAGGAAAAGAAAAGGCGCATGTTTATGTTTTCCTTTCGAGACGAACTCTCCGCTGCGTAACGAACGAGATGAGACTGCTGCTGCTCATATGTGCGATAAAATATCGCTTAAAGACGGGACCAACGGGAAGATGGAACACAGTGCAAAGGAAAAGAACACATGGGAAATGGGTGGATGACTCTATCACACTTACACTCAGACGCTTTGTGGCTAAACCAATTGCTTCTGCCCGGGTGAAGTTTGTTTTGACTTTCGGTGGGCAGAAGTTTATTTCCGCCGAGCGTCGGATGGGTCGGTTGGATTAAGATTAAGCACAGGCAGGTTCGTTGTAAAGTAGCTATTGTGTTCAAATCTACAATTTATATCGGAAGAGCAAAGAGGTTGTGATGAATGCATTATAAATAAATTAAAGTAGACGCATCTGCGGTACATTGATGTTGCTACATTTTGAGTCCTTTTAGTTTGTTTGTTAGTTTGTGTCAGTCACGCGACATGATTTGGATGTTGTGCTCGAAACGTATATCTAGCCCGATGTTTGCACTTTACTGGTACGTTCCGATTGCGCATAGGAAGAAACGCATGATCAGAGGAAAGGTTTTGACCAGACGAAAGGTTTTTAAGGCACATATAAAAAATCATGAACGATCTTTAAACGATACTGGATATCTGATTGAAAAGTATACACTTTTATGTGTGAACTGCCAAGAGAAAGTTGTCATCTCACGCTCGGGAAATGGGTCATGCGTGTCCTAACAATCGTTGCCTTTTTGATTAAGCTGAATGATGCAACTAACTTGAAACACCAGCAGACGTGCTTTGCTTTCATTTCAACCTGTTGGCAACGGTTTTCCTCATTAGAACACCATCGCAAAGTACCCATTATCACCCGAAACGAATTTCCTTCGTGATGCGCCGCCAACCAGAACCTGTGCACCCTGCCTTTGAATAGGGCCGGGGAAGTAACTGTCTCCGTGTTTTGTTGTTGTTGTTGTTGTTTTAGTTGTGGCCCCAGATCCACTTCCACTGCACCGTTCTTTCACAGATAGACCGTCCCGTTTGGTGGAGGTGCAAAATCTTGCCACTCACGTTAGCGAAGCAGAACGGTTGAACTAGAGAAAACCGGTAGCGGTGGCAGCAACTCGAACGCGATTCATGCACAACCGTCGTAAAAAAAGCGTGACCAGAAAGACATCTCCCTCTGCGCGGGTGGCGTGAGTCACAGACACTGGGAGCCCAAGAACGCCTTTGAGGGAAGCCAAGTGTGGCTGGAAATGTGTAACCAAAACCACTGCCACCGTCACCGGCAGCCGGGTTTTGCCCCCCCGGGGAGAAATAAATTGAAAATGTGTGTAAAATTACCTTGCTTTTTATGCTTCATCTTTGATTGGTGGTAAAATTCGGAATAGAAGAAGTTTCTACATGTGTCAAAGATTATTTTTCTTTTTTGAATGGTGGAAGACAACATTTCTACTTATATTTTATGTAAGAATGCTATGGGTGCAGCATAGAAAATGGCGATTTCTATAACATTTTTTGCATGTATGTGCAACTTCCCTTATCTGGGGTGTTCTTTTTCTCTTCATAAGGGGATAAATTCGCTGAACGTGCTTCAGAAGAAGGCGTTAAAGGCAAAAATCAATGATAATCATACTTTTTACGGAGCAAAACAGCACTGCCCAGCAATGTGGCACGGTTCTACTAGCCACCGCCAGGAGGCGCTGGTATAGATCACGATTGCGCGCCGTGTTACCTGTTCTTCTCCACTTCTAATCTTTTTTTCTCACTTTTAATCTTGCCCATTTGTTTTTTTTTTCATATTCAAAAAATAACAATTGAACTTACCTTCTGCCTAAAGTATATATCTGCTGCTAGAATATCCTTTTCAATTCTTCTCTTGCGTAATAATCATTATTCTGTCTGACTTCATTTTACCCGTTTCTGGATTGAAGATCCAACCCCTGTTTTTGAAGTGGTGCTATAAGATAATAAGCCAATAATAATTATTCATTAGATGATAAGAGCAAGATAGGACATAGCAGTCTTATCTTTTTCCGGCAACAGAAAGAGGGGTCTTCTTTTAAAATCTTGCCGCAATGACAATTTACTTCCTCTCATAATTTCAATCTCAGTAACACATTACTAATTTCGTTTCTATCTGCTTTATTTTGTTTATCTAGGTGTGACCACAAACCACGAGCAGTACTAGAAGCCTTTGCTAGAGGGTGACCAGCCAACCTATCCGATCGTTCCCACCGACAAACGAGAACCTATTCGTGCTCATACCCGTGACCCTTCTTCCATCCAAATTACCATTACAACTACTGCCTCAACAAACGTAACCAAAGTGGCCAAGAAGCTAAGACCCCGGCTGCCATCGAACCACAGTTTGCCAATCTTCCGTAAGCTGGACATCATAGGTCCGCGTGAAGGCGTATCATCATTCCAGCAGCCATTAGTTGGGCGCCAACCGTAGTATCACACATCAGAACTTCCACACCACGATGGCGTTCGCTTCCACGGGCCGCCTGTCCCGACAGCTGCTCGGTCCCGTCCTGTTGCTCATACTGCCCGCCGCGTTCGTAGCGGTAGCACAAGCGGAACCGATACTGAAGATCCACACGACTGAGTTTACCCGCTTTAACGAAGCTGTCGAAATGCAAAGCTCCACGGCGTACAATGCGCGCGGTATGGCACCGCTGTACGAAATCACCAATCGCGTCATCGATCTGTTCGTTGACGAGAATCCCATCCCGGATGGTAGGGCGAAATTTGACCGCTTTCATTAGAGAGTGGCATTTCACTGTGTTCTTTTACACCCTTTTTTTTTTGTAGGCTATATTACCGTGCAGGAAGGCTCCATCGCACTGGGGCCCAATGTTTCGGACAATAACTGGGGTCCGCTGTTGAAGCAGTACTGGGCGATCCTGCTGGTGGCCGTCCTGTGCATCATTATGATTGCGATAATGCCCATCATGGGATTGTGCCTGTGCTGCTGCCGGTGCTTCGGCGGATGCGGTGGACGATCGCAACCGTTCGACAAGAAACACGATACCTGCAGGCGGGCAGTTTTGGGCTTCCTGTTGATCTGCTCAACTTCGGCTTTGGTGTGAGTGATGATTTCTGACCGCGGCGAAGAAGGGAGGAATCCGTACAAACGATTTACATTGTTGGTGTGGTTTTGCTTTTAGATTTGGCGTGGTGGTTGCATTCGTGACGAACAGCTACATGCAGCACGGGGTGGAAAATATTACCACTTCCGCACGGCACGGTGTGCACGACACCCGGCTTTACCTGCAGACCACCTCGTCCCACATCGATCACGTGCTGAACAAAAACTACCAGGAGCTGAACAACGATCTGAAGCATCTGCTGCACGACGCCTCGGACAACATTATCCAGCGGCTGGAGCAGGAATCCAAGGCGGAAAAGCTAACGACACTGTACGAGTTCGTAGAGAAGCTGCCGGGCATTAAGGCTAGCCTGGAGAAGATGAAGCAGCTCACCAGCGAGCTACGGATCACTGCCTCCCAGCTGAATGATGGTAAGTTGCGGAGGGATGGAGTATAGCTACCATTTACCCTGCCGTTCCGATGTCATTTGAAACGTTTCGTTTTTGCTTGTAGGACTGCGCGGTGTGAAGCGAGAACTGCTGACGTCGCTTAACAAGTGCGGAACGCAGGAATGTATTAAGGTGATGGACGACTACAAGATTGGACGCTTGAATGTCAACGGAATCGACTACAACTCGGTAAGTTCGGGACAAAAGATAGGCAGTCATAATTCTTGGTGAAGTTTGTGTTGGTGTTGGTGGTGGCAGAACAGGTAATTTGGTAGTTTTTTTGTAAACCGAGCAAACGGTTGTAAAGTAAGTGGTTTGATGGTTATATTTAGCAAAAAATGTGCTCAGGAAGTTGGAATGCGATAGGGGTTAGGGATAGACATTCAAAGGATATATTGAACAGAGAAGTTTCAACTGAGTTAATTATGGTTATCAAACAGTAAGAACATATCGAGAAACCCAAAGAAAGGGTATTGTTTTGAGTGTCTGAGTGGTGTAATAATCGCCAGAATATTCATTAATCATCATATTCATCACATTGCCGTCCGTACGGTCCTTGTTTCGTTCGTGAATAGTAGGATTGTTAAGTAGGGTTAAAATCGTTGATGCTTTGATTGTTACCCATCAGTTAGTTATATGAAGTAAAGACGCAACCTTTACGTTACTTTCTATTTCGCCATTAGCTTAAGTTATTCGGGAAAGTTTTGGTGCTGGTTTACCTAACAATTGCTTTTAAAACTTACTATACACTACATTTCGTTCATGCTGCGTGACGTTGGTTTCGTGCATATCATTCGCATTCACAATCATGAGACCCATAAAAAGTAACACAACACCGCTTTTATGCGATTGGCGATCACACTTAGCCAATCAAACGAATGCTGGTCAACCACTCATCCTGTTTTTCGCTCACCACCACCGTCACCACCTTGAAAAAACAAACACCTTAAATTAATGATTCTAACACCCTGCAAACTAACTCAATTTACTAAAACTCTCAACTATGTTATTCATCCTGGACACATTTATCCACCGTCACATACTTTCATCGTCGAACAGATACAAGACAGATACTTCCCGAGGGTAGGTGACTCTTTCGGCTTTACCGCTAGTGTTGGTTTGTGTTGTGTTCGCGTTGTGTTTCGTTCTCTATTTCCTCTTTACTTTATACCGTGCAATTTTTTCCATGTTTTGATTCCCATAACTCGTTTAATTATTGACTAATTTTGTATGCTACGCCCTAATTCTGATTTAGTTTGTTTTGGATTTTAATTTGTTTTCTTGTTTCATTCATACCCTGATAATAATTTTAACGTTCAAATTCCTTTTCATGTCCACCCTCTGTTCCTCTTTTTGTACGTGTGTGTGTGTGCGTGTGTTTGTGTGTGATATTATCTGCAATGTTAGTATGTTTTAACCCCCAAAATCACCAAAAATCACCCGTGACGCGTCCCGGCGTACAACAGCGAATTGGAGATACGAAATTGGATGCAAAGAAACAAAAGACTAATATCATTTCATGCAACATCGCGCCATATGAAAGTGTTAACCGCATTTTTAAACAGCAGTTATGCATCTTTATTTTGTTTTGGTTATGTACAATACTTATGCACCTTATTATATATACATACATGTAGGCTCTTTCTCCGTATTGATGTTGATGCAAATATTCTCTTCAGTTACCTTCCAATATAAAGCAGCTTTTTCAGCAGCGACTCATGCCAATGTTTGTGTGTGCGTGTACGCTGGTTATTGTGCAATTTTAACTAATTAGATCTTTCATTTACACGTTCTGTCCTACAGCTGCCAGATTTATCTCTAATCATTGAGAGTGTTAAGCAGCTGACCGATAGCAGCCTGGGCAGTGCCATCCATCAGGGTGTCGACCAGATGAACGAGCTGAAGAGCACGCTACGACAGACCGTCTTGCAGAACATTCCGAAAGTGCAGGCCGCATCGGATTCTACAGGAAAGGCCATCAAGGATGTTTCGAACATGCTCACCTCGCGCCTGAACAATGTGGCGGACACGCTGGGTAACAACTCTTACAAGCATTTGGACACGGCGGACGAGTACATTGAGCAGTACAGCATCTACCGGTACTATGCCGGGTTGGGCATCAGCTCGGTACTGTTGCTGATTCTGATATGTCTTGTGTTTGGACTCTTGTGCGGTATTTGTGGCAAACGTCCGGACGGTTATGGAGACGATTGCTGTAACAAGGGCTCTGGAGGACGATTCTTGATCTTGTAAGTGATTGCTTTCAATCAGAATGAACTTAGCTGAAAGCTGGCTAACTTGAATTCTTTTTCTTTTCTTTACAGCGCCGTTGCCATCATCTTCCTTACCTTCTCGGTGATTCTAGCGGTTGCGCTAGCCTCGTTCCTTGTGGGCACGCTGACACGTCGCGCTGCCTGCGACTCGCTGCGCGATCCGGCCAACGATCAGATCGTCAGCTACATCGATCAGTACGTCGATCTGAACCGTCTGTATGCGGATCTGCGGGCACAGGCCGAACGTTCGAGAACTAAGCTGCAGGTCAGCGAAAACTTGGAACCGATCCACCTGGGCGAAGTGATTGTGGCGTGCCAGCAGAACGAGTCCATCTACAAGGTGCTGAAGCTGAACAACTTGTTCGACATCAAAACGATACGCGACTTCCCGGAGCACTACGGCATTACGCGCGAGCTGGCTGCACTGAAGGACAAGATCAAAATTCAGTCGGTGCAAATTCTTACGCCAGAAGCGACGGAAGACATTAAAGCGCTGCAGGAGTCGAAGCTGAACGATTTCGATGTGGACAAGTTTACGGACAATGTAAGTGTGGGAGGCAAGAGAGGGAGGATGGTTTTTTTCGACATATTATAAATTTGATGGTTCAACTTGCAGCTGACCTTCAACATCACCGAGTACAATTTGAACGAAATTGCGGACAAGCTGCGAGAGGTGGCGAACCGTGTACCGCCCGGAAAGGAAATGAACGACATTAAAGTGAACCTCAAAAATCAAGCGCTTCACCTGTCTTCCTATCAGGTACGGTGGTTTTGTTTTGATTCCATTTTGTAAAGTTTTCCTCGGTGGTTCATTATACTAATTTGTTCCTGGCTCTCACATCAGACCAACCTCGTCGATCCGATGATTGCGTCAACAAACGAGCTTATTAAGCTCTCCACCACGCTAGACACAAGCCTGAAGTTTGGGCAAGATTCCTTCTCCGATGCGATCGTCACGTTCCTGAAGCAGATCAAGGAAGCGGAAGACTATATCAACAAAAACGGCAAAGCGTTCGTGCAGAACATCACCGAGGAACTGGTGACCGGTTTTACCAATCAGATCCATCTGTACATAAACCTTGTGATTGAATCAACCGAGAACGATATCGGGCTGTGCGGGCCGGTGTACAACGTTTACGAATCGGTGATTGTGGCGTCATGCAATCGTATCGTTGATCCATTTGTAAGTACATCTGTGTTAAACGATTGTTGTGACAGTGCAGCTAATAATGAGATTCCCTCTTTCCTTCAGAATGGATTCTGGGCTGGCGTTGTGTGGTGTCTGCTCCTCTTCCTGCCCTCGATCATCCTCGGCGTGAAGCTATCGACACTGTACCAAAAGTCAAATCCCTACCCCGGACCGATGGTGGAATCGTAAGTGATAAAGCAAAGTTGTTCCCTTCTTCCTTCCCTAGTTTACGGTAGTGTTTCCAGTAGCAGCAGCGGCTGCCGCTCAGCAAATGCATGCCCGTAGTTCTCCACAGTTTGTAGTAGCTTAATTGTTATCGTATGTATGTGCGGCAACTAAAACGAGGGTTTTACTGTGTCGGTGATTGCATGAGATTCACGTATGGTTTTGTAGTAAGTTTGACTTGGTGCGAGTTTTGCGACCGAAGTATTCGATAGATTCTGTGCTGCACGCATGCTACAGCTATTGTAACGCTTAACGCTTGCCACTGTAACAGTATTAAAAAGTGCAACCGCACGGTATCTGGATTCCACTTTTGCTTACGAATTTGCTTTATTCCAAAAAAATACTTAACGATTAGGGTATTAATATATTACGTTAATTGTACGTTCAAATTAAACATCGATTGTTAGGAGAATCGTCAATACTTGGCATGTTTGAATTTGTTTGCTGTCAATTATATTGGCCATGTAAAGTTGCTGTAATTATTATGAGGGTGTTAACCATTGCCTGCTGCTTGTATCTTAATAAACCCACTGTAAATTGCGCGTGACAGGTAACAGATTGGGCAAACGAATTGTAAATATGTGATACGCATTTAACGGTTTTGTTGTGATCCTGTTGTAATAAGTATTGTAAAACTCAAGTTTAACCATAGCAAGTGTAGGCATAGGTAAGTGTAGATTTTATGTTACACTCAATTTAATAAAAAACAATTTTACGATAATAAAAGAAAAGGGTCTCCCTCCGTTGGCGCACAGCGGTCCAGGGTTGCTTGCGGTGTGATTTGGCTGTATAAAGGCAGCTTTGTTACGGGTAGAATTTAACGTATAAAACATAATTTAACAAAAACAGCAGCTCACGCAACAATTTTTCGGCCAATGCTTTACTCCTCGCTTAGAAGTACTTTTGCTTGTACTATACAAACTGGGAAGTAGTGTTCGAATTTTTGGTCACATAATTCAAATATGCAAAGAAAATTTTGGTGAGCTGCTTGTTTCGTTTTCCCGCTAGGTGTGGGACGTATGGAAAATGTATTTGAAATTTCCTTTGATACACTTTCTTTCTCACTCACCGATGCACGCGTGCTAGAATGAGCTGCACATTGCCACCTTGCAAACTAAAGCAAACCCGTCTCCAATCGTGCACTGCAAAAACACGCTGCGTGTACAACACAAGGCAAGAACTAGTGTCGTTCATTCGTTCATCTAGTTTTGTGTTTCCGGTTCACTCCTAATACTTTTCCACTTTTCCCACTCCATGTAACACTATATCTCGTACATTCGCATCTTCATAATCGGGGTTCGGCTCCCTTTCATTCTCGTTCGTGTAGAATCGGTTTATTATTAGATTGGATTTAAATGTTTGGTTTTGGAGTGACGGTTTGTAACGAATGTAAAATAGTTTTTTCTTGTGTTAGTTTATTGCAAAAAAAAAAACGTTTCCAACAAAAACACACTACCCATACCTCTCTTCTTCTACACTCTACTATTATTGCAAATTGTTTTGCGTGTGGTGATGGCACTCTCTATTGGATGCGAAATTTTATGTTTGTGGTTTTGTTTCTCTTCTTGTCATTTTCCGTTCTCATTACAGTGAGTATCTGTATGATGCCTACAACGAGCGTGATAACATTCCTCTCGCGAGGTAAGTTCACCACTTCCCCCCATCCCCCTTCCCCTCTCCCTCTCCGCACACAGAGGCTGGTCCCGAATTCGCGTTGCGAGGGACTCTCGTTAGGCATTTGGGCAGGAGTTGCAGTAGTAGCATAGTGATCAGTACGCCCAGTTCCGCGATTATCTGTAACAACTGCTCTTCTTCGATCGAATGTCCTGACAGCAGTGGATACTTCATTTCATGATTTAAAAAGCGCATTCTACCTTGCTCCTCCTACACCCCATTTAACTAGTGTTAAACGCGTGTTATTGTGTAACAATTCTTCGTTTATTAATCGCCTGCATTTTATGTTACTCGAGATGATATCTCTGTCTTTGGTTTTTGTTGTTTTCTATTCCTTTTTGTTTGCGATTTGTGATTGCTCGTTATCGGTATAATTTTGGGTTCATTTTGTTTTCGTTTTCTTCGCTATTTATTGGCGCTCTAAACCCGCTGATACCTGAGTATGTCTAACCGATGTTTTGCGATGAGTTTCCTCTAGGATCTTACTATACATTATATGATATCTATATTACCACACTTGGAAAGTATTTTGTATCGTACCTTTTTGTAGTGCATTGTACTGAACACGATATAAACGAATCAACCTATATTACAGCAATTAGTAATGTATTGAACAAAGCTTGAGGCTGAACGCCGATCGTTTTTCTAAGCATATTTCTATTAATTTGTTTATGCGTTTGTCCTTTCAGTGGTCCAAAAAACAAGCGCCGCAAGAAGCAAGACCGTCGCCGTGAGTCGCGCGATCGTCGGGAGATCTATTACGAAGAGGGCAGCCCTTCCCACAGCCGCGACCCGCGGTACAATGATATGGCTCCGAAGTAAGTATGGCGGTGCAAAGCTGTATGAACACTGATTTAAGCTAAGCTATCTCTCTTTCACTCTCTACCTAAGACACTTCTTTTAAGTACGTGCCGAGGTGCATTTTGTGGAAAATTACAGCGAAACAGCATACAGCACATGGTTCAAACGTGCACTAAGATTTAAAGTTTCATGCCATGCGAAGAAAAAGCTACATAACACACATATACATACATGAACATGCATTGTACGATTCCATTTCCCGACATCAAGCATAACCATGCTCATAATCGTATAGAGTTTTGAGCGCTGCGAAGGCACACGTGTGGCTTCTTCTGGTGCGGATTTTGGCAATAGTCATCGAGAGGTGATGCGTTCAGTTCAATAGAAAGGACCCTTCCCACTAGTAGTAGTGGTGTTGTTTTATTTTTAGTGCAAGACTAGTATTAGTAGGATTATCGGTAGTGCTAGGTGGTAGGTTTTTTTCCGGTCCTGTAGCAGAACTCTCGATTTTTGTCTAGCTCGAAGATCACCATGCGCAAAAGCGATATCCACTCACATAATACACGCACACATAACACACAAAGATTTTGAGCATTTTGAGCACATTGTGTGGCGCGTTTAGTGTGTCTCTCATTTAGACCGCCGGCCACCAACCCTTCTTTCCCGCAATCATCTTCCGACAATAATGCGTTTTCGATAAATGTAACACACCGCCGAGACGAGACAGGGCAGGTGGGCATGGGCATGTCGCTAACTTCCTGCCTCTCATTTCTGTACTTCCAAACAGTGTAGAGTCACAGATCCCTTCAATACTAACTCATAGTGGCAGCGATACGGCGGGATCGTCGCCACCGCCCCCAGTACTACTAACAACTTCCCACCAGCAGCGTCACAATCTGCACCAACGTCACCACTCTACTCCCTTGCCACTATCACTGCCCATGTCGTTAGTAGCGTCCGATGCGTCCGGACCAGATCGGGATCGCCGATCACCACCGCCCGTGCCGTACGGTGGCGCGTATCAGACCTCCAGTCCGACGCTGTTTCAGCGGGACGCAACGGACGGAAACGGTTTACCGAACCGCTTGTTTAGCAAGAGCTTCTTCGACGACTTTCAGACGGCACTGAAGCAGTATGACCATCCCGTGCCGGCTGGCGGCTCGTCCGATCTCCTCACCGTGACGGGGCACGATCGGCGATTGCACCATCGTAATCTGTCGTTGCTACAACAGCAGCAGCAGCACAACCACCACCATCATCCCAATCACCAGCAGCATCAGCACGGGACGCGTCCAGGGCATGTAAGCCGCAGCAACAGCAGCAGTGTCGGTTCGGTCCGATCGATGGCACTCGTACCGACGCGTACGCCCTCACCGCTGGACTTCCGGACCATGTCCTTCCGGCGGCCCCGGTCGCTGGCGAGTGAGGAGGGAAGCGGCGGCAAACAGTCGGCATCGCGCACCGACAGTGGTTACGAGAAGTACTAGTACGGATTGCGGAGGATGAGGAAGATATAGTGAGATAGAGCATAGGACCACCTTCGCGGGACCAATCCTTTTGTAACATGGAGACACCCACACCCGCCCCAGAGACAGAGACAGTGACCGCACGGTGACAGGTTTTCCTAACAGAGCTTCTTCCTTTCTATCGCCCGCTCGCTCCCTTACTCTCTC
>KB671665.1:313395-323799 GCA_000349105.1 Anopheles epiroticus
GGGGGAGGGCTGTTGTTTAGTAGCTTCAGTAGTGTCGTCAGCACAAATCCAGCACATGCCTGCTACAATCTCGCGACCAAGCGGGTCGCACGATCAGCTCCTCGCGCTCGCTTGGTCTTTAGGTGTACGAGACGGGTGGAGGAACGACACGTGTCGTGAAACTGCCCCATTGTCCCCCCCTCCCCCTCCCGCGCGTGTGGCCGCACTGTCTGTGTGTCCAGCACTGGTGACCTTGCTCTTGAGTGTGGAACACGGGTAGGGTGTAGAGGTGCATCAAGCGGGAAAGCAAAAGGTGGTCGCGTGTGTGCTTTAGAGGCACTTTTGCATCCATCATTGCATCGGCAGGAGAGAACGAGTGAGGCAGAGTGCGTGAGAGAGAAAGAGAGCGAGTGAGAAGCGGTAGAGAGATAACAGTGCAGCAGTGCAATTTGTGTTTAGTGCTCCGCTTGCAGCTTGCATCATCGTGTGCCGCGGTTGCGGTTTCAGCTCATAGCTTCCAGCTTGCGAGGAAGCATTACATGCGTACATGCAACTGCTTTTGCACTAGTGTGCGTCTAAGAATGCATTTCTAAGCGTGAATGAATTAAGGTGATACTCTCTCGCCCACAAACACATGCACGCCGATTTGCGCAAACATCCGATCTGATGCAGCAAAGGTAGCAGGGCGAGTAAATTCAGCAACGCTCTGCACTTTTCGGCGTGAAACACTCGATCCAGGTAGCGGTGGTGGTGGCGCAGAGGTCAGTAGAGCTGCATGCGTTTTGTGCCATGTCGGCGCATTCTGAATGTCAACCTGCGGGAGCGGTGTGTGAGCGGTGACTGATTAGAAAGATCCGATCAATTAATTGCACACATCGTGGCTGCATTTTTAGTCGTGAGTGTGTGTGTGTGTGTGTGAAGCATTCATGAAGGAATGTGTTCGTGTGAGTGTCGTTTGAAAAAGAAAAAAAAACACGTTCTACAACCCAACAATGCCAACGATGAAACGTTATCGTGTAAAATCAAACGGAGGCGCCTGGTGTCTGTTTGCCGTCGGCTCGTAGACGTTCGTGATGTTCGTGAGCGGCACTACTATAGTGGGAGGTGCGATAAGGAAAAGATCATGTGAGCAAACCACCACAAATCAGCAACAGTCTGGCGGGAAGCAGTGTAGGAAAGTCGTTTTTTTTTGCATTACAGTGCACTAAAAATACAGTGGGCTTAGTGTGTGTGTGTGTGTATGAAGGAGGAAAACTATCGACAAATAGCGTATCTTTACAATACAGTCTGTATTTTGCACCTGTACATTGTTTTGCCCACTGTGGGAAGTGTTATTGGACTAGTGGTGTGACGTACTTGTGCACCGTCCAATCAAGGGAACATGTTATTACGGTGCTTGATGAATGGCTTGGAGTGGTATTTGAAGATTCTTGGAGAAAACCAACGTGCAATAGTTTTACTTGTTGGATGACCAAATGTTTATCCCGAGAATCAAGTATACATTTAAAATTCAACAGCTGAGTGATTTGAAAATTGGATTGAAAAAGTTTGAGTTCTTCAGGGAAACAGTGATTTTGTGTGTTCGAGCTCTCCTATTTTGTGTTCGTTTTTGGGTAGATGATCCTGCAAGCTTATATTATCTTTGGAAGATATTCTGTCAACATTTTCCCATAATAAACCGAATATATAATAAAACCGAAGAAATAACTTGAACATGCGTTGATTGCGGACAGCTTTTCACACATTTGATGTTGATCAACACAATCATTATGTTGCTGAGATACATGGTTTTCAACACATGATATGCAGCCCGCACCGATATGAACCGGCACAGGAGTTTGCTAGTTAATTGCAACTGCAACGGAGATCTTTTCATGCTCAAGACTGTGTTTTTGAAAAATTATCAACGCTCTAACTTTTATGAAAAAGATGTTTCTTTTCAACAGGAAGGATTTTAAAGCCATCGGTACAAACATACAAAGGAAAACAGTAATTTGGGGTTATGTTTGGCTACTCATAATAAGTTAAACATTCCTATTTCCGTATGAAATTCCGTAATGCAAAGGATGTGAGTGTATTTATCTTCCTTTAATCAAGTATATGGTTTTGTGAAAAACACTCTTAAAAATCCGTTAACACATGAGGTGGAAAGCATGGTAATTAAATTACGCTGATTGAAAATCATATTATACAATAGAAATTTTTTTGTGATGGAAAACAAGTGTGAGTTTCCCTCTGTTGAAAACCCACTTGCTGGGAATAAGTTATTTAGTTCGAATTATAAAAAAAATATTTGAAAACTCTGCTGAAGTTTCCTTACCTTTCCAACACGAAGGAAGAAATTTCAGATCCAAACACATTTAGTTGGATCTACAGTTCTCTTGCTGTAGAAGCAGTAAGATGTTTAAATACTCTCTATCGTCTTATAGTGTATAATAGTTAGCAATACGTAAAGAAAATAGATTCCTAATGTTTTGATTTTTTCACAGTGGTTTTTATAGACGTACAACTTCAGCTCTGAAATTTAAATTCGTATATAGCTAAGTTGTTCTAATTGAACACAAAAAGAATAAAATGAATCACATACCATCTTATGCCGTGCACTGTTTCACCATTATTACCAACCGCTACGACAGTCCAAAAACCCAACGTATTGCAATTCTGCAACAAACTTTATGAGCTCCCTGGTTGTGGTATTTGTACCTTTCCTTTCCGCCCAGGTACCGCACGAAACCGCACAAGTGCCGCTCGACGGAATCCATCGCTTTGACTCCGATCCATTTCATATATTTTTTTTTATTTGTACTTCGAAGTGTGTGGGGGGGGGGGTGTGGTGAGGTAGGGAAATGGGTGAATATTTCCCGTCGTCCATATCGCAATGTTGCCCGCCTTCCTGTCGTCCCCACCATCGGCCCTGGTTACATCATCATCGCCAGCCGAAGAATGGGGCGAGTGCGCCTGTTGAATAACGCACACGCTCGCTTCTCACCCGCTGCCAGCCACAGACACCCACCGGGGTCGGGGCGAAATGGGTGTTTTTTCCCCGACCGTGCAAAGGTAAAATCCCGCACGGAAAAACGGGATGAAATGCCTGGCCAGTGAGGTGGGTAAAAGCGGTGAAAAGCCGGTGTAGCAAAACCGTTGCGATTTGAAAAATAATGTCTCGCATCCCTTCTGGCTCACTTGTTTTCCCTCTTTTCCCCTTTGTGATGAAGGTGGTTCAGTATTTTCCGGTAGCAGAAGAAAGACCTCCCAGTCTCTCTCTCACTCGCACACACACACATCCCGTTCAGTGCAGTCGATCAACGGTACGGGGGATTACAGAAGGGCAGGATTATGCTGCAAACCGATTGGTAGAAGGCGCACCGACAGGCGAAGCAGGTCGTCCTGTTTTGCGTAATTGGGAAGCGAAGGTACGATTTGCCCCGAACCTGGTACAGATTTTCCCGACCCGGTCTTTTCTTACCATCAACCAACTTCCGGTAACAGTGTTGGCGTTGTGTGCAGTGCTTGAACTTTCTACGGCGAAACCGCTCGAAGTGGAAGAAAATGTGCAACAGATGCACAGATGGAGTTGAAATTGATTCAAAAGAAAATAAATTGGAGTGCAAAAGCAGCTTTTCCGCAGTGGCTGTGTGTCTGGAACGGAAACAGAACCATGTAGGGTGAATTGTTTCGCTGCGTTGTGTTGAGTGGCAAACTACGAAATTCTGCATCGGAAAAGTGAGTGTTGCGAAACAATCTCGATAACAGCGAGGCCGGAAAATACCCACCTGTGGTGGTGTGAGTGTCAGTGCAACCCATATGGTGATGGCTAGTGACAGTGAGTACATTGCGTATCGATCAATCAAGGGTGCTGTTTCGCAGGTTCGGTATGGGTGCAATCTGGCCGTTACAATCTCTCCGCCAGTGTGCCAGCCACTGGAAAATGTGTAACCGTAATAATATATTTTAAAATTAAAAAAAAAATGAATAAATAGTGGAAATTGTGTGACTTTCCCGGTTGACAGCACAACGATGGAAGCCCCTAAACGCAATGGCACACTCGCTGGGGCTGGCCGGAAAATTGCTGCTTACCTTTAATTAAGTTACCGTCAAGGTTGTCGCCATCCCGGGAGGTCGGAAAGTGGGCGTGGGTGTGTGCGCGACAGGGGCGTGAATACTGACCGCCGGGAAGGTGGCAGACGGGGAACTGTGCGCGTAACCGAGGAAACCAGCCAACTTCAACGGGGGGAAAAATCCGTTGCGGGGACGGGGGAAAACCTGGACCATTGCCAGCGCTCTTACCCGCTCTGCTTCTTTTTGCTTTCGATTTTTGTTTTCCACACAGCCCCACAGGTACAGCCGGCGTTGTATTGTATCCTTGATTGGTTGCTACAGTGTTACGGAGAGAGGAAAAGAAGATTGAGTGAAGGAAAGCGAGAAAAAAGTGAGCGAAGGGAAAAGGGAAGCAAAATAAGTACTGCCTGGAGTGGAGCAGCGCTAACCCGATACGACCTTCGTTTGGTGCTGTGTGTGTTTGTGCAATTTTATTGTTGTAGTGGTGGTGGAAAAACGGGAAAAACAGAAAGAAGCACAAAAGTGAGCGGAAAATAAGAAAACAAAAAAGGAACCGGCTTGGAAGCAACAGGAGGCTGTGAAAAAGGATAGCAACAGCGTCCTTTTCCGTGTCGCCATAGTCACACCATCCCGTGCTGTCTGTAGGCGAGTGTGTGTGTGTAATGAGTTTTTCCAGCTTTTCCTCTCGTTTTCCCCGGTGACTACAGCAAGCAATGTGGCGGCTGGAAAAATGAAACCTTCGTTGTCTAGTTTCTCATGCGCCTTGCATGTATTTGTGTGGTTAGAAGAAATCTTCCTCCAGTGACGAGTGTGAGTTTCCCTTCTGAAGCAAACCGGCCCAGCGTAACGCTTGGGTAGATTGGGAAATCAACAGGTGGAAATGCTCCAGTGTCTTTCGCCGATCACCGGCAAATGCAAACGAGTTGAGTTGAGTGATCGTGTGCGACTGCCCTGGTGCGGTGGTATTTGTGAGGCGCTCGGTAGTACGAAATATGAGCTGTGTGCTTCCCGTGTAGATGACGTAAGCGGGCCAGTTTGTAGTGATTCGACGAATGTTTCGCCGAGAACGCGGCCGTGTGTCTGAGTGAAAAGCACGCGTCCATCTGGAGTGTCTGCTGGAGGAATGTGTCAAAAGTGTTACGAGATAAAACAGAAAAGTGTGTAGCAGATTGTTTGACAGCTTACTAATTGCTAACAAGAGTGTGGAAAACCATAGTGAAGCAACGTTAAGACACGCGGGAGTCGGAACAACTGGACCAAAAGGTAAATTAAGCGAGTAGGTTGGCACAGTAGTGTAATGTCGGGATGAGACAGGATTTATTATGCGATGGGATGGGACTTTGTTATGACTCGATGGAAATAAGTTTTGAAAATTTTGATCATGCAATTTAATATAATAAATCAGGAGGATGAAAATATCTTATTCTTCTTTCTTCTTAGGGGGGTTCTTTTTGAGGGCTTACACCATTTCCTTTCAAACTTTAGGGCACCTTTTGGGCTCCATTTCAGATGGATCAACATTAGACAGAAAACCGATGAAATTTAGCTTTAATAGCCGATTTCAATATAGGTGCAAATAATACAAATTAAGGAATTTTTATACTGAAAATTTATGGCAAATAATTATTTTTCATCCTTTAGAGAAGACTTTTATTCTTTTTTTGCCAATTTGTGTGTTTACGTTACATTGTATGCTTTTCGAATACTAGAATACTTAATATTCAACAGTTTCCACTGTCCACATATCCACTGCCATGAGTAGTAACTTTTATCAAAGCTATTTTTTATCTTTCAGATTAGTTATTTGTATGTTTCCATCCAGTTTGTACATTTTAAGCAAGATACTGAAATTGTTGGGCTGAAAAATACATTTCAGCCATCACTACATCAAATTATTTGGAGGATTGTATGCATACATTATTTAAAGTTGAAAGCTTGTCATATGTTTTGTTTGCGATACTTCAAGTGAGAGCTCTTTATTTAATAGATCAAAAACATGAACAGATACGGTAAAAAACAGTTGAAAGCAATGCGGTTAGGTAACGATATACGACAATATGGCCATTGGCGAGAAAGGGCAAAGGAGTAAAGAAGACAAAATTGGAGTTTGATCGCTTTGCCAACGGTCCTATCGGGACGCACAGACAATACAGACTCCCACGTCCTGCGAAGACTTGCAAGAGAAGGCGAAAAGCGATTTGATTATCCAAACGTCCAGGCAATGTACTGTGGGAGCTCACGCTGTGCCTTTAACTGGCTGATTCGACATGTATAAAGGGATATAATTTAACAGTTTTCGTTATGCTGTTACGTCCCAACTTCAAAGAACCAGCTTCACAATCATAACGACTCTTAAAGGTCGCCACTTTGACTTGCAACACTTGGCAGCGTCCCGAGATCAATGGACAGTTGAACAACACATTAGGAAAGAAGCCAATTGCGTTCGACGCTTAGTACAGGAAGTCGCAGTCGCTGGTGCGTTAGTTGCATTTCCTAGTTCTTGTGCTCGCCAGATCGTACCCGGGGGAGCCATTATACTTGCTAATACGGAACCAGGGCGACGGAGGTCCTTCTTTTCAAAACAGAATTCTCTAGGGCTATTAGATCACATCCCTCGCACCCGTCTCCGTACCCGGTATACGTAATATTAAAATCACTTTGGTCTCGCAGAAACCAAGTCAGCAGTACCGGTATCATCGCTGTCACACCCAGGGTGTGAGGTGACATCTGCCAGCGCTCGGTTGGACACGCGAAGCAGAAACCCTTGGGCTGTTGAATAAAATATACGACGGGCGGCTGACAACGGTGGCTGAAGCAGTCAGTACGCCGAATGCACGGTTCGGATTTGGTGACTGTGCTGTGCAGGATGCATTTAACGAAAACACATTTACAATCGGGGAAGATGGTCCGGGGATTTGGGAACAGCTGGACAGAAGCGACACCCGCAGTCAGTTCTAGACGCTACTCGTGCGTCTCGCGGTGTCTTGGAAACGCGAAGACGTTACCGTTTGATGAATGTATCATGCACCGAATGACATGGCATGACATCAGGTCAGTAGATCGGTGGAAACAGGACACAGGCGAAAGAAAGTGATGGTTGCCGCAAGTCACTTGCCGTCCTCCTTCTGCGTGGGGACTGCTGAGATTGTTCTCGAGTGGTTCGGTCACCCTCGATGATGAGCTAGGAAAAAATGCATTGCGAAACAGTTGCTACACCCCTCGCTGGACTTTTCCTC
The DNA here is from genome assembly GCA_000349105.1 of Anopheles epiroticus. Classification (NCBI taxonomy): domain Eukaryota; kingdom Metazoa; phylum Arthropoda; class Insecta; order Diptera; family Culicidae; genus Anopheles; species Anopheles epiroticus. The sequence continues at coordinate 320,670 of KB671665.1, forward strand.
TTTTTACTTTCTTTTTGAACAATTTTGTAGTAGTGTGAAGATTATTGTCAATGGTTCTTTGTTTCACCGTTTCAGACCAGCGTTCAGTTGACGCTTCGTGGCTGTCTGATTGATGGCTTGATCCGAACGCTTCATTCACCTCATCTTTAAAGCACTTTTGCTCGATGCACCGTTGTTGAATGAATGTTTCGCATTAAAAGCGTACCGGCTTTGGGTTGTGCAGTATAAAGAGAGGTCTTAGGAACATCCGGTGTGGTAAGAGGCCACAGTTGTGCAACAGTAGCGAACGGATGTTCCATGAGCGGTCGTTATGCCTAAGTGGAATAATTATTGTTTTGCTTCAGCAGCAAAAGTGGAATGAATCTCACATGTCGTTCTCAGTTGAAGAAAAGACAAAAAGGCTTATGAGAATCTCAGCCAATTGTTCTAGTTGACGTCCTTTTTTTTGGAAGATCCGCTTCCACTACATCAGATTGCCAGTTATATTAAAATTATTATCTCATAAAGAGTTCTATGAGTTCTCGATAGTTAATTTTTTCTCTATTGTTTTCTAATATCTATCCGATTTAAACGATATCTCATGGGTTGGAGATATCCTTTAAGCAAGGAGCTGCAGAGAAGAACTCTAGGGGGTATAAAAATAATAAATCAAATCCATTGCTTTTTTTGTCGCGCGACGCATGTAAATAAGGGAACAGCAAACTTTTGAAAAAAAAATCAAATATAAGTAATATATTCGTAACAGATATCACTTTTAAAATAATGTCTTTTATCAACAATCGCTTAAGTGATGTTGTAAGTGCAAGTTTCCTTTCTGCAAGAATTGTCGGCGATGAGAAAAATTAATATCCATTGGAAGCAAAAAGAAACAGTTAATTTTAATGACTTCGTAACAAAAACTCATGGAGCATCTTTTGAATGAGACGTGTAGTCTATTTAGACCACAAACTTTGTAATCTATTGAGGACCTGATCTACATGTTACATCAACTGTAATAGCTTGTACTTTGAGCTCTCCAGAATCCGCCATCAAGCTTTTAAGTTTGCGCTCACATTTTTTTGTGTATTAAAAAAGAAACTTGAATAAATCTAGTACAATTATGTGTGTAATCTTTGTAAACTCTTTTCTGCTTTCATATAGTTGTATATCTCGTTATCTCGTTTAACAATATGCGTAAGACAATTTGTATGTATTTCAACTGGTTTTATACTTTAATTAGGGTATTTATTTCGGGGCGGCTCGGTAGTCTCATAGGTAGCGGCGTAGGCCTGTTTCTTACGATCAGGCCCGACGATGCATTGAATCCCATTCGGTCAGCTGCCGCGCTCCCCATACGCAGGATTAACAGTCTATTGAATATGGATGGGGTACACTCAGTCACAGAAAGGGCCAAAGGCACATTCGTGCTCTGGTTAGGCCCTCTGACCCCACAGGGGTTGTTGTGCTACCCAAGAAGGGAAAATAAAAAAATCCAGGAGCTCCTAAACAAAACACGATTTGGGTTGTGTTTTTCTTTTGTTGCTTACGAATCTACAACACATATTTTCCAATCAAGAATTGTTTTTTCATTGCGTCTGTGGTAGAAACCTCTGGTAGCTACTAAAACCTTTCCATTCCTCATAAAAAGTTAAAAAAAGTTCCCAAACAGCAGGTTACAGTGAAATCATAAACGTTTAACTTAAACGCAACGAGACGCCTGAGAATGTTTTGAAACAACATTTCTGGTATAAACAATTTCTCTCATATCGACTCATACCTGCACCACCGCAAAAGTGACTGACGTGCACAAACAAAACTCTTGAAGCTCGTGTAATTACGCACCGCATTTTCTCGATCGATCGGTGGCGCAAGAAAGCAGGCAAAGGGAGCGATAAAGTTTTCCTCTTCCCCCTCCCCCCCCCCCTCTCCATACCTTCTGCACCCTCACACACTCCCATAAAACATGATGCGGTGTGTTTTGTTTTCCGCCTCAAATCAAATTACTGTCCCGGCCGATCAAGGCAAGCATCTTTTTGCACATTGTCGCGGCAGCAATGGCAGCTCGCTCGCGCCAAACGTTCTTACAGCCGAGCGCAATTCTAACGGTGCATCCGCGGTGGGAGCGGTGCAGTGAGTGCACCTTCGCCCTGCAACGGCCAATACAAACACTTCTATGGAAACAACTACTCCACTATCATCCAACCCTCCTGACTCCGGCTTCAGCACCCCATTCCCCCGTCGGTTCCGTCGCTTGCCAGCTCAGCTTGTGCAATTGCGTAACACGCGCTCTCCCACTCCTCCCCAAACACCCATATGCTCCCACCACGCTTGCGTTCTAAACTTTGCGGCATGGCGTTCGCGACGTGGTTGCACTTGTTTATGGCGCGACTGTGTACAGTCGTCGTGTTCTATCTAACTACTACCGTGCCCGGGGTGCAGTGCCACTTTTCATATCGCCTTTTGGCTCCGCGCCGCTTGGTGCGATTGTTGTTGTGATCCATCGGACGAATGCACCGCGTCATGGATGCGTTCCGTACGGGGATGACATGATCGGTAACATCGGTACTTGAGCGGGTATATGCGCTTTATGGGATTTAACTTCCGTCCGGTGCTTATGATACTGCGTTGGTAGAATTATTTACAACAAGTTCGATGACAGTGTAAAGCGGAGGAGTGTGTTTGTTGATCATTTTCATCGCTTTTCATTGGTACAAAAAGTTGTGAAATTATTCGTTCAATATAAATAGCTGAAGCCAGTTTTAATCATCAATTACAGCTGTTCTTTTTTCGGCACACCGTTAAGGGAAGCTGCGCAAATGTAGGAGGATGTAAAACCAGTGTTAAACGGTGGTTTATTTTACTATGGAAAACGTAGCGATAGGTTTATCGTACGTAAACAGGTTTGAGTGAAAAGGCTTCAGTGTTCAAATAAGGGCTTTGGTAAAAATATAACAGATAAAAATCACGCTTTCACGTGTTTGACTTACTTTTTGTGGAAGAGACACTGTTACACGCATTGAGAGATATGAAACGGAATAGAAGAGGGAATTTGTTCCCTGGTTCGAATGTAGGGCTTTTATTTTGTTTTACCGTATCATTAAATACGATTCTTATCGGCAATTTAAATTAAGGGAATTTAAATGTCTGCCTA
>KB671665.1:327259-345726 GCA_000349105.1 Anopheles epiroticus
CACGTGATGAGGATGCCGGACTCATGCCCCACCAGAAAGGTGCTCGTCAGCGACCCGTTCGGCACGAGGCGTAGAGGAGCACAGCGAGCTCGTTGGCTGGATCATGTGGAGTTAAACCTGTCGGAGATCGGATGCAACCGTGGTTGGAGGGCTGCAGCCCTGGACCGAGTTTCCTGGAAACGAATTGGCGACCTGGCCATGTCTCTTAGACGGGCTCAGTGATGAGCGGACCAAAGAAGAAGAGGAAATGTCAGCCTTTGCAATAAGCCTACACATTTGTTGTAACAAATGGACTTCCAGCAATGGTAGTCTAAAGAAATATGAAAAGAAAAGAACAATTATATTTTAATTAGGTGGTGTATTGTTTGTCAACTCCTGCATTATCCTGGGGTATGGAAGACGACATCTCATGGTTTTCTGACAATTTTTCATATATTTTAGAATCCATGGACCTATGAAATTTCCAAAAATTATGTGATTAATACAATTTTCAAAATTAATAAAAAACCTTCCTAGAAAGTACTGAAGTAAGAGTTTTCTTTATTAGAATGACACCAGCTTATATGGACAAATCGGTTGAAGAAGTATAACTTCTTTCTGTAATATTTCATTAAATATAATTTAAGGTCGTATTTCTTGTTGCTATAATTTTAACATTTCTATTTGCTTTTCCATTTTCAGATTTGTGATACGGAAAGTCCGGAAAGCTGAAGTCATAGACAGTCGCGTTTCCAATGCGAAGCATGGCCCTTCGATCCGGTGACCCCTGGAGTCAACGTGGTGTCTCGCTTCCGTGCTATCTGTTTGCGAACGTAACCTAATTGTGCTTTCGGAAAAGTGGTCACCTTGAATAGAACAATTCACAAAAAACACACACATTCAAAAGGCAAAAGGAGTCCAGCAGCGTGTTGGAAGTAGCAGCAGAGCACTACGCCCTACGGTCACTAAACGGCTAAGGATACGTATTGTTATATTTTTAGGAGCGCAACGGAGCGCACTGGTACGGTGGTATTGCTGCTTAGTTGTACTGTGGTAACGCCAGATAAAATCACTGTGTGTGCCCTGGGAACGGGGACAGTAACGGCAGTAAGATTGAGGAACTAAAGCACAACCCCTCGCGGGGGTCCCTGTTCGACGAGGTAGAGGGATACGGTGGGTCGATCGATCTCGATCACCATCATCACCATCACCACCATCATCACCATCATCATACGGATTCGTACTCGGCGATGGATGAGGATACAGACGACAAGGATGATACAAAGCGGTAAGAAAGCTGGTGTTTTTGGAGTTGGGAGGAATCAATTCCAATCAGTTCGTTCAGTTCCTTAACGTGATTCAACAAATTTCAAGAACCTTGTTTTGTAGCACTTCATTTGTTGAAATACTAACAAATCTAAGGTTAAGAGGTTTAGACCTAAGGTTTAAGATTTCCCTTGTGTTGGAGCTGATAAACGGAAGAACTCCTGTTTCATCCCAGAACGATCATTCAAGTTCACGGACATTCGAGTTCTTCAAGAATGAAAGATTTCTCCAACCTCATGTGATGTTGTTTTAGAAGATCCTAAGCCCCTCTCCTTGTGTCTTTGCAGTAAATCTCGCAACCTTAGCGAGAAGAAACGGCGTGATCAGTTTAACCTGCTGGTCAACGAGCTCAGCTCGATGGTTTCCTCCAACAGCAGAAAGATGGACAAGTCCACCGTGCTCAAGTCGACGATCGCGTTCCTGAAGAGCCATAACGAGATCGCGGTACGGTCGCGCGTGCACGAGATACAGACCGACTGGAAGCCATCGTTTCTCTCGAACGAGGAGTTTACCCACCTGATACTGGAAGCGCTGGACGGGTTCATCATCGTGTTCTCCTCCACGGGGAGAGTATTTTACGCATCGGAAAGTATTACCTCGCTCTTAGGCCATTTGCCGGTGAGTTGCCTTCTTGGAGATGAGATACCTTACGACTCGGTCTAACCTATTTACTTGATTCCGGTTTCCAGAGTGACCTCCTGAATATGACCGTGTACGATATGGTGTACGAGGACGATCAGAACGACCTATACAATATACTGCTAAACCCGACCACGGTCGTGGATCCCCTGCAGACGGGCATCAGTCGCGAGAATCAGGTCACCTTCTCTTGCTACATCAAGCGCGGCACAGTCGACTATCGGGCGGACGTGTCGTACGAGCATGTTCAGTTCACCGGCTACTTCCGTAAGTAAACGAATGGGCTTGTAAACACTGACAATTAATTCCACCAGCACAACTAACTGTCCGCGCTCTGTCTGCAGGAAGTGACGTCGACACGGAGTCGCTCATGACGACGTCCCGATTCAGCGGCTACACGAGCGATGCCGACTCGAGGCTCGTGTTTGTCGGGACGGGGCGGCTCCAGACGCCCCAGCTCATACGTGAAATGTCGATCGTGGACAGCACGAAGAGCGAGTTCACGTCCCGGCACAGTCTCGAGTGGAAGTTCCTGTTTCTCGACCACCGTGCGCCACCCATCATCGGTTACCTCCCGTTTGAAGTGCTGGGAACTTCCGGGTATGACTATTATCATTTTGACGATCTGGAAAAGGTGGTGGCTTGTCATGAAGCATGTAAGCTCACAGTCTTGTTAAATTTTTCTTCCCGCTCCACGTACGGTCCAGCACGGCAGCTTTCTACTAACCGTTTGTTTTTGTGCTGTTCTTTCATGCTTTTCCGATGCGCACGTTCATGGCACGTTCGTAGTGATGCAGAAGGGTGAAGGAACGTCGTGCTACTACCGATTTCTGACCAAGGGCCAGCAATGGATCTGGCTGCAGACGCGCTTCTACATCACCTACCACCAGTGGAACTCGAAGCCCGAGTTTGTGGTCTGCACGCACCGGGTCGTAAGCTATGCGGATGTGATGAAGCAGATGCGCAACCAGACGGCGGGCGATAGCAAGTTCTCGGAGGACGCGGACAGCATCAGTGTGCACGGGGTGGAGCGAAAGTTTCAGCAATCGTCGTCGCAGAGCCTGCTGGCCACCTCGCCCTGGAGCTCGAAGAGTTCGCGCACGTCCCGGGTTGCCCCGACGCCGGGAGTTTCTCCGACGGGGCTGTCGAACCGGGGTCGCCATCGGTACAACACCTATCACGGGCCCGGGTCAGATTCGGCGACGTCCATCTCTACGGAATCTCACACCAGCCGGCAGTCGCTCGTGACGCAACATTCGGTAAGCTAGTATGCATTTAGCAAGAGCGACAGTTTTCGGATAGAGTCGAGTAATGAAGCGTCAAAGACCGTCAAAGAAGAGATTTATAATCTATAAATGTTCATGAATCTTCAAAGTTTCTGTGATCCTGGAAGTTATTAAGATTCATGAATTATAGGTTTTGGGGACTAAATAATTGATTCAGGATTCGAATGGCCATAAGGACCATAAGATTAAGATATAGAACTCTTAAAAACAACGACAACTGATAGTACCATTATCCACCAATAGGCATGGTAAATGTTGTCATTAATTGGAACATTTTTGTCGCTTATTTAAATGCATTAGTTAAGAATATTGGTTAGGCTCACATTCTTGCAAATGCTATTGTAATCGTTTCCTGCTTTTCTTTTAGCGTTCCCGCATGCGTACCAGCACGTTTCCATCGAAGGTGTCATCACACGGCAGCCAATCGGATAGAAATTCAATGTCCCATTTCCTGCTGCAGCAGCCGCACCAATCGCAACCAAACGCTGCTCCTCAGCTTCAACCTGCTCAACTGCACCACCAGCAACAACACCTACCCCAGCAGCAGCAGCAGCAACAGCAGCAACAGCAACTGCAGCAACAGCTCCACCAACAGTCACACTCGCTTCTTCAACCACACCAGGGACTGCAGGGACACCAAGCACAGCAGCAGCATCAGCCACATCAACAGCTGCAGCAGCAACAGCAGCAGCCACAGCAACAACATCCAGCGATGTTACCAAATGCTTCAGCAGTTGACGTATATCCCCACCAGCTACAATCCCAGCATACGCTTCAGCAACAGCAGCAGCAGCAGCAGCCTCCACCGCAACAGCCCCACCAGCAGCAGCAGCAGATGGCCACACTGCAGCAGCAACAGTCCTCTGCAGGACATCAACAGCAGCAGCAACAACAGCAACAACAACACCAACAACAGCCGCAGCACCAGCAACAAACACTTCCACAAACATCAACCGCAGCGGCGATACGCCCGCCAGCCACCATCATTACCCCACCCGTGACGCAGATCATCACCGCGACCGGATTCATCGAACCGCAACAGTATTTGACGGCCATCCCGGTGCAATCGGTGGCCGGCTTTACCGAGGCCGCCCCCGGTGTCCTGTCCCCGATCCAATCCACCTCACCGCACGGTGCGTACGCTGTCGCGCACCATCCCGCCGTTACCGGGACGGGCGGCGTTGTGCTCACGCCCAGCCAGAACCAGGTGCAGGATCAGCTTCAGCGAAAGCACGAAGAGCTGCAGCATCTGATACTGCAGCAGCAGGAAGAGCTGCGGCGCGTACAGGAGCAGCTGCTGATGGCACGGTACGGGCTGCTGCCGTCGATCGTCTCGCTGCCCTTTCCGCCCGGGACGGGCAACGGTCCTGGCGCGGGGCCGAGTGTTGGACCGGGCAGCGAGCGTTGCGGTAGCAGTGGGTCGTTCCTGCAGGCCCACCACCAGACAACACACGGCAACTCGTTCCACCATCATCATTACCATCCGTCTACCGCTCAGGCACAGCATGGTCCTGCTGGAGTACTCCATCCACAACAGGCACAGCATCACCCGCAGCAGCAGCAGCAACAGCAGCAGCAACTCCAGCAAGACCAGCAGCACCCAATGTGCGTAGGGCCAACGGAGCAGAAACCGATTCTACATCCCGATCCGGAACAGCTCAACTTCACCGACACTGGGCAGGGGAAGCTGGCGGACTCGAGCGAGATGATATCGTACATGCAGCTCACACCAGTCCCTCTGCATCATCTGCAGCAGCAGCAGCAGCATCAGTCGGGCCAGTCCTCCACCGCCTCAACACCCGCCTCATCCATGCTGAGTCAGCAGCAAAAGCACCATCAGCAGCAGCAACAGCAGCAGCTCATGCAGATGGGTGCACCGCCACCAGCCGGTGGAGCTGGTGCGAGTGGGAACAGCAGCGGGAATAGCACGATGGGACTGCTGCAGTACCAGATGGCACAGGAACAGGCGCAAATCCTGTTTACCTCGGGTATGGAGCAGCAGCAGGGTCAGCAGCAACAAGAGCCATCGGTTCAACATCAACAGCAGCAGCAGCAACCACATCAAGGGGCGGGCAGTTCCGATGCCGGCTCTAGAACCTGTCCTTCGCAAACGAGTGAAATGTAGAGGGGCGGAAGGCCAGATTTCATCCCAAACGCAACGAGCTTAAAACACAACGAAGGTACTGCAAGTGACAGCCGTAAGAGATGTGTACTAATTGTTGTAAAACCAGCCAACAGGTTTGCAAACAAATGTAAAACCCTTTTGATAAAAACACTATCTATACAAGTGGCGAGGTTTCAGCTTGTCCATTTACCAAAGAAGAATATTCCGTAGTGTAAGGGCAGGGATCGTTTATATACGGCAAGCTATACAATTAGACTATACACTATGTACTAGCCCTTATTGAGAGCCATTGTACTAATAAGCATATCCTGTAAGTAAGTAGAGATCAGCTCTAAGGTCGGTGTAAGATGTGCGAAAGGAAGAGAGAGAGAGATAGTGTAAATGTGTGTATGTCAGAAAGGGAGAACCAGAGAGAGATAGAGAGAAAGAGAGAGAGCTAGTGGATAAACAAAAATGTGGTGATAATTGCAGGTTTCGTTTAGCCCGTAAGGAAAGGATCACCTTCAGATTTTTAGCCTCGAAGGTCTTTAGAGTCGCGGTTTAGTAGTGGTGAAGAGCCCAAAACGAGGGGCATAACTGTCTAGTAGCTGTGTCACATCCCGGACTCCATAATGGGAGCTGAGCAGGTGTGAAAGGAAAAGCATTTTAACTGCGTGTATTTTACACATTTCTGCATTTCATTCATGATACGGTCAGCCGTCCACACACAAACACACACACACATAGACATGAGGGAATACCTAAGTCACGTGTGGATTAGGATTGTCGCATGCAGTTCGAGGCTCACTTTAAAGCATATTTGTGCACGGTTGCATATTTGAAACAGAGTGGGTGGGACAGGACAGGGCAGTCAAATTTCTTTGGCTGAGAGGAATGAAGAAAGTAAAAAATAAATGACAATGTAAATGTAAAAATGGGCATGAAAGCGGAGCCGGTATGGTCATGGTGGTGAGTTATTTCTGTTTGTAAAGAAATAGTATATGACAGCGATTTGAACGATCCTTTCCATTGCAATGCATTTTAAGAAAGTGTCATTATCTGTGTAACTTTTGCATTCATTTCATTAAACTATAATGCATTTTTAAAATCATGAAACATTTTTACAATACACGAAACTTCAAATTAATGAATAATTTATGTAAAACAAACTGCGGAAGAGATTCTATTGTGTTTGGTAAGGAGCCCTGCAATTATGCATGCTCTTCAAACTTATTAAGTAATTTTCTTTCCATTGAGCTCCTTAATTTCTCGATAAAACTTATTTCATAATTAATTCATAACGCTGCTTTATGCGCGGAAAAGGTCTTTCACTTTTTGAATAACCCAACACAGTAATACAATTTAATTCGAATTTAGCTACAAGCGCCTGAAAGTAGGCAATCATTTGTTTTAAAGCTTGGCTCATAGTTGTTTGCTTTGGTCTTAATTTCCTTGTTACAAACACATTGATAATGGTGTTAATCAACGACACAATGTTTATATTCTCTGTATAACGACCAAACAACGTCCAAAACGCATTGATAAGCTGATAAACAACCGTTTGGGGGGCACGACCACCCAACAAAAAACATGTTTTTTTCTTCACAGCTACGGTAAATACAATTTGTGTACTTTAAATTAACCACAACAACATGAGTTAGCGATATTTTTGGGGGAAAAGGCAACCAACTTAAGAAGGTACTGTGGATGCCCCTATAAAAAAGCCTTCGCGTCTCGAGTCTTTCTCATTTCAAACAAAGCTGAAATTTAAATTAAATACCCCTTTTAACGAGAAAAGTTTTGAATTACGATTATTGTACTTTGTATTCTTAGTACATTTGTTTGCTTTTTGTTTTAAAAATAAATTGAATGTTGTCCTGAAGCCACATAATGAATTTTAGTTTAAAGAGTGAGTCTCTGGAACAACTTAAATTCGTTATAAGAGCATGTATTAAAAAAAAAAAGGGAAATAGCATTGATTCAACCATATGATTGACAAATTAGTATAAGCTGCTGCCTGTTTGAGGCACACAAACCAATCTCGTGCACCGAAAAGTAGCACCGATTGGTAAGGAAAAGCCAAATAATCAGCTCGCCGAGGTGCTGACCTTGCCCCCTCGACGGTTTCGCATGATCGCATTGCCAATTGGCCGAAACCGTGACACAATGAAAGATTGTACACGGGGCGAAGTATGGCTTTTGTGGATGAAAGCAAAGTACAATCTACACGCGATCGAATCAGGTCAGACAAGGGGTGTCTTTTTTGGACGTCGTATCTGCGGTGGCGTCGTAGTTTTGACTGCTCTTTGGGATAATTTTAATCAACGCTAAAGCTAAAAATGGATGCTTTTAGGTACACTTAACGAAAAAGAGAGTGTGATTTATTGTTCACAACCTAACTTACAAACGATTTTGTTTTGAGGAATAACGCTTACAGTGATATACGTAACATAAAATCCGACCGTCTTCAACTCCATTCCTTAAGCGAAACTTATCATCTTAAAAGTAAGCACCAGCATTGTACTCTGATTGTTGCCCGCGTGCGTTGCCTGCACCCTTTACAGCTTCTTGAACGCGTTCTGCAGCACCTCGAACTCGTTGTGTATGTTGCGCATCAGGTTCGAGATCTGCGGCACCGAGTCGAGTATCTCGATGCTCTGCGTGTACGGATCGTACCGGACGCCGAACGGGCGCGGGATCGTGTTGGCGTAGTTGATCATCTTCTGGATCGCATCCTCGAAGCTGTCCGACACGAAGTACACCGGCTGGTACTCGGTGATCGGGTACTTCTGCTCGCACGTCTTGGCCGGATCGAACTCGCGCAGCTCGGGCTTGTCGGTGAGACAGTACTGGAGCTCGCCGAACGACGACAGCAAACCGGCACCGTACGCCTTCAGCTCCCCATTCTGACGGCACATGCCGTACTCGACCGTGAACCAGAAGCACTGCAGGAAGAAGGAGAAGAAGGAGTTATTGGAGCAAACGTTTGCCTTCCGTGGGGAATATCTTCAGCTTACCGTGGCCAACTTCTCCACAAACTCGTCCGGAGCACCGAGCGAAGCTAAACCGATCTCCTGCGAGAACTGCGCAAAGGAAGGATCGGCAAAGAGCGGCGCGTGGCCCAGCAGCTCGTGGCACACGTCCGGCTCGGGCGTGTACAGCGGCTTGCTCGGGTGCCGTATGTACTGCGTCGAGTGGAACACGCGGAAGGCCAGCCCGGCCAGGAAGTCACGGGACGACAGCAAACCCGCGACCGGGCGCAACGTGAAGCCGGTGCAGTCCTTCAGGAAGTTCGAGACGTCCTCCAGCTGGGGAATGTTATCCTCACGGTAGCCACAGTTCTCGATCAGCAGCGGAAAGACGTGATTGTGCTCCCGGCAGGCGTGCGTCGGATAGAGCTTGGTCAGGTTGCGGAACACCTCGCGCCACGTGTTGATTTCCTCCGGCGTGTAGTCGACGTGCGGCAGCGGCTGTCCGTGCTTGTAGTTGAACGCAATGTCCGCGAAGTACTTGCGGCGCTCGCGGTACTTCTGATCGGTAAAGCCGGGATGATCCGCGTCCAGCTCCGAGCCGTACGAGAGGATCTGGTTGGCAAACCGGTCCAGGTCGCGGATACGTCTCGGGAACCAAGGAACGGTGGCTGGAAGTGAGAGAAAAGTCCAAACAATGTTATCCCTTTTGTCACTCCAAACGCTCCTAGCTCGAACTCCCAGTGCCTTACCTTCATTGTCCTTGTAGTCCCGGGAGATGATGTTGAAGTAGTTGCTTCGCTCGCGGATCGCCTCAATCGCCGGTCCGAGCGTACCCCGCTTGCCGTCGCACTCCACCATAAACTCGTAGCCCGGGCCGCGCGTCGACGAGCGGGACTCGATGTGCAGCAGGTTCACCCGATGATCGTCGAAGATTTTCAGCATCTTCGCCAGCGCACCCGCCTCCTCCTGCTCGGGCGAGAAGATCAGGCACACGTTCTTGGCCTCGGCTGCATCGTGCCCCTCCATGATGTACGAACCACCTTCCTTAAGGGTGGGCTGTGTGCGGGTGTGTGTGTAGGAAGAGGTACAAGAGTTGGTTACAAAACGGTTTTCGACAAAAACTCTTCAAAAAAAAAACGAGAGCAATCAACGTGTGTGTTGCAAGAGTTGCAGAATGAAGGAAGGATTGCACAGCACTGATCGCGAACCGGACCATGTACGTTCGCTTTATAAGAACCCCTTCTCTCCCCTGATTTACTGTTACCCAAGGGGGAAGGGGGAAAAGGAAACAGATCTCGTGTGGTTCGGATTTCCCAACGCACGCCGTAATGGCGTTTCCGTAGTTTTGCCTCGTTTTCTCCGCAGTGCATGATGAAACAATCGCACCGGATTGCCCGCCAGTGACGTCGAATGGGAGACGGCACGGTGAAGCTTGGGACGGTCGTCACTAAACAGTGTCTTGTTCTTATCAAAAACTAAAACAATTCCACAAGGAAGGAAGTGATCGTGCTCGAAGGGTAGCGGAATCGGGGGCAAGTGTGAGACTTTAAGCTTTTTATTCAGCGGTCAAACTTGGTTTTGAAACTTTTGTTTTCTTAGTGGACAAAATTATACAATCCAGCGAGAAAACAGTGCTATACTTTGGGAGCGTGAAATATTCTATACTGAGATGACATATGGTTACTACATGAGGTGCTTTTGTTTTGTAACTCATTATTGACGGTAAATTCAGGCTCTACGATTTTACGAATTCTACAATTCTATGGAGCATTTCGTAAGACTGATATTGTTTCTTGTTCATAATGCATTTAGTCGATAGCTTGAACCTTTTAATTTAGCACTTAAGTAATTAATTATTGCATAAACAGATTCCAGATTACCATCTTCCAGTTCTTTTCAAAAAGAGGTTTAAAAACTAGTGATTTTTAAACTCTAAGGGCTACATAGAAAAAATCAAGAACTTTAAAAGTTATTTTTTATGACACAGGTATATGTTATGAACAGTTGCATGAAGGTCCCGTGTTGAAACCGTTAAAAGACGTTAGCTGGCAAATTAGGTAGCTCGTCAGGTAGGAAAATTGTGCAGCAAAAATGAAACAAGATATTACTAGGAAAACTATCGGACTTTTTAACACTAAGTCTGGAGTATTATCGTAATAGAAACGATTTTCTTTTGTTAAAAAAAAAAAAAAAAAAACAGTTAGATGACACACTTGCCCCTGTGGCGCACTTGTCCCCAGATGCCGCTACATTGTAGCGGCCGGTACGTACGCCGGTAAAGGGTGGTGTTACTACACCTTCCGCTAGAGTGAAATCGCGAGCCTCACCGGAGAAGCCCGGATGGTAGTGGGGCCCCATAAAAACCTGTTTACATTCATCATTGCCACAACTGACATTGACGGGTGATTGCACCTGTTGCCACCGGTGGACAATTTGCAGAGTGAATTGGTACGCGATCGATAATGCAATGCCAGGCGGCTCGCTGGTTAGTGTTCCCTCCAGCATGCGGAACCAAGAACAAAGCAATGCTTCATCGAGAGAATGCCACTGTTATGAGAGAGCGTAAGCCAAACAGTTGAAGGAGGTCAATAATGCAAAAGTACTGGCATCCAGAGCGCTTTTTCTACGGATGCAATTATTCTCTCTAATCGATCGCGAAGAAAGGTCACTAGCACTGGTTTTAGCTTAATTTAAGCAACCGGTAGCAAAATTAAACTATCTCCATCTTGACCTATGACTGTGTTTTTTTTATGCTGATTCGGTCTCTCTTATCAGCCTTAAAGGGTCGGGAATGTTCGAACACATTCCACGGTGTTCATCCCTCACTTACCCCTTGCGATTCCTGACGTGCGTACATGGCGATGTCGACGTATTTAAAATTACGCACTAACTATATTGAACTGTTCTGCTTTTTCTAGTACACCGACTGCTACTTTTACCACAGTCACAATCACGATCACCGATCACGCGTAACACAGGGCTCTCCTTTAGGTTGCGCCACACGCCGTCACCGACACCGTCCGAAGCGATTGTTCAACCAGCAATGTGCCGGTCAACCAGCAAGAAGGAAGCCTTTAAACCGGGCCTGCCACAGTGCCGGCGATAGCAAGAAGGAGATAGAACGGCCGAGATCGGGCCTACTGTCTCTGCCCTGGCCGAAGTGTTAGATGGCGTCAATAGGCGTACTGATAACAGTGTTGTCTCTTGCAAGACGATCGACATGTCCTGTTGCTTTACTGTGGTGTGTGTTATCACGCAACACTGGCCCAAAAAAAGGAGGCTACGGGGTAAGTGGAGTCTGTGGAGCATGCACACACGTTCCGGACACTGACACTAATTGGGAGCTCCAACAAAAAAAAACAGGAATCTCTGATGCGATCCGTTTATCAGCTCCAGAACTCAAAAAACGGTGAGAGGAACGCACTCATGCATGTCAGCTCTTATCGTTACTGGTCCTCCCGATTCAAACCGACCGTTGGGTGGCAGGGGTTTGACATCCCATTTGGAAGACCAATTAAAGAATCAATTATTGGTGTGCACGTGTCATGCAATGCGTGTTCAACCGGGACGGGAAGCTGATGGAAGTCGTCAGCATGGGAGACTGACGGATGAGCCACCGCCGATCGGTGGGGTGTTATAGGATGCGCTAAACGGATGCGTTCCTAATCAGGAGGTGAGATGTGTTGTTGTTGTTGTTGAACCCTTGGCCATGTCGGAAGATGTGTTGTTGGGGCGCTACGATTATTTATTGCGACTTGCGCTTGTTGTTTAGTTTAGTTTACTAGACTTGCGCTTGTTGTTTAGCGTTCGATTCTGCCCCCTTGCCCGGAAACTCACGTGTCAGAAGTTAAGGGCTTGAAGATGGATTGACGTGGAAGTTTTGGAGCTACTGATTTCCAAAATTAGCTCCAACGCTAATTAGTCAGTTTCGTGTTTTTTTTTGTCTGACTATACTATTTAGACTTGTTTTCGGAGGAGAATGTTAAAAACCATCCAAATACCTTATCCAACTCCTGCTGCAATCGGTACATTGTTACGGCCTTTAATCACTCTTTGTCACCACAAGACGAAACGCTCCACTTCTGTGATCAACTGTAATGTTAAACTGTGCTGTTAAACTGTTAAACTGTAATGTGCACGCACACGGTAAGGATCTCCAACTGTTGACCGTGTTGTGTCCACACTGCACGAAAGTAAAAGTACAACTGATCCAACGGTTCCGGTGCCCGTAACTAGCCACCGAACTGGCCGTGCAGTTGCGAGGACGAGGATGCAAGAGATGCATGGACCGACTGCCCCGCTCTAAACTACTGCTGCCGATAGCAACAAGATAGAGATGCGAAGGGGTACGAGCTTACGAGTCGAGTAAGGCTATTAGTTGGAATAGATGATAACTGCACCGATGACGTTCTCGATGCATCTGGATGCTGGTTGCCCTGGTGGGCTGGGCGAACTACGCAGCACCTGGACAGGTATAGAGAGCACGTGGTTGTAGGTACGACACGTGCCTCAGAGGGAGTGCTGCTGGGATTTGCATCTTGCTTGCATCTATTTAATGTTATTGTTTATTTATAAAGGAATATGAATCAATCTGGTTTCACTATTGATTTTTTTAATGTTTTTTTTTTATACAGTATAATTTTTGTTCTCCATTATATGTTTTAGAACGGTTTGCATTTTTATCAATGCGTTAAAATAAAAAAAAACAAGCCAGTTGTAAAATTCAATCATACTAATAATTAGCGAGCTGAAACAATTTTTACAAACACAAATTAATTAAACAACAAATCCATACTTTTTTTCTGAGATTCGGTAAGGTAGAAATTTCCCATAAATTGAATGGATTATTCATATGGTTTAGTGTTTAATAGTATTTAGTTCAATAAAAATTAAAAATTTATTTTCTTTTAACTGAAAACGGAATTTTTACGATCGTGAGAGAAACGGTACAAAGGTGAGAAGAACATTCTGCGACTGTGAGCAGCGTGAGATGAGAATGTTTGTAGTTGCACTACTCTCCGCAGTGGCGCTAGTGCTTGGTAAAAGACATATGAAACGCGTCGTTTTGAAAACACCGTTGCTGCGCTCACGCGTTGCTCTGGAGAGTAAAATTATTTACTATAAAAATGTTAAGCTGTTTTAAAAAGTGCTCTAACAAAATATAAAATAATTATTTTCCGCTATTTTGTTAAATATGCACACCATTATTAAATTCTTATTTTTATATATTTATTTGTAAAAGTAATTGATTGTACTCCTTAATTATTGAAACATTCATCAATTCCTGGTTCCAGGGTAACTGAAATTTGTACAATAATAGTGTTTAAAGTACAAACACTCTAAATAAATTTAAATGTTTTTAATTATTTTCCTATCTGTCAGCTCACTGTGCAATGGAACGCACTTCCCCCGCGATAGAGCATGCGCCGGCCGAAGCATGTGCCGGGCAGGAGAGGTAGCACCAACCGTTCACCTAAGAAAACGCTCTGCCGGACGACCGATTGCTCGACAGTGTCCGCCAGAAAGCCATCACGAGATGAGGCACGCGTTCGAACGGCACCGCACAGTGTCGGTTACGGAATCAGCTACCCAGTGCTGGTGTTTTTGTTGTTAGGTGAACGATTTACCCGGTTAGTACTCAGCTCAGCCAATGTGTGCGAGCAACCGTACCATAACCGGCGTTTGAACCGACGTATTAAAGCACAAGCGCAGAAACTGATTTGGAAATTAAAGTGTGACGGATGTGAACGATGGTGAAACGGGACGGTTCGTAGGAGTGTGGTAACCAACTAGAACAGGAAGAAGAAGGAAGCAGAGAAGGTTAAGATCATCATCATCATCATCTACGGTCCGGTTATTAAAGCCATCATCTCGGGCTCCCCGTGGAGTTGTGTCATCCGGGCAGCAACGGTGGAGAGTGTGTGTGTGTGTTTGATTTTCCTCTGCCTCCCCTCCGACCCGGGGCGAGTTTTCTTGAGGCTGCTGGTGAGCTTGGTTCCCAAAAAAAAAAACACAACCACAAAGCCGTCTCGCGCAAAACGAGCTTTCCTCCCAACCAGCAGTGACCGGCGTTCGGCGTCACGGCACGGAAGTTTTACGTTCCCAGCGGTGAACAAACGGCATCAAAACGTACACATACACAAGCCCCCTGGTCACTTTCCCTCCGCCAACTCCCTCCCCGGACCTGCGCCCTCGTTTTGTGTGGTCGGAGATGGGAAACCGTAAAAGGAATCGTTTTGGTGTTTGCAGCGGGAAGTTCTTTTCCCACTTTTTCCAACGTTCGAAAGCTGACCGATGCTGTTTCGTTTATTTGTCCTTTATTTTCTTTGTGCGGTGGGGTGCGGTGTAGAGGAGGTGAGGAGGTGGGTTTGAGAAAACCGTCAAAGCGAAGGACGCACAACAAATGACCTTTCGCTTCTCGGTAGGGCCCGGACGGGAAATCGTTCAAATAGATCAAAGCCCAAATCGGTGATACCTTTTGTGACGTTCAATTTCATTACGAGATTTTGTTGCAACTTATCTTGTCCTTTCGCCGTTGCCAATTAAATTTTGTATGATTTTTTCTTAATACAAAGATTGTCCCACTAGCTGCCTTTTGCAGTGGAAGCGAAGTCTCTTTTGTCGCAAGCAAGAAATTCTAAAGCAAAAGTTCTTACGCTTGAAAGTCGGTAAGCTAATTCATCAACAGTGACATCTTTGACACACTTTTTAAATTATATTATTACCACCGCCGAACGGCAAATGTCACACAATTCACAATTCACTTTGCAAAGAAAACCTTTTCCCGCCTTTGCATGTGTACGCCTATTTTGTGTACGTGTGTGTCGCCAGCATTATAATCAAACCTTCCCTGCACGATGGAAAGGATTTGCAGGAGCATCCGTTCCGGTGCATCCAGGGAGACAGATGAGTAAATTAAATGAATTTTCACCGCCCGAGACCCGGGGGCGTTACGAATTTTCCTTCCGCCCGAAAAAGGAACCGAGACACTACCGGGTAAAACGTTGCACCATCGTATCAAACGTACGGGTTTTTTGTTGTTTTGGTGCAAGAAGCGAAATGCTCTAACTTTATATTTTGCTATCTACATTTTTCATTCCGCTGCTTCTCACTCCCACAGCTCCCACAGCGAACTGCATTCCATTCCTCGATAAACATATTCACGTGTGATTTTCTAACACCCCCACCTCTCCCCCAGGAACGTGTACGTGAGTGTGTGTTTTCCGTGTGTATGTGTGTTTAAAGAAATAAAAGAAGTAAACCGGCAACCGGGGTACGTGCCAAGCCTATCCAAGCAGCCTGTTCAACGTTGCAAACCGTTTGCCGCTAGCTGAGGCGCTTCGACGGCACAGTAGGCCGTGAGTGGTGTGTGTGTGTTTGTGTGTCTTCTATACAGGTGAGGAAAAGTTCCACAGAAAGGATCTTGGGTGAAAACAGCACCTTCCAGTGTGAAGAAGCATTTAAAAAGGTCTCCGGAGTGTTGAAGGAAAAAAGCGAAGTGCATTCAGTGTTTCCCTTTTTGTTGTGTGCACGTGTGGCGTGAGGCAACGGGAGGTGGGAGTATGCAACTGGGGGCGAGTGTGTATGTGTGTTTGAAGGGGTGGTAGGTGCTTTGCATATTTGCCGGAATTGTGTACAGTGCGATTTTTCTCACACCTTAGCTCGGTCCACGGTTCTTCCTGGGTCAGCATCCTTGCAGCTAAAGAGAGCCGGAGTGAGCGAGTGAGCGGTAGAAAGAGAAAGGGAACAGCGTATCAGCTGATGCCGATGTGCCAGCCAGCCTGCTTGGATGGGGAGGCGAATGTTGCTGAGTTGATTTTTATTGTTTGCCTGCGCTCTGATGCGTTGCAGTGAGGCGCATTCAGGTGTAATGACAGCTTCGCCCCGAACGAGTGCATCCACAGATTCAACCGTTCAAATCATCCCAGTCCGGGAGCGTTAGCGCAAAAACACATCGTGAAAGAGAAAAAAAAAGCAAATACAGTTTTAAAAAGAAGGAACAAACAAATAGGAAGCTTCTTCGTTGGGTTTTAATGACGACAGCAAGGACGATAGCAACCGGAACCGCACCATGACGCTAAGGATAGTACCGATTCTGCTCAGCGTCACCGCGCTCAATCTTCTCCTGCTCGGGGTGAACTTTGGTAAGTAGCGTTTTGTTTTATCGGGTGGGCAAACGAAGCAAAACATTAACAAAAAGACGTCGTAGGGAAGAAAAAAGCAAGGAAAAACTTTACATGGGATAGCGAGTGACAGCTTTTTTCCTTCCGCACCGGGAAAAGGTGCGCCCTTTAATGCAGTCGCAATGCTTTTAAATAGGATCAAATTCTTCCTCACAAGAGACACTTTTCTGCTCCCTCTCTCTCTCTCTCTTTCCATCTCAGTCTGGCTAGCCGCTTTTTTACACAAATTTACGTTTTACATCAAGCGTAAAAATGGTTTAAGGTTTTAAGAGGGCGGCTCGGTACTGCCGGCAGGTTCATAAATTTTGCCCCGATGGGAGATGGGAGGCCTCCTGCTGCCCGAGTTTTTTTTGCACCCGCTCCGCCGTGGTTGCACTCCCCGAGGAGCTGCAATATTTCTTCCAGCCTTCAAGCGGCTTGCCAGTGTACAGCGCCAAAAGTTGGTGGAGTTTGGACACCGAAAACATACAAAACGAGAGTGCGAGCGGCGTGATTCACAGGAATGAGAGGGCAAACTTTGCCATTCTTGCTCATTTTTAAAGCGCTTGGGATGTTCGGAAGGAAACGCATTAGGGGAAGAGGCAGGCAAAGGAGAATGAGTGGGACCAGAAGTCACACCACCGAACTAAAAGTGGTGCTGCATGCCACTGGTCCTGTGGACGCCGAAAAGCTTGCCATTGTTCGCCGACTGTTGCAAGTCAATTCAATTTTTGGACGTTGCACTTCAGTTCGGGTGGTGCTTTATGCCCAGTATGGGTGCGGAAAATGAATCCATTTGGGCTGGGGTTTAGTGTGAAAGTTTGACATGTGAAGTTTGGCGGAGTGCGTCGAGGTATGAGAAATTGCATGTGGAAATTGGGTTGTTCTAGCGTGTTGAGGTGAAGTTTTACCTTTGCTCTGCTGGTAATATTGTTTTTGACAGTTTCCTAGAATAGTGCATTTAGAGAGTGATTTACCTTAACAATGGTACAACCTGACTGGCTCACATCTAGCGAAGGCGGGTAGTTAACGCAGTATTTGCTAAGGTAACTAAGAAGAACTGCGAACATATAAGTCAACAGAATAATGCTCAGAGACTGTTTCCATTTATCCTGTATTTTCTGTGTACATGTTAAGTATAATCTTCTTTTTGGACACCCTTACAAAGAGTGCCCGTAGAAGATCCACTTTTATTCACTTAACTTCTGAAAAAACTTGTTGCTAAGCAGCTTAATGTCTATCAGCACATTGAGGTAGTTTCTGCAAAGAAGCTTTGCTCGACTTTCTGCTATCTGCTGCTGGTGCTCGTAACATTACACCTAGTAAATGTCTTGCAGATTTTAGGCTTGAATTCTTCAAAGGATCATCTAGTTATAACCAGTTTTGTAGCTATCTAGCATGTATGGACATCAATTCATAGAAATGAATATTAAATATTGGAACAGCTACAGCAATTGATCTAAGATGCAATGCTGGCCGGATTGACTTAGAGGCACTTTAACCACCGACAAACCTACGTGACTCTTCGAACAAAATAAGCTTCTAAAACTGTCCTTACATTTCAAATACAAATATGTTGAACGCTGGCGCCATCTATGTAATGAATCGCTTACTATTGCACTTTAGCAACGACGAAAACTTGCTACAGCTTTTACTGTAACATCAGAAACTCCGTAAAAGTATCTGCTAACAACGTCCTGCTGTCGTAATAGCGATGGAGGTCTGGTCAGTAACCAGCCAGAGGTCCTCTCGCGATGGGCTCAGTACTCAGAGCTCAGAACTCTTTTGGAATCCCGGCCAAACTGATCAGGCTATCAAGAATG
Source organism: Anopheles epiroticus (assembly GCA_000349105.1). NCBI lineage: Eukaryota > Metazoa > Arthropoda > Insecta > Diptera > Culicidae > Anopheles > Anopheles epiroticus. Next base: position 345,551 of record KB671665.1, read on the forward strand.
ACCAGGATATACGTCACATGCCAAGTGAAGATGGGGAAACTCTCAGGATCCTTTTCTACCACCAAGGGTCTGCGCCAGGGAGATGGGCTTGCCTGTCTCTTCTTCAACCTGGTGCTAGAGAGGGCCATCCGCGACTCGCAGGTGGAGACTTCGGGAACCATCTTCTACAAGTCAAC
>KB671665.1:348616-401944 GCA_000349105.1 Anopheles epiroticus
ATGGACAGAGAAGGCATGGTAGGCCCAAGCTGAGTTGGGAAGATGACGTTGAGGCGTCCGCCATCAAGGCCGGGATAACGGATTGACAGACTACGGCGCGACACCGTGAGCGATTTCTGAGATTGTTGGTGGTAACCCGCATGATGTTTTTTTTTCGAACTTTATCCATACACACTTCATAAAAATAGCAACTTGTGAACTCATATTTGACACATCTAAACCAATTTCATTTCTAAAGTATGTTCTTTAAAAATAAAGTTTGCCAAACAGTGGTCTAGTTCTCGTCCAGGTCCAGAATGTAGAAACACAAAATTAGATCGTGTCTGAACCTGCTCTGCAAAAACGCTTTCATTTTTTAAAATTCGAGCACACGACTTGTGGTGTCCTTTTAATGATACAAAAAAAAAAAAAAAGCTTGCGCTGAAAGGCATTTGAGAAGCATTATTAACCTCTCTACACTCTATGAAAAGGAACACCACCTTCCTGCCTCGAAAACTCGACGCTATTTGCAACGTGTTCCGCGCAAGACAAAAGAAAACTAAGCGCAAGTAAAAGAAATTGCATCATACTAACAGCGAAGCGCACGAGCACAAAAAAACCTGCATACCGCCATAATGCAGTTCGGGTTACTTGGCATCATTTAACCTTCCGCCATTTCCACTGGACCATGGACAGGCTTCTGTAGGTACAGGAACAAAAAAAAACAAAGTTTTCTTTATTCCATTTCTGCCCCCTTCTTTCCTTCCGCCGTGCTCTCACGTTGATTGCTGCTTTCATTTATGTCCAGCGTTGAACATTAATTAAAGTGAACTTTTTACTTGGTACGGTGGTACGGCACGCCGGTGGCCATTTTTTCTCACGCGACCACTGTACCGCCGCGAACTGCTTCTGACAGTTGGAGGCTGGCGCGGAGCGAAACGTTCACCGCGTCCATCCCGCGGGGATGCTTGCGTTAATTTTCAATCCCGCGTTACCCACGGATGATAAGCGCAAAAGTTTAGCGGGTGGTGGTGCGGGCATGCAATTAGAAAATGGCGGCCGGCGCCAGTCCGGGACGTTACAGGCCGGCCGCTGGGTGCAGCGTCACAGTGACAGGCAGGACAGTGAATGCTTTCGTGCGTGAGAGTTTTAATTTTTGTTTCGGTGTCCGTTGCTTTCGTTTTCATTTTAACTTTGCACACCTTCGGGTACTCTCTGACCTCCAACCCCCCCCCCCCCTCCCACACTCGTTTCTCCCCAAACGGCCAACGGGCAATTAATGTTTTCCACCAACGTTAGTGTTGATCTAATGAGCGTTACAGAAAATGGGAAAACTTTTGACGCGTGTTATGATTGTTTGGGGTCGGGGGGTGGGGGTGGGGGGCTAGGTGTAGCATATTTTCCACTTTCCCGTTTCCCCCGCAAATGTGGAGCGTGTGCAATTCTTCATCAAACTGACAATGAAAACTTTCGTAACACAAGCAGTGACGGTTTGTGCCCGGTGGCCTTAAATGCGTCAAATGCAATTGGGGTGTAAATGTAGGGTGGTTCATTGGAGGGGGTGGGGGGGGGGTGTAAACAATGGAGAAAACTGTACGAAAGATCAATCGCCGGTGAAATGTTTGAAGCAATTAATTGAAGTCCCTTGCGGCATTGCGTTGATTTCTGTTTGAAGTTGATTTTTTTATTTTTCCCGAGGCTTTTGCATAATTATGGCTATCGTTTGGCCGGTAACCTTTTGCGGAAGACTCAGCCAAGCATTAAGCACGAAAAGTTGAAGAGTTTGTGGGTGAGTGAATGACGTAGAAAGGAAGATGAATAAGGCCTAGGGGAAAAGTGAAACCAAACGTGGAACTGAAAGCTGAAGGAGCCGATTTGAAGGTCATGATGTGTTGTAGGAAAGTTTGAACGATTTTTGTAACAATTACCTAGTTACATGTGCGTATCAATTTTCCCATGTTAATCCAACGGTTTTAGCATTGCCTTGGTACATGAGTCGTTTTGCTTGCCACTTTATCCATACGTATCAACTTTGCTGTTTGAAATTAGTTAATGGATAGGAAACGTATTGGATCCAGGATGTGTAAAAAAAATTCACACAAATTTACATTACCAAAAAAAAGAATAGATCCTACACATCTGTGCCATGTTGAATTTCATGGAGCTAACTCAATAATGTTTTTTGGAATTTTTAATTTCTCTCTTTCTCATTTTCTCTCTTACTATCACTCAAAAAACGTCGCTAGAAGAAGTCTGACGAGTTTCATGTCATCTCGAAACACATAACCATGATAACAACAGCGCTAACTTTAATCCAAAATCACTCATCCATCGATCGGTACATGGACTGTTACTGATGACACGTGTTTTTTTTAGATGCGGTAAATAAAAGTTTTCCACCACGCCAGAGTGGGGCTGACAACAACCCCGCAGAAGGACATGTTTTATTGGGTGTTTTTCTGTTCTCTTTCCATTCTCTGGCAAGGGTGTGGAGAATAAAAATCAAACTCGCTCCCAACAGTATAGGCAATAGCTTTGATATCTAGTTCAGTTCGACTGAAAATCGTTTCCACCAGGACAAAGTTTTGCGCTCCGCTGTTGATGAAAAATCTTAGACGCTTTCCGCCTCTGCTCCGCTCGGTCGTTCGCAATGCGAAATAATTTCTGGAAAACCGAAAAGTTAGCAAAGCAGCGCAGTGCCACGGATCGGATAGGAAAGAGCAGAGCAACAGTAGAGTGAAACGGTGCACCGAAATTCTTTGAAACAAAGTTGAACATTCGATAATTAAATTTATCGTCCAGCACACTGTCTTGCTGCTCGTAGATTAACGTTTTATCGCGATTCAAACAAAACTAGCCGTTTTTGCCACAGTTGTTTTAAGAGCGGTGCCAATCCCTAACAGTCTAGCAAGACTTTTCACCGGTTGGGAATGGATGAAGCGAGTGAGCAAAACAGTAACCTTCTCATTTAAAGATTATTATTATTTTTCCAATTCCCTAGCGGCCTTATTTTCCAGCCGATTGCGATACGACGATGCAGTGGCAACAATTCGCTTCCAAGAAGCAAACTGCAACTGCTGCAAACGTTGTGCGAGGATGAGGAAAATTGATTGAAAAAGTTGCACACTACTAACCTTTGATGTATGCGGCCACGATTCGGAATAGTGTTTGGGTGGAGGCAGATAAGTTTTCTGCCATGAAGTGTGGCCGTTTTTCTGCACACTTTTTCCGTACACTCTTGCATACAAGCATACCGAAGAAGGCAGTGCTTGAGAAAATGAAGGAAGGACGCAAACGAGCGCATAAAGCATAGCAATGCTTCCGTTCGATTGCATCTATTTGTAGACAGTTGCTTTGCTCCAATTTTTCCTCACCATTTATCGTGATAATTTCGATCGATTTTTCTTCCAGTACAGTGTTTTACCATTAAGCAGTTGCTGTTTATGCAAGTGAACCAAGTTTTCCGAAACAGTGTTGGACTGTTTTCTTGGAATGTGGACTAAATTCAAATGATGAAGCATGTATAATTGCAAGGAAAGAAATCCTTTTTCATGGAAAAACGGCAAATCAATTTTGCTACCAACGTGCCGTTTGATTTGCAGTGGTTAGTGGTTTTGATGCTTGACGTTGACATCTAAAAGCGGCAACGATCATGGTGCACGCGTGGCCGGCTGCGATACAAACTGATACTTTGTGATAAGGTATAAGGTTCCCAAGAAATCGTTTATGTGAGTAGAAAAGGGATAGAAAAGTGTAATAAATGCGAGGCTGCGTTTGTTAGCGTGGGAAGGGAGGAGTCGTTGGACAAATTCTGTGAAACGTTTTTGATTCCCTTCCCAGATGGAAAACATCACATCCGGCAATCGGATACGCTATTGTGCCGCTTTGTGGTGTTTATTGAGGGAGCGTTTCGCTTACATTTGGCGGTAGATGTGTGTCGGTTGGTTGAACGATGTTGTCATTTGTCGTTTTGTTATGGAATTAAGTTCGGTTCGCCCGGTCGTAGACAATGGTGTGAATGTTTCTTTGTTATTAGACGATTCTTTTACGGTTGTTACTGTGGATAGTGGAATTTTCAATTCAGGGTAGTTATTGAAACATGGGTTGATGAAAAGATATTTTTATTTACTTTTCATGTTTATGTATCAATTGTCGAGATGTGTAGCAATTACCGCTAGACTGCCAACATTATTCAAATGTTCGTATAATGATAAGAGCAGTGTTATATTGTAATGTTCGAAGCTAAAAGCACTGTTGAAAATTAAACTTACAAAACTCATCGCATACACCAATAATGTGTGTCGTAATATTTGCTCTTCCATCTATTCCCGTATTGTTGAACAATCTTTCAGTTTGCCTTTTGTTGTTGATTTTTGCATAACATCCTCTAACAAGCATAGTAAATTCAAAGAATGGTCGAAATGTATTAGAAAAGAGCATCTTAAAATTTATTATTGACGCACATTCTATTGACAGATTCTAATCAAAGCGTTATCTTTGCTCGCAATCCCGAAAACAGAAGCAACACTAATGCTTGTATTTTGATATGTTTTTAACAAACAATCATTCATTTCATAATTTCTTCAATATGATGAAATCTTAAATATGATGATAGTTTATTAATCAAGCTTAAATCAAATTGATAGACAAAGTATTGCATTATGTTGTTCCTTAACATTGTTACATCTACTACAGCTTAGTTTCTCCTTCTTGGTTGGCACATCAACCTCCGAAGGGTTAAGGTTTAACCAGAGTACTAATGTGCTTTGCTTTTTACTGTGACTGAGTGGAACCATCCATAGCGATATTGCTAATCCTGCGTATGGAGGGTTGTGATTTAGTGTACCTATAAGCAGGATAATCATTCCAGCGTATGGGGAGGGGCAGCAGCGACCCGAACGAGAATCGATGCAACGTCTGGCGTGATCGTATGATACAGGCCTACGTCGCTACCATTTAGACCGCCGAGGCGACCATAGTTTAGTATTAAATGGGTAATTTTTAAACCGTGTTTCAACTGAACGGAAAGTAGAATTAGTGTATTTGTTATGCCTTATTATTTATCCTATATGCCTTAAAATGAAGACGATTGGGGATGTTGCAGCTATTAATAAAACATCTCGTTTGCCGGATCAATCGAAAAGCTTTCAAAACAAATAATTATTCAACCTCCTATTCTTCAATTTTTTAATACTAGCTTCTACATTTGTAACAATGAGTAAAGGCCCTTTTTTGTAAAATAATTATTACTTTTTTTGAAAATGTTCTATTTCACTTGATCTCCTTAAAACTCACAATATTGATGACTAACATTGCACATGACTAAAAGTATACACATGGGTTTTTATATAGGTTTAATTGACCATGAAAAGTAAGTTCAGGACAATAGAAGTCATATTAAATGCAACGAAATCCAAAATATCAGGAAAAGATTTTCCTTTTTAAATTCCATTTTGAAGAAGTAACATAAAAAATAAGAAAATCTTCAACATTGTTGTAATTCCCTTGCTGACATTGGAATCGAACAAATTCCATCATCAGTTTTCCACAAAAAGAGCTTCGCCAATGTTCATTTCATGTGATTACGCTTTCGCAGAAGAACCGCTTAACATGGGTCTGCCTTCGGCTACATTCTGCTTTACAGGAACATTCTGCATGCAAAAGACCATTCATCATTGAAAAAAACTGGAAATGTGTTTGAGGATAAAACAAAGGGGAAGATAAATGCACAGTGCGCACTTCCGGCGAACGATTTAGCTCTTGTCAAGCAGTTTGAGAGCTTCCTCAGAGGTTAAAAGGGCACACGCTCCCCCTAGTAAGAGTTGCAATTCATCTAACTTAATTTATACGTCCATGTGGCATGGTGCTCTATGGATTGCCTTTGTTCTGAAGTAGCTTACATCATCTTGCCTAGCTAGGTGCAACGGGTTGCAATCGGTATGAAGAAGATGTCTTGTTCTTGAAACCCCTGTTGCCACTACCTTGGCGAGTGTGCTTGAGTCTATACTGCACTGCACTGAGAATGCTGTGTCATTTTCAACAGTCGTTTGAAGAGGTACTCGATCATGGAATGGCTGCTAATATGTGTCCAACAGTTTTATAAGCTTCATTGACGTTGAGCAGATCTGCATCGCGATGAAAGTAGCTAGTTGATAGGAGAAACTTTTACGAATAAAAAAATTGCCCACCTTAACGCTTGTCAAACTGTCTTTTTGTTTTAATAGATTTTTTCGCTACACTGCTCTACTTTATTTCTTGCAATCAATGAGCACTGCGCCACTTATCTGATGGGTCTGACTTTTCGAGCTCTAGGAGCTTGCATCTCCAAACTTTGCAGGGGGGAGGCTCTTATCGATGAGCTGTCAGAAGTTGCTCCATATCCGTCGACACTCGAGTTGAGGATTGCTTCAGCTGCATCTCTTCCTCGGTGTGTGGGTGTACTTTTGTTCACTGAAATCTTTTCACACATTAAGCTTAAGCACTATTAGTTAGCTTTAGCACAAAAATCATCGGCGAAAGAGTGGACAGCGCCGGCCACCCGAAAGATGAAAGTGTCGTTGGAAAGCTTTTGTCGGCTTAGATTTGTTCACTTAGATCCCTTCCACGTTCCCAACGTACCCCATCCCCCCCCCCCCCCCCCCCCGGGAGCTGGAATGGCGTGAAAAGTTGTCATGAATCGACTTTTCCGTTTCCATTTTTTGTGGTGGCCTTCCACTTTTGGCGCTTTACGCTGGTCGTTATGTTTGGTTGAAGTTTTAAGTAACTTTAATTGGATTAACATTTGCTCTGTCAGGCTGGTGTGCTGGGAAAAAGCTCTCATTCATCCGCTCTTTTTTTCCTACCCTCAAGGACTTTCCACAGAAGTAAAGTAAGTAAGCAAAACCCGACTGGTCAAATGCCAACCATCCAGCACGCTCGAGCATGAAATTCGACAAATCTTGTCTTCCCGCCCCCGCAGCGAGGGGAAAGATTATCATTGGGATTTATTTTTGCGAAATATCTTGCCCGAGTGCTTCCTCCGTCCGCGCGCGAACCGGACACAAATTGAATCCGGATTTCCGCTGTAAATACTCCAGTCCCGGGCAACGAAGCCGAAGCCGGCCCTAACGCATTGACACAGGCATTAGGTTGAACAATTAAATTCTTAGCATAATCCCGCAAAACCGTGCGGTGCTTTCGGTTCGGGGCGAGCTTCCTGTTGGGGCCGAGTGAAAGAGTGAGAAATTCTTAAAATGTTGATACCGTTGTGAAGGCAGTCGGCTGTAATGCCATGGCCTACTCTTCCTGCTCCTGACGGCGGGTAACAGTAAACCACCGGACGTGGCTGGCGTCGGTTGCTGAAGCGATGAAATTTCACCGTTGATTAACTTTTGCTTTAATTCGCTCGTTCCAACGGTCGGTTTGATTTTTGTGCCGGGATCCAAATCCGGACGTTCGTGCTCTTTTTTTTTTACTCTCTTTTACACTGTCTGTTTGTCTTGCTGTCTGTGCTGGGCAAGGTTTTGACTGTTGAAGAGTGTAAGCAGTTGGTAGTGTGCTAAAAATGAAGCAATCGAGTGAAAGGAGTTTTGCAGAGGCGGAGGGAAGAATCCTGCTCCCGCTGCACGATTGTGAGGTTATGTAAGCTTTTCGGTTAAACAGTAAAATTCCAAACCTCCGTGCGCTTCTGTTCGACACTGGCAATCGGACCACTTCGCTCGTTGCTGTGGTTGCGGGGAAGGCTTCGGAGAAGCGGCAGGGTAAGCAAAGATGGTAAAATAATCTTGCCCACCAGACGGTGCTACGCCAAGGACGATTTCGTCGAACGATTCGTCCATAAAGTCAAAGGTAACCATGGTAGCGGAGGTTAGCGGGAGGCGAAGCAAAAGGGCAGGATTTGGAATTCAAGCAAAGGAAGTCAATTTGGGCGATTACGAACAATGACGGTTCGCTGTCTTATCTTATCGTCAGCCGCGCGTCAGCAGTGACAGCTAGGTCGTGGAGACGAAACGACAACCGAACACGAAGTCCTCACTCCACGCGCCGCAACGAAGCAGGGTGGATGGAAACCGGGGCCAGACATTAAAATGGTAGCGTTTGGGCGGATGACGCAGTGTACTCTGCACTTGATTTCTTGGGCGAAGGCTTACCACGAACTGATTTAGAATCGAAATTGGTTAGCTGCTAGCAGCTCGGTTGGCTCGTGGAAAGTGTGCTTAATCGGTGCGACGCGCGAGGGATCGGGGAGAAGAGTGGGGTTCGGAAAGACGTGGCAGAAGATGCTTCAATTGCGCTGCTGCTTCTGGTGGCCAATGGTGCTTTGAATGCTTCAAACGTTTCAAGGACTTTGCTAGTGGTAGCGATAAGGGAGCAGGATAGATGAAGTAGGAGTCACTTCCTTTCGGGAAGAGCTAACATGGAGCCTTACAGTGGATAAAGGCAGAAACTGATGTAGGAAGCAAAACGCAACCGAGTTCTAGGTGCGGAAGTTGGATGAGTGCGCGCCCGTGCGCACGTTACACGCGGTGATGATCGAATGTCATCCCAACGGGGCTCGTGGCAGAATTGCTATTGAAGGCTCTTGCCTGAAGCGTTTGAGCGTTTGACGTTGAGTTTTTTTTTTTTTTTGGAACTCGATGCAGGATGTTGAAGGTTTCAGCATATTTTTGTCAATCGGTCAGGAAAGTTGCCAGCGGTAGCATTGGCTAGAGTGTACTTTAGCCCTAGTTGGCCAATGTACGAGTCGCATGAGTGGTAGAGGGTGAAGCAACCATTTAATGACACTGGTACTCTCTTGTCGTGAGAGCTACTTCTGGGCAGAGGCATAGATCCTGCAGCAAACTAGATGAACGATGCTTTTTGCTGATACAAAGATGCATTGGAAAGATACTACTATGATCGTTGTGTTTAAATCAAGAGCAGGCTAATTATATGATAAAGTCATTGAAATAACACTTACGAAATTTCTCATCCAGAACACTTTTGAAGGAATTTCGTTAATAAAACACCAACGGATCTAGGCTTTATGGATACGTCAACGCATCAGTTTATCGGTGAATCAACCTTGTGCAAACTTTAGCTTCTAGTTGTAATTTAGATCTTGAAGAATTTTTGGTTTCATGTCTTTTGGTCTGCTCAGCTTGGTTACGATATTTGAATTGATTGTTAAGTTGTATTCTTCCATCGAATTTCCGAATTATTGATGCTTGCAAGAATTTTTGTACGGAGCGTCATTTACAAATTGAGATTGTTGTGCACTGGGAATTGATTACGTCAATTTTTTACGTAGGTCAATTTTCAGACCCATTGCAAGTTTGTGAAAAATTTCAATATTGTTTATTAATCAATGATTAAATATCTAAAACTGCATAATGTTTTGAAAGCCTTTGCAAAACTACTCGAAACATATTTGCGTCAAATTAAAACACTGTGGTTGTTTCGGTACGGCTTCAAATCTTTGGCTGAAGTTTTGTAATATTATTCACAAATCTTTAGTTTTGGATGAATTAAATCTACATGCGTTTCGCACCTTCATTCAGCCTCATGCTGCTTCATTGCCATCTCCATGTGGAATAAAGCTGAAGAAAATAATTTAAATTGATGGATCGCATGTGATGTTTATGTTGTTACTGGCCAACTCCCTGAGGTAGCGTCTTATTTATTTTTATTATTCTTTAGCTTTTATTTAGCATCTGTAACAGAGAACTTGTCCTTGCGATTATGACGGTAATATAGATTGATTTGTTGAAAACGATTGCCTTGAATCACCCACCAACTCACCAAACAGGGGACAGTTTTCGTACCGTAAGTATCTGGGATGCAATTATTGATGGGAGAAAGAAATCATGATGATGCTTTCCGCCAGATTTGCTTACTGTCACCGGTGGTCCCAGAAGTATCCGCGCCTATCAGATTTCAATCAACAATTCCGGAAATAAAAACTTTCTAACGTCTTTCTCCCTTCTTTGTGCCGGCGGTACGTTTTCATAATTTTCCTGTTTTTTTTTTCTTTTCCCTGTCACTTTCCACTGAAGTATAACAGAGTGCCGTTTGACGTGGGTACGGGGCCCGGTGTGGCCTCGGGAACGTGCAACAAATGGTCCCGGAAAGAAATTGCCTGTAACGCCGATAATTTAATGGTTGTTCAAGATGTGTTCGACGCTTTTTTTACGCACTGCGCGTAAACTTTCTGGCAGCATCAGAAGCCACTTGGTATCGTACCCCTGCCATCTGCCGTCAAACCATTAAGGCCACCCAGCTCCTATCTATTGCCCCCTGCATGCCCGTCGGTGTGGCTGTGGAGACCCTTACGTACCACCGTACGAGCCACCTTACCGTGTCACACGATTTCATTTTCCCTTCTCGTCGTCGTCGTCGTTCGGTAATTGATCAAGTTGATACTTTTAAACTTCCCTTCACGGTGGCTCCCCACGTCCAACCATGCTCATACCCGCAGTGCTTGCGACGGTCGTGCAGCAAAAAAGGAACGGCATCACGCTACCGATCCCGTTCGAGCAGCACGCATCCCGATATGCTATTCAAATAACCTTCTACCTTCCAGAGGGGCCAGAAGGGCGTGCGGTGGGCGCTGTTTGCTGACGTGCCGTTCGGGGATCCGTTTTTGCAGCGAAGCACACAAAAAGTGAAGTGAAGTTGCCTGTCGCCGGTAGGTTTATGATTCATCTTGCAAAATGCGTGCAGAAGACAGGGGAAGCAAAAATGAAATAAAATGTGCCGTGGTGTTGCCGTGTCGAACAGCAGCAATCAAGCAGCTTCCCTTTTGCGTGCAATGGCCAGGGTCTTGCAAGGGCGGAAAGGCAACAAAGGGAAGCCTCGCGAACATGCGACGGTTGACGGTGACAACACATTCTTTTCCGCACGATGATTTTGGAAGAGCAGCGTACGGTTCATCATCATTGCGGGTGCCTTTTATAGCCGGCATCATCATCATCGTCATTGTCGGTGTCATCGATGGCAGGTGATGATCATCGTAATGGAATGAACCCATTGGCAAAGGTGTGACAGTTTCTGTTCCTGGTAGAGTGATGATAATACACGGTGGTGTAACGGAAAATGGAGTGTTTTTTTTTCTTCATACATTTGGCAGCTGTAGCTGAGAGGAAAATTAAATTACATCCTTTTCGTAAATAAAGCAACAACGTATGTCTTTTTTTCCAATTGTGTTACACGATATTTTTTCCTGTCGGAAGTGTTTTAAATATTTAAAGGCCAATTTTTTTTCCGTAGTGACGGCCAGGCCGTATTGCGTTTTAAAGGCCGAGTAATAAGTGCAAAAGTGTATTGCATTCTTGAGCGACCAGGCGCCTCCTTTATGAGACAGCGTTACGGCGTTACGGCGTGATGCATGTACAAAGTACCAGGCGTCTCCATAGAGAATAATTTTTATTTATTTCTTATCGTTTCCTATAAATCTCCCAATCTGTCCAATGTAAGAAGTTCCTTTCCATTAAGCAAAAGTATTGTAAAATGTTCTGTGCCATGCCATGCTTGACGTGGAAATTGCAAACCTTGGAGAACGGTTTGACCCTTTTACCTCTCAACCCGCACAAAGGTATACATTGTTTCAATACCTATTGCTATTTTATAGATTGTGTATTTCTTTGTGTGGGTGTGTATGAAAACTAAAAGCAAATAGTTTTTTTTTCTGGTCCCCGAAAGGTGGGCAAGATAGAAGGAGAAGAAACAAAATACGACACACTTCAACATTGTCTGCGGTGCGGAGTGAAAAATGACGTCCAGTTCAGTGTCCTGCAGCCTCCGACAGGGCAGAGTGTTTGCACCATCGTTGGAGTAGCAAGCAACCGGAACCGGTACACAAGTACAAGACGAGCGTGATGCTTTATGGCGTATAAGAAAGGGGCCAGCGAACAAGAACAAAACGTCTTTGTACGAGCCCGAACTCAGAATCCAGAAATGGGTGAACAGCTAGAAGTACAGCCGAGCGGTAGTTCGCACAGTGGTTTCGCGCTTGTATTCTTTTTGTAACCGATTCCCCCCCCCCCCCTGTGCTGGTGGATGTAAAATGCGAAAATAATGCTCACCTGGGTGCTGAGTGTTGCGGAAAATGTGCCAGTCTTGGAGGCGATGAAAAGAAATGTTTATAATGTTTTTTGTTTTGTTGTTTGCCTGTTGTTGCAGCCTTCCCAGCCCTTTGGTGAATATTTACCTGTCCTCTATTAAGCGACCAGTGACGGAGGTCCTGCCTTACTGCGGCTTGGTGTGCCCCATTTGCCTGAATCAGAAAGAAAAGAGTGTGTGTGTGTGTGTGTGTGTGTGTGTGTGTGTGTGTGTGTGTGTGGAAGGCTTTTGTACGTTTTTGTTCGGTTAACCCGAAACCTGAGCCGCTGAATACTTGGTTGGCGTAACCAGGCTTCAGGTAACCATTTATCCGCAGTCTGATTCGGTTAAAAGACGACCCGCGGGACCCAAGACTTTACCTGACTTTGCTCGCAAATAAGGAAAGGCATCGTTTCTTTGCCCGTAACAGAGCGAAATGAGGGAGCGGACCGTTTTGGGAGGAAGGAAATTGTTCGGTTGCATAAGCCTTCCCCTCTCATTAGCGCGTCAGCAAGGCGGCGTGTGCCCTTTTTTTGCACGCCGTAGATTTATATTCTGTTTTTTTTTCAAGAACGCTTTGTGTGTTTGTATGCGTTGTATTGTAATGGTGGTGTACAAAGAAAAAGAAGGTAGCTCTCTAATTATGATTTGAAATGAGCTAGCAAGGCTTTTTTTGTAGGGAAGGGAGGCGGAAGGAACGCGTACGGCCTGAAAGTTTGTGTGCTTATAATGAGCAAAAGTTTATAGAAAATAGAGCAAAAAAAGGCGTTTGCACAAAACAAGAAATGGGCACAACAATGAAGGTCTGGAATGAATGAAACGTGCGCGAGGGCAGGACAGTGTGTGCACGTGCCATCGATAGGTATGCTTTTCCAATGGAGGTTCAGGTACGGTAAGGCGCATTAGATTGGGATGGGTTCATAATATTTTGTTTCGATTTCGTTAAAGAAATGAAATTGTGGTTCAATTATTGCAACATGTTTGCATTTTTGTACACAATCGATTGAAATATAAGACTTTTTTGTGCAAGAATTCATAATGTGATTAATCATCGCAAGAAAGCTTCGATAATTTTATTATAACTTTAACAGTTTTACATGAAATGCGCCATAAAATGTACAGTTTTTTTTTATTTCCAGAAAGTTATGGATCAAATGCAACATAAAGTACCGATTTTTTTTCTTTTATTTTTTATTTTAAATTTTAATTTGTTTGTTTATTATTTCAGTATGTATGTAAGGGAGCTCCTTGTTTTACGGGCAGATTTGAATAAATTTTTATATCACTTCCTTCTTAGATTATTTCGCAAATTCAACAGTTGTACTAATTTTATTCTATTTTTCTCTCTGTAACTCTATCCTTATCTCATCTTCGTCCTGTTGTCTGCGTCTTTCTTTATTTAGTGCTCTGTCTCTCTGTCTATTCCTTCTTCCTTTCCCGTTTCCTGTTTGTCTCCCTGGATCTGTAAATAAAACTTCTGTACACTGTACACGTTATCCTTTTACGCTACACTCTTACACTCTTACATACACACTCTTACATATACTCTTTTACATATACAATTAATTTTAACATTAAGTTCCGCTTTTCGGGTTTGTTTTTAATTTGTTAAGAAATTAAGGAATGATGAATTTACGTTCCGTTTGATGATATTTGAAAGCAAGTTCCATAAAGTTTAGGAATAGAGTAATTTGTAAAAAATATGTTTTAAATTAGCCTTATTGCATCTGCTTGCGTTTTAAATTTTGATTAGAGCTATAGTCGCTGTACTCTTTACTAAAGGTTTAAAGCGACATTGCTCTTTGATAAACAGGATTTTAAAATATTATTTTTGTATTACAAAGAAACTCAACATTTCATCTTTTCAAACTTTTCTCTTTGTTACTGCCTGAAATTTTATTTTTTATTGTTATCTCTCGTTTCCTACTCTAAAAAAATGTTACAGAAAGCGGTATCTATTACCTAATATAACTTTATTTCCTTCTTAGTTAGTTAGATTGAGTACGTTAATCCCTGCAGTTTTGCTTTTTATGCATACAGTCATAGCAAAAATAATTTTAACCAGTTTAAGAAATGGTTGTTTCATGCCTTTAATGGCTTTCGTTAACTGGCTCGTGTTGTACTCGACTTCGCCAATCCTCGCTGAAAGGTAGTTTATAGCTTTTTCCGTAGCCTCTCTTATTTCGGTGCCTCCATACAGCGATTGTATAATTTCATGACGATGTATAAACATTGTGCGAAAAGCAGAAATAGCAGAAAAAATGTCATCTCAACCCACCAGGATGAACTTGATTTTGCCTAAATGCTACACGCTATATAATCTGCACCGTAAAGTCGGCAGTAGCAGTAGCAGTTGTTAATTCCGGCGAAAGCTTTTTCGCCCCATTTCACTGCTGTGCCGCTGGTAAGGCAATATTCCGACGCGCTGCACCTTACCTTACGGCGTTGACACCTTCGGGGCTATATTCCTTCGCGTTGATTGCAATTGCTTCTCCCAGCGTCCAGCCAACGGGGATGGTTGGGATGGGAGAGCGCCTTGGAGTGGTTATTTTGTAGCACTCCGGAGAACGAACTCCTATACTCGTTTTTTTTTTAAATGAACAGGCTTCGTTGATATAAAAAATCGCACCGGAAAGGAGAAGAGATTTTTCTTTTTTGCTTTGGTGCGCCCACGGGCCGATAAAACCGACTGTGGAAACCGTTATAAAACCGTCCATGCCCGAGGACAAATTGTGTCCCGGTGCAAAAGCGGGACACATGAAAATAATCTCCCTTCGTTTCCTTTAGTTCAACACTGGCGGTGGCATTTTTACAGCACGTCCCCGGCGGAGATGGGTTGCACCGTGATGCGGCCGGATTGAAGCCGGAATGCATGGCAGCCTACGGGTGAAAGCAAACTCACTCACGCACCCACATACACACAGACACACATGGGGCATCCAGAACCGCAGGACGCGGTATCATAAAAAGTACTCATTTCTAGCACTTTTATGTTTTATATTTACTTTCCTTCATTTACTGCCCGTTTACAAAAACCGAAACGTTGAACAATTTGGGCGACAAGCCCTTTACCCCTGGGGTTGTGATGAGGTGGCGAAGAGAGAGAGAGAGAGACACAGAGATGTAAAAGGGAAGCATGTAAACAGAAGTGGCAGTGTGGCGAAACATGGCCCAGCACCACCATCATTATTTCACTCGAAGGAAATGGACGATCATGGGCGGGAAAAGTGTGGCAAAAACAAAATAGGAACAAACAACGGATTGTACCGCTTTACTCCGTTCGTGGGATATGTGGAGATTGTTTTGCATTTTTCTACATTCCGTAACAGCTTCACACTTAAGCAAAAACCAGATCGAGAAAATTTCTTACCCAAGTGGACTGCATTGTGTTACGGTTTTAAGTGGAAAAGGTGGTGGAATTGTAAAACAGCAAGCAGCGAATGGTTTCTGCTGGAATGACTATGGACGAAAAGAAAGTGGTAAGTATGGAGCGTAGGATAAAACAAAGTAAAAGTGGTTAAAGGTTATAACGTAGGAGAGTTACAGAAGAAAAATCACAAAATCAAAATATGAAAAGAATTAAAAGCTTTACCATTTTTAATATTCGACAGATTTTATTTTGTCCAAAAATCTGAATATTTAAAAATGTGCAAAGAAAATAAATTTTGCCATTTCCAAATTAATTTTATGTTTTTTATTCCTTTCTTAAATTCTTACAAATAAGCTCGGGGTGATGCTTTTAACCAGCCAAGCTAGTTGACAGGTACAGGGACTTAGTTTTTATAATTATACTTTTTAGAACGATTTTAATCATCTCCCATTTGCATTTCAAAATTAAAGATTAACATTTTTCCTTCATTCATATCCTGATTATCAACCAGAAGGTAACGAGATTGGCCACCCACAATCGCATCTACCAGGAATTACGAAACGTAATGAAATGGAACGTACTTCATGTTTACCACCTTCACCAGCTCAAATTAATGATAGAAAGTAAATGAATCATGAAACAAAAACATACAATCCAATGAAGGTAAAGTGGTGATGATTTGCATTTGCATTCCCTCTCTACATGGGCGACATTGTGTCGGACCCGCTACCGGCCATAATTATGAAGGTAAAGCATAATGACAACTGAACAATGCTTCGGTAACTGCGTGAACTTTTTGCTTGAGGGTAAATGGTTGCAAGGACGAGTTTGGTGAGTGCATCCTCCAGGTAGTTTGTAATGGATGGTGACAATTGTGGACAGAAAGTTTTACATCATTGCTCAGGAAATCTTCAGTTACGGTTTTAATTTGCTTCCTGTGCACGGTGTAAATCGTTAAGCGAAGAAACGAAACGAAGCAGGTAGAGGACGAGTTGAGAAAAATATAATTACGAAAAACAAATACGACGTCTTTTTGTTGTGCTTACAGCAGAAGTAGCATTTAAAGAAAATAGCTATTATCATGTCCTCTTAATACAGGGGTTTTTTTCGTTATCTGTTTATGAGAATGATATATGATGATTTTTATTTTATTGTATTGTAGGTTTTAACTGTTGTATATTTCATATTGATCTTAAATGTTCAGAACGAATTACAGACACATTTCTAGCACTGTCAAAGCGATGGTTGTTACCAAGCGATATGCATTTATATAGTGCGTTTGGTTGGTCTTGTGCGAACTCATGTTAAGGAAATTATTATTTTTACTGATGAACTGCACATGCATGAAAGCTGTTCAAAAACAAGTCACGAGTATGAAATTAGACCATTGTCATAGTATTCCATTAATCCTTTTTTTCTTTGAACCGTTGCACTGGATCCAGTTATCATCATTGAACAATTTCGTATGAATTTTTAATTACAAATCGTTAAAAGGCTTTTTGAAATTCATTTTGAAGATAAAAATCATTTTGATAAAATGAAAATGAAAAACTTTGATGAAATGAAACACAAAACTAATTTTGTTGTAATACCTGTTGAGTATGCAATTGTCATGTTGACAAGAGAAAGTGATTAAGAATGCCCAAAAATGTACATTTGTTTAAAAAAAAAAATTAAAATCAGTCCTAAAGATGCTTCACATCAGCTTTGAATATTGTGTGAGAAAATGAATGAATAAGAATAGAAACTAACGCTCTTGTCCGGCTAGAGAATTTTATTCTTCGCTTAACAAGTACCCAGAAACGTTCAGATACGAGTAACATGAATTATGTATTCACTATTTAAAATTTCAAACTTTCAAACCGGGTTTTTATAAACAACAACAGGCAAAAGATGTAAATAACCTTGAAAAGTTACCTTCGCTTCCGTAAGCAAGCGTAGTGAACGAAACCAAAGAACACCACCGTACAACGGACAGGAAAAATAACAAATTTCATTTGTTTTGATAGCAAATAATCACCACCAGTGCAGACGGTACGCCGGCTGGTTCGCCGCACTGCCGGCCAACCTAAACGAAGTGGAAGGGGAAAAAGGGGAAAGTCGACAGCATTTTTACACAGTTTCGCTTCATGATTCGTATGAAATATTAATAATAAATGCAACAGTTACCAGCACACTGCAAGGACCCGCAGCCGTCTCGTTGGTGGTGAAGGAAAAAGGCCATAAAAAAGACCAACACCACCCGGCACCCCCATTTTCCTGGGGTGGGGTGGAAAACACAGCACACGACTGCAGGCCCACCGATAAGACAATGAAAAGTTAGCCCCAGTGAAAGGTGGAAATGAGTCTCGGGTAGGAGAGGAAACAAAATAGAAGGACACGCGGTTGTCCTGTTTTCTTTTCTTTAAGACTTTTTAGAGCAGAGTACACAAACATTGAAGGGCGAAGCGTTGCGTTGGGGACCTAACCGACCGATGCGTGTGCCGCCCGGTGCCTTCCATTCAGCCACAACATCGTGGAAACTGTCATCGTTTTTCCTTTCGCTTTGTTGCGCACCAGAGTGTTCCCTTTTTTTCGGGAAGATGTTTTGCTGCCGAAGAAGCTTTCCCGTCTAGGGCCACGAACTCTTACTCGCACACACGATGGTGTCTGCGGTGGTGTTTCCGGCTGGTAGCATCTTATCGCTCGGTACATAAATTCATTCACGTATCGCAAGCTGCCCCGGCCCGTCCCGGGGTTTGGGGGAATGTGTTTTCTTTTCATTTGGCGCTAGCTCGGGAAAGGAATGCGAGGCGAAGCGAGACTGTGCTCTACGCTTACGATACCTACCTTATGCTACGCTAGATCGCCATCGAAAGGCACAACCGACTGTTGTGCTTTCGCCTGTAGCTTTTTATGTTTTGTTTAAATTGCCTTTTTCATCGGACTATTTGAGTGTGTGTGTATGTGTGTGTGTTTGGAAGGGAAATTGCGCCCGGGCACTGCAGTCAAATCGTAACGAAATTTTGGCTTTCCACAAATTTCGAAATAAAATGGCAACAAAAACACACAGCGAAAATGGGCGGAGAAAACTTTCCACCGATGCTCAGCCGGGTTCTGCTTAATTTCCCGGCCCGTCTCTTGTACGGCTTTCCATTTGGCAGCCAGTTGTGTGCCTTTTTCGTGCGGCAACAGTTCTTGCAAACGTTTCACCGCTCTCGGGCAAGCCACAACGAAGCTACAATCTAATAATAATAATCAGCCGCGGAATCAACCAACCAACCAGCCACTTGCTTCACGGTGTTGGGGTGGAACGGAGCTGGGGCCAGGGTTTTGTTGCAACATTACAGCGATGCATTTGTTTCTGCATCCAGCGGGAAAGCTGATTTTCGTGGTTTCATCGCGACGTTTCCTCGAAATTGGAAGCGTTACGAAGGGCAGGACGGCGAAAGGTTGGTTGCCGGAACAGGTCTTGGCAAAGCAACGGACTCGCAGTGCAAGGCATTAAATTTATGGGACCACCCCATCCCTCCCTTGTTCCCTGTCCCTAGCTCGAGCGAGTTCTACCTCACCGCCAGAAACGGGTAAAGACGATTGAGATAGATACGAGTATGAAGCACAGCCCAAGAAGGCAGCATTTCTTGGCAAGGATGCGGGTTGTACGTAGGTGTTCTACGCTGTGGAGACTCGCTGCAACCGACGCTCGTGCGGTGTTTAGGAAGCGGAGGAAGCGGGATGGGGAAAAAATGGAGCAACCAGCATCAATTGTTCGCAGTCGCTTTTGCTCCGACCGGTTCGATCTGAGGTTTATTGCCTTGAACTGGCGTTCGTTTGGTTGCCCTCCCTGCTTCTTCTCGCAAATGGTTGGTCCGCCTTTAACGTCCTGAAATTAGGTTTGTTTTGGCAGAGTGGTTGGAAAGGGGTTGCGGGGATGATGTCGCATTACCTAGACGCAAGACCCTTCGCACGACGGGATGGATGCAATTTAATTTATTGAAAGATTTATTGGCCTCTTTGTGTGGGGATGGGAAATGGCAAACCGTTCGCTGCCCTTGCAGATAGAAAGGTTGAATGTTATTTTTGCCAGTCATGGAGTGAAAGGGTTTCGCCGGTGAGGCTAGCTAGGATGGTGTGAGAGCGGGAGGAAGTAATGGTGTTATTTTAATGTTAAAGTGACTGTTTCGAGCAGTAAGGGGTAGGCGGAAGGTTTGATTATTGGGATGGCATTTTAAAGTGCTTTCAGCTGACAGTAGCGTGTTAGTTTCACAGGCTTACATCATGTTAGTTTTCAGTGCGATGGTTATGATGTTTCCTTTTCCAGCATATTTTTGTATCCTGGTGAGAAACAGAGAGCACACTCAATTTTATTTACAGCGTTTGTAAAAGTGGGCCCCTCTTGTCATAAAATTTTTGTTCTGTGTTTTACATATATTTTACAAAATAAACAATTGATGATTTCCATTTAACACGAAACACAGTTAAATGTGTCATTTTGCATGAAAACGTCATCCAAAGATCAATGAGAAAAATTTTGCCTTAGTGTACAGTAATTTCAAATGCTCCAAAAATGTATCCAATTTATCATTCAAATTTTATAATAAGAAGAAGACGTTTTTTGTTTTGTTTTATCATTTATGGATTTTAATTAAATGAACCTAAACAGCCACTTTTTTAAAGAGTCAAACACAACTGAAGTTCCTTAAATATAAAAAATGGTCGATACAAGCAACCACAAGAACATCATGTTAGTCAAGTAACAAAAATGAATAGCATGATTTTTGCATAGTTCTTGGACAAGACCTAGTTTCGTTATCGTATTTAAAGTCTATTTTTGTACACCTATAGCAGAAAACAAAGTTTCTTCAATAAATTAAAAAAATAACAAATTAACAAGCAAGTAACACAAACAATTTCTCTTTTACGACTTGAGAAAATAGCAATTCAAATTAAAATCCTACTCATTTTTCGTTATAAGTGGCATCGCTAAAGGTTTAAGTCGTATTTTATAAGTCGAAAATCATGCTGATGGTAAAAGGTTTCTTATTGTGTTTTTCACATTTTAACAGTTTCCCTTCATTCTTCCCAGTGTGTCATTTATTTTCGAATTAACAAACATTACCTCCTTCAAAGTGCTCTGATTGCAAACATAATCCGTTTATGTTGCTTCACTGCTGTCATGTTAAATGACCTCTCAACATCAAACTCTTAATAGTACAAATCCTTCCGAGAAGTTGGACAAAACATTGATGTTTGACTCTTATTCTTATTCCAATAAAAAAAAACTTAACCACAAAGGCTGTCCTAATTGGCAGGATTAAACCGTCTTCAACGAACGGTCTGAGCCTCTCGTGTTTTTGCGTTGTTTGATTTATTTGTGGGAGTTACGAGTATAGTATTTCATTTCGGTTGTTTTCCGAAGGATTTTACCGTTTTTCGGTATCTACCTCGTGTGTAACCAAGAATTTGATGTTTTTTCAAACCATTTTGAAACTAAAGTTGAAGCACGAAAAAATCGATTTTGAACCCACACGAAGTAACCGACAATGCTGCTCTCATTTTTAGCAAATGCTTTCTTTCGCTGGAAAACCTTCATTTTGCCGTTTGGCCGCTGCATAAGTTGGCGAATTTATTACATTCCAATAAACCCATTCCAGAACGCCGCTCAGCTGGCACGAGCGTGTGGTGCACGAAGCGGAAAGATTTCACCCTACCTTACAGGCGCATAAACTACAACTGGCAACTTTCCGGGCCGAGATCGGGAGAGGAAAAACCAGCCCACCTTTGTTCGAAAGTTCGGTGCGCTCTACAAACATTGGCCACGTCAAGGTGTACGACCTCACCAGCGGGAGCATGAATCAGGAAACGGAATCTCGTCCTCCTGTTCAGCGGCTGTGGTGCTGCCGGTGTGCTAGGTGATCTTGACTCACCGTGATGCTCGAATGTTTAGCTCGAAATGAAACCACGTATCGAGGAGCGGTCCCTTTTTGGTGCCGTGTCACCACGGCAACGTGAGCGAACGAACCCCTTTTGGCATTGACACGGTGCTGGCTGGAGAAATACTCGCTGTACGTGATTTAATCTTGCACTCGGTCGTCCCGGCACTATAAAGAACCATTAAATTTAATAACTAAAATTTTCATGCCCTGCCAGGCGAGCGTGCGGTGGGCCGAGGTCACGGACGAATGCTTTTCTTACGGAGGGGGTTTTTGTTCCATTTGCATCCACCGTCTTCACCCGCACCCCGGGGGTTGGTCGTCGAGCGATGCGGATGAACATTTTGGCTACGGGTTTGGGACATTAGTTTATCCAGTGAGCAGATGCAGAATCCGGTGAAGATGGTGTGGTGGTTTCTGTATTTATCTACGCCAACGCAGCGAGCGCTCGATTCGCAACGCACGAGTGGAAATGAATGGGGTGTTTGGGATTTTTGGGCAAAACAAATTTCCACCCGCGCGAGCAAAGTTTCAGTCCCGTGAGATAGATGGAGCCTTTCCCGCAACGGACGCTTTATTATAGTTGGGAAAATTTAGTTCGGATGTTGCGACTCTTGCTCTGCTTCTCCTTCCTCGGATTTCCGCGTGAGGTGAAGGCCTTCTGCATGTTTTCGGAGCAAGCATCGGCTTACGCACACAACCAAGCCGAGTGGCGCAACCAATGAACCGTATTCAAAATGGGGATTAAATCGATCATTTGCCAAGGTTTGCAGGCAACCGCGATAGATGCGAGATGTTTATGTGGCTGCAAATGAAGCACACAAACGGCAA
The DNA here is from genome assembly GCA_000349105.1 of Anopheles epiroticus. Lineage (NCBI taxonomy): Eukaryota > Metazoa > Arthropoda > Insecta > Diptera > Culicidae > Anopheles > Anopheles epiroticus. The sequence goes on from KB671665.1 coordinate 370,766, forward strand.
TTTAATCCCACCCCGATGAAGGTGACGTCCGTAAAGGATCAAAAGCTTGCACAAAATTATCGTTAATGGTGTGTGCGTGTGCCCGTACAATCGGTGCACCGGGTAACGATTGCAATCGGAATTATAATTACATTTCTAAAGCTGTGCGATTTATAAACTACAGCGCTTCAGGTTGTTCCCGTTTTTGTGGGCCATAGAAAATGTTGCAGCCTTTATATGGAATGTGGATTAAATTGGGAGCTCCATTTCGACTAGTATTTATACTAGAATATACTTTCAACTAGGAAGTATTAAATTCAGGTGTTGCAGATCACAAATAAAATCATACCTGAAAATTTAATACATTGTTAGTAGGAGGGCAGATTAGTAAAGATCTATTTTATTTGATGACTACTTTGTTAACTTTTTGTAGCTTAGAGCTGCTATTTAATAAAGTTGATGGTTCGTTTTTGCGGTGGAAAAAGGTTTATGGTCAAAGTTGATCTATTTTGCAACGTATTGTCAAATACGTTGCCTGCCGTCTAATTAGTTAAAAAAAGTCCTTGATACAGTCAGAATGGTATGCGAGATATTAAATTAAATAAAAGTTAATAACTACTTACGTGCAATAAAGTAGTACCCCTAAAGGTATGCAATTTCAGGACAGTGCGCCTAAAAGTATGCAATAATTGGAGACAGTCATCGGAGTTAGTGTATAATTCACGCTTTTTTTTAACTTTCACAAATGTTTAGCTTTAATTTTGGACTTGATATATGCTGCTGTTGACTATTAATAATGATGAAAACTAAATATAGCTTCCAACTTACATTGCATTACGCCTAAAGTTATGCAATTACCTCATATTTGTGTTCATTATTCGATACTGTGGAAGTTAGTCTATTAGTAACGAAATGGCAAACACCCTAGTCATCATTTTTTTAACTATGTATGTGTGCCTGTGGTGATAATTTTGTCCAGTTCACAACATTTTTTTTGATGTAAATAATAAAAAAACGTAATCATCGCTTCTTGTATAGAAAGCACTACGCCCAAAGGTTTGCAATTTATCAGGGGTTTTATTCAAAATCGTGAGTTTTAGTTATTAGTCATAAAAGAGTAAAAATTTAGTCCCCGTTTGTGAAGACTGAGACTAGGATGACTATAAGTCCCAGCCAAATGGCCTGTTAGCTACCCAGCTAGGGAGGTCATCGAAAGGGACCCAACAGGCACACGGAGGAGAGGGGCACAGCGAGTACGATGGCTTGACCAGGCCGAGGCGGACTTGCATAGGATCGGAGTCTCGAGTTGGAGAACTGCAGCACAGGACCGAGCGTCATGGTGCAATAAGTTGTTCGTGGCACGAGACGACCTATGGCTCTAGTCCGTTTTATTATTATTGTGAAGAATTCTCATCAATTTTTATCCCTTAGGTTAATGTTTTGGGTTTCAGTATAATGTTTCGACTAAAAATGCACATTAATTACTAACAACGGCTGCATGTACTAAACAAAGCATACGCTTAAAAGTATGTTACAATACTGAAATGAAAAGAAAAATGTTAAATGTTACGATCATAATCATTATCATTATATCATTATGTTCGGTTTTTTTTTCATCTTACATCCAGGATTTCTCATTGTACTCCATTCCTTAAAGTACATGATTTTCTAAGCATATTATAACATTTTGAAAAAATGTGCTGTAACAGGAAACCGTTTTTACTTTCATTTTTTCTGAAAAAGAAAAGTTTTAACACTCCACAATCGAACGAACTTAAACTCAAAAAAAGGGACGCGTGTTGTATTTGACAGATCGACCCAGGCGCAACTTCTAGCGCGTTCGCTCGTTGTCGATCCGGCACTCAATGCACTCTTACCCTGCTCCGGTCCCATTGCCGGTAAGTCTCACAGTCAACCGGAAGCATCGATTTCACCGCTGAAAGAGCGCCCTCAAGAGATTGTTATTTGCTCGCTTGCTTTCACCCGTCTTCTTCGCGGAGCTGCGGGGCGGTCAAGTTGAAGCTAAAAGGCAACCCATTCTTTTTCGGGCTCGGGCTGCTCCCGTGCGGGCAGTCAAGCAGCAGCCCAATCCCCATCTTCCCGCGCCCCGTTTGACACGGTACCTACATACGTACGAAATCGAACGTTTGACAAAATTGCACGTAATTCTAGCACTTTGGCAGCGCCCTGGAAGGGACGGAGAAAAACTGGAACAAGAGACAGTGCAAACTAACAACAATTTGAACTACTTTTCGCGGGGTGGCAGCAAGAGCCGAAGGAAGGAAACTCAAACAGCAGAGAAGGAGTATGGTACGCCGTACATTGTTGTGCTGCCTTGCAACTACGTTCGTTTGCGAATCGCCTTGAATGGGCAACCGGAAAAAGGAAATTGCCACCGAACGATGATGTGTCCCGGGGTGTTGCTCGTACGTTTCGTTGCTTCTCGTTGTTGCTGTTAGGGTTAGGGGCTTGGTGCTGACTAGCTCGGTTGGCAGTTATTTGCTGATTTTTGGATTGTAACAGCACCGTAGAACAGGAAACATCTCGGAACATCATCGCGAAGGCGAAAGGTGGAAGTCGTCTGTGCACAACCATTTTCCAAGTGGAATGCATCCGCAAAGAAACCAGCAAGAAAGAGAAAACAATGGGGAAGAATTTCATAAAGTTTCGTTGAAGTGCACTGCCAAAAGTGGACGGATGTAGCGAGGGAGAGAAGGAGGGGGGTTGAAAGTTTTTCCCAATCGCCAAAATATTATGTGCATCGGTCTCAGTCGCTTTCTAGCGCCAGCATCGTCGGCAGGTAATACGAGCGCCACGAGTGCTGGAATAACTTTCAGCAGAAACTATCCGTAAGTAGTGTGCGCCCTTCTCCCTTCCCATCGGGAATGCACCCTCCCAACCACGAGCATAAGTGAAAAGAGCAGCGAAAGTTATGCGACGCGATGCTAAGCACCGTATGTTTGTACCGCACCAAAGGTCGCCGCTAAGGTGAAATCAATTGTTTAGCGATGGCAGCAGACCAAATTGATGGCAAATTGTTCGTCCGCACTATCATTCTTAGCCGCGCTGTGCGTGGAGGGTCTGTGTGCAGCCCGATCGCATCCCGTTGCAGCAAACCTGCTCGATAATGAGAAAAGTTATAATTTTCACCGGCAGCGTGACAAGCTGCAAAGTGAAGAGCAGAGCTTGTGGAAAATGTGCGATTGTCTCGAAGTTCCAGCCCGAGTTGCATTTGTTGTTGAATAGTTGTTGCAGCGCTTTCGCGAGTGGCTGGAACGGAGTGGGTGTAATTAAATTTGGTTTATTTGATGAAACACCGACGGTTGGCCGTGACAGGGCACTGAGAGTATGGTTTAACTGAATTTGTTTTGCCCCGTTCGCGCTCTGCCGCCGGCCCGGCTTTCGATAATTTAATTACAAAGCGTCAATTCGGTGTTGACTGTAAAAATTAGAGAAGGGCAAGTTCTTGCTTAAACAGCTTCAGGTGCAGGGCACAAAACGTCATGTCAGAAGAAGCAAATCAATCCTCCCCGTCCTTCGTGGTGCAGTCTACGTCAATTAGGGCTTAATCATATTAATCGCTACGAACCTTTAGATTGATGCACCGGCTCCTCCGTGCCTTCAAACAGTTTCGGAGCTGCTTTCGATTTCCTATTATAAATTCATTCATTCACCTGTGTTCCTGCTTGAGGGGGGGGGGGGAGTGGGCTAGGTGCGCTCGGAAACTCGTATTCAATAAGCCTTCCCCGACAGTTTGCTTTGTGCCGGAAGCGCTGTGAGAAGGGAAAAGGCAAAATTGTGCTACAGACTTCTCGCAAAGCTCCTTTCGGCAGGTTAAATCGCCGGCGGTCCTTTGCCTTGTGGCTGTGTGCTGGGAATTAAGGTGGGCTTTGGTAGCTGTCCGCTTGGAGTAGAGATTAAAGTTCAGTGGGATGGAGTTGTGAACTTACGGTAGGTTGGCGGGAGTGCGTGGGGTCACAACTCGGAAGACAATGTCTACGATTCCGATCCGTACATCTCTGTAACCTGTTGGATAGTTTGGTTTGATTTGTGGGGTGGAATGTAGCAGGGAAGGGGGTCCATAATCTGGATGCTGAATTTAATGTTGAATGGTTGTGTTTAATGGCTTCTGGTTGTGTCATGTTTTGGCTTCCGTCGCCTTGCAAATTTATCCATGTTTTGACAATGCTTTAATTGTGGCGTTTCTAGTAACAGCTTCAAACTCAGATGAGGTCTTTAATACAATTTTAAACCCAGTTATGAATTTTAATGAAGTTTCAACCCATTTTCTTTTCGTTAAAATTTGTAGCTAAGTAGATATTTCAATTTTTAATTCGTTAGTAAAGGCCAGGCCCCGTAGCTATTTAAATATTAATTTACAAAGCTTTGAATTATATTTTAAAGTGTGTAGTGATGTTGATGATTGAAAAAGATTTGTATGAGTTCTTTGAAGTCATGGAAAAAGTGAATAAATGAATAGATAAAGTTTATTTGAATTATTTATTAACTAATCATTATTATTACTATTATTTATGACTTCTTTGTAATTTGTAATAATAAATAAATATTGGAAAAGAGTAAATAAATTAGTCAATCACTACAGACGTTCTGCTATTTTTTTAAATTAACAAAAAAATACTTAAATTTCCATAAAAAATATAAATAAACAAATAACAAAACTGAACCGATACGTCAAATTAAAAAATGAAACAAATTTATGAATAAAAAACAATTCAATTAATTATCTCATTAATATATAAATAATTGTTTAAATAAATATATGACACGATAAAGAAGTTAATGAAATTATCAATGTAACAAGCAATCAGCTAACGAATAAATAATAATTAAGAAATGAAAACAATAAATAAATTATACATTAAAAATCAAATAGCAATAACTTAGAGATCTATTCTATTGAGAGGAATATCCTCACAAGAAAAGGTCAATAAAAGCAAATTTGGAAATTGAAAGGATTTTGATAAATATGATGAAAAAAACCGCTTTCACACCGACAGCATAAATCGAGGATCTAGCTCACATCTTCTAAGCATATTAGTACATATCTTGTGGCCAGACAATTTGCGAAGTTGAATATTAAGTGCTGAATTACAAACTGAAGCTATCGCTCGCATATGTCGGTGCGGATGGATATACTGTTTGTTTATATATACATCTGAGGTCTGATGACGCTTTTGTTCTTCTCTTGTATTAAATAAGACATTAAACTCATTGTTACTTCGAATAAGTATGGTCCCGTCAATGGAGATGGCGTTTCTCTCCTGTCTGCTACTCAAAGACTTCTGGACCGATCTTAAAGTCATGTCCCATATTCTACACACGGCACCAGACCTTCGAATCCGTTGCAGAACCTTCAGCTTCGAAACAAACCCCATCTTTTATAAACATTTACAGTAACATTTTCCCCGCACGTTCACTCGGCTTCCTTGAACACCTGACCTGCCCGTACGGTACATGATGGTACACGTACTGCACGAGCGGAGCAGCGTTGATGGATTGCGACGAAAGCATTTAACAGCGCTTCCCATAACCCGTCCGGCCAGCCCGTCGACTCGTCGCTCGACTGACACGAACCATCCATTTCGCTTAGTGCGTTGCTCTCACGGTGCGCCACCGTTTCGCTAAAGACACGTCGTTTCCAAAGCACTTTATCATTCGCCGTAAGAGTTACACCCACGTTTCAGCTTCACCCTTTGTGCCGTTGGTAACGCGCTGCTTCGTTACGCTCATTTGCGTGGTTCTTCTAACGGATGAAGGGCGGCGCAAAGCAACGGAAGATTGGCGAGCGCCGTGAACGGCGCTTTGCGGAAGGATGCTGATCATTTGCAAAAGATGTCCGCCTGTTTTCTCGCTGCAATATCATAACATTCCGGAGCATTGCGTTTGGGTCCGCTGTTATCCGTTACTTTGTTGGCGAAAGTCTACCTGTGCGTTCCAACCGAGGTTTTTGAGGAGAGAGGGAGAGAAAGAAAAAGGGATGTACGGATCATAATTTTATTCACTCAAAACTTATCTCGAGAACAATGCGCCCCGGGCAGTGGAGGGGGAAAACTGCACGTGCCGAAACTCTTTTCCCCGTGTCTACCTTGGCCGCGGGCCCTTGTCCACGGCACGGTTGGGCAATTTTTCTTGGGCCATCATTTTTATCCGTTTCCTCCGGCTACGGCGTAAATGGACGGGTGAAAACGGTCCGGCTCCGGGCCGGCTTTAGCTTTCCTGAGTGTGTTTGTTATTTCTTCTCTCAATGCTACCAAGCCGGTCGGTGTAAGGCAAGGTGCTTGTTAAGCAGATTTGATCCACCGTTTCCTACCGCCGCTCCCGTTGGCTTCTTTATCCGGTGGGCTTCCTTTTCCTTTCCTTTTATTTGGCTGTGCTTTCGTGTGCAGTGGGCACATTAAGCATTAAGTCCGGCCGGGTTGTTTTTTGTCTCCTCCCCAGCATTAGCCATAGCAGTCACAAAGTAGAATGCCTCCACAGCAAAGTAGCAAGGGAATTTGCTTAAGCAAGTGAAATATGCAAACGGGAGGCAGCATAATCAGCGACAATGGTTCGGGGAGTTTCGCAATCGAGAAATCGTCGACCGGGCAGCATGAATAGCAATGAGAAGACCCGGGAAGACCGAGTGGCCGAGTACGATACAGCAGGGCCATTCAACAGGACCTCCTCGGGCTGTTTTTCGCTGAAAAGAAAATCGTACTACCACCGGGGCGAACCGCGGCGAGCCGGAACTTTATGCTTCTGCCGCAGGATTTTAGCCGCAGCAGGCAAAGTGTCAAACTAAACCGCAGCCGGAAGAAACGCCAACTTTTTCGCCATCATCATCTGTTGAATGTTCTCGCTCGCTCGCTTCGCCTTCGTCCTGTCTTCGTTCGTTGCTTGCTCACCCTTCCTACCCCCGCCGTTCGGGACGGGGTCTGTTTGAACTGGAAATTGTACCAAATCAAACACTGTGTACACTTGGCGTGTGTACCCTGCCTAACAAGCGTCTGGAAAAACTTGAGCATTTGAGCGTCCGGACGACGCGGCCGGGTAAACAAAACCGTACAAAGGTATCCGCAATCCGCCAACCGCGAGCTATTGATGGTCTCGCTTGTAGGTGAATGCGACCAATGCACCCTCCTTGGGCCACAACTCTTCTTCGACCTTTTCTCCCTTTTGTGAAGGATTTACCCCGTTCCGGAATTCGGAGAGTATGAATCACTTGCTCAAAGGTTTCCGATGGAGGCCAGCGTCCCTGGGCCGGGGGGGGGGGGGGAGTGTAATCCGAAAGACGCACAGAAAAACCGGAAGCTTAAATGGCATCGATGGCATCGGGAGAAGTTGGATAAACTTTTATGACTTTGGATTTGGCATGTATTACCAAGTTGCTGCAGCGGAAGGTGGGAGGTGCGTGCCGACGTGTGAAGCGTTAGGGGAAGGAGTTTTGATTTCGGTGAAAGTTAGACAGAAAAGAACCTGCCTTGTAAGGCCTGAGGGTGAAGATGATCCTTTCCGTTTTCGTTGGATATTGATTCCGAGATGCGTTGCGAGTGCTGGAGCTGTTGTGATTACTGTAATGGAGTACATAGTTATGGCTGCTGGGAAGAGTGTTATGCGTAGGAAAGGGGTTTATTTGACTAAATAAAACGTATAACGGGAAGTCTTATCACGCACGAGAACGAGAAAGTGCACAAGGGGTGAGGGCAAGTGAAGACTTGTGTCTTATTAATGAGAGTTTTAATGGAATTTCTGTAAGCGGACTGGGCTGGGTGAAAGGGAAGGTACACGAGTGAAGCAATTTTGCAAATGCATTGTTCGAGTACTTTACAAAGTATTAGCAAGGAGAAGCTCACGTTTCAATATTTCCTAGCAGATGGAAGATGGCAGTAACAATGCTCTGGTATTGAGGGCTTAAGTTATACACTTTCTCAAAGGCTCAAATCAAAGGAGTTAAGCTTCCTAATTCTCTACTGCCGCAATGGGCTGTTACTTATTTACTCGATGTCTGCTCTTCATTACTCAAGAAAATCTCTCTTATGGGAAGGTTTTAACAATATTGAGTATGGATGTAGCAACATATTAAAAAGAAACGATTTGATAGATGTAAGTCTTCATGAAAAGAACCCTTTGGTTGTATTTTGTCTACGAATCGTACGAATATCAAGTGATTATTTTACATAAATCAAAGCCGATATTTTAAGAATGACTTTTAATTTAGCTGTACATATGAGTATTTTCTATCAGTAGCTAAATTTGTATATGCCTAGCTGCTCGTAGGAAAGTTTTTAAATTAAACAATTAATCTATTGTACATTTTTAAAATAATTTTTATCTTTTAGATATGTGTTATTTATATATGTTTTCGGTTTTGAATTTTAAATATCACTTGTTCTAGTATTTATTGTTTTATTGTGTAAAGCAATGATTTAGAATCAGTAGCAAATTTCTGATTTGTTTCGCAAGTAGCAAATGTGTTTTATCACCTTCTTTTGGTTAGTAATGAGAACAATCGTGAAATGAGTAAAGTGAGTGAAAAATGTGATAAGCAGATAGTATTCTTAAGGTTAAACACATTGATTTTAAAGAAATATTTCTTCAATACTTTTCACCATCTGTTTGACCTTCTTCAAAAAAATCCTCTTTTAGATTTTTTTAATAGTAAATGAAGTGATTGAATAACGAAAAAATAGTCAGAGTAAATAGATTTTTTGTACCAAAAACTTGTTTCGAAACGTAATTTTACTCATCAATCGAATTTCACATTTTAAATGCTTCATAATCGCCTTGCAATTTTTAGAGTTAGTTTGAATTATTTTTTTCACAATATATTGAGATCTTAGATGCAATAGCCTTACATCTCATCATTTAAGTAACGTTGTTTAGATAAAAATCTTTGCATTCATGTAATATTTAAACTACAAGTAATTATCTACGACAAAAAATGCCATAATTATTTGTTGCTACCGTGTTTGTCCATCAGTACCAGTACTATTGTCTATAGGTGTGTCATCATCATTTCTATTTCGCATCAGCAGAATACAATCTTTCCTAATAGTTTGCTTAAGAATTCCGCACAACGAAAAACAAAAGTGCAGCATACCGAACACAAACATACTCTTATTTTCTAAACAGCGCAAAGTAACAATTATCATTTCCATTGTTTCCACCAACAACGTTCAGCCAATACGCTCGCTCACTGTTTGTTAACATTATCACCTTTCCCAATGGTAATTGGAAATTTGAAACTTGCCTTTGGGGAAATGTTTTGCCACCGGTCTGGGTTTCTCATTTCCTGGCAGTCGATTTTTTTGTTGCTTGTATTTTAGCTTGCTTCATTTTTGTTCTTTTACATTCAATACTTTTCACTCGAAAGCTTCCTGCCAGCGAAAGCATGCCTGCGCTCCCACATCCGGCACGTTCACGATACGTGGGCCGGAGAACCTGGAAGGTTTGTGGCACGCCTCCTGACGTTGTCAACGTGCTGATGTGTATATCTACGTATTTGTTTCTGCAACAAGTTCGAAACAAAATTCCATGCAACACACGCTTTTCGTTTCGTTCGCCCCCGCCACGCACCACCCCGGAGCGGCAACCATCTCGAAAAGAACAGTTTTTGGAAGTTGTTCAGAGTTGGAAATTGAAATTTTGTGTTTGTGAATGACAAACGGCAAAGTTGGCAAAGCGGAAACATGTAAGCAATCTTTGCAAATTCTTTGATTAGTGTGCTCTCTCTCTCTCTCGCTCTCTCGCTCTCGCTCTCTGCATGAATGGTAAATATGTTCTGCCTATAAAAATGAAATAACTTCAGCAGCATATAGATATAGCCGCCCGGTGCAGATACCGGTAGGTGAGATGCGTTGCCAGTCTGTTGCCCGGGTGTAAAAGAGTTCGGAATTCTTTTCGCAAGAAAACAGCAGGGGCAGAAAAACAGCTTCCGCTGGAACGAGTAAGAAACACAAGCATGCGTTTGATGAGAAATATTTTCCTGCCACTGGGAGCCGACGGTTCAATAGAGCGAGACCGAGCCGGTTCGGTTGAGCACTGTTCTGCAATATGGCGCCCCGGCTCAACGTGACAGGATCGAGGGCAGGGGAAGCGAACAAAACGAAGCGGATAACACAAGCGTTCCTACTTTTGTAATGTAAACCGTACGCGGGCGGAAGGCTGCCGAGCGAGGAGATTTGTAATGGGGGAAAAAGGGGAGAAAAAATGGAAGGGTGAAAGGTATTTACACCACCACCAGCCCTTCACCCGGTATCGATCGGGTGGAAGATATTTTTAATTCCAGCGCGCTTTGGGCCCGAAGGGAAGCATTTCGTTCTGCAAATTGAAGCATTTGAAGTTTGAGCTTGATTAAATTAAGATTCAATTTCGGTTCGGTGCTTCATTTCCTTTCTGTCCCTTAAGTTAGTGACAATGGAATGTCTGGGTGGTTGATTATTTTTTGTTTATTAAATTATTTTCGATACAGAAGGGTTAGGGATTTTGGGTTTTAATTTAATATTGTTTAAATCAAAGACAGCTATAATACATTGCATTTTTCTAACGAAGGCTTTGTAAAACATCAAAAAACAAATGTTACGGAGTACAGATTGGATTACTTACATTTCATTCTCGACGGTTGAAGCTCCCGACAAGTGGGCGCTCCTTTCCTGCGACGGGGCACGCATCCACGTGCCGCGCGTTACGTACCGACCAAAATCCATTCTAAGCTCGTTCGAGCGGAAGATACGTGATCCTAATACGATGTTTTCCGGTTTGTTTTCGGCTCCTAATCTCCTTAATTAATTTCATAAGCAGAGGAAAACGGTCACCCTCTCACTCTCTCTCTCTCTCTCTCTCTCTCTCTCTCCCTCTGGGTGGATGAGATTGAGCGAAACGAGCCGTTTCCGTTCGTCATCCGGTTTCGTGCGTCGTCAGGCCATCAATCGGGGGGGGGTCCTTTGGAGCGATTGCCTAAATCCCTTTGCTGTGGAGCGTTCTTCCCACGGACGCACACACACACACAGACACTTGGACAGTACAGTAACATTCACAAAGGAAATCTAGCAATGATGAGCTTAACTTTGACTGTGTAAAGCAGCAAATCTTTCCGACCGCCCGGTCCATCAACGACACGCCCTGGCTAAAGGTCCATCGCCTGCACACGACCTGAGAGATCCAATGAAAGGGATGATGATGGGCTTAACTTCCCTTCCTCCCTTCTTCCCGAGCCCCTGTGCTCAAAGATCGAGCGGGGAAAGAGCATGAATGTTTGGCAACGTGGAGACGTGTTTATCATTGCTCGTCTCGTCTCGTTTAATTACATTTTTGGAGGAAAGAGGTCGAACACGTAAATGGGAAGCGTTCCGCACCGTCTCGGCCGATGATTGGGATTGGTGCGCGGGGGAGGGTGGCAGGCATTAGGGGAGCGTAAAAAAAATCCGGAAACATAGCGCTTGATGGGCGCTAATCAACCTGCCACGGCTCAACAACAGACAATTCACTCACTTACCGCGCTATTAGCAAGTGTAGATTGTGCATATCGTGGCGGGAACACGAAGAAGTACAGATAAATATATGGAAGAAACAAAAAGGTTTTTCTCGTTTACAGGTTGTGGCAAAACCGTAGTCTGACTATGGATGAGGTTCTATTATGTGAAGGTTACATTTGCCTGAGTCAAAAAAAAAAACAACCAAGCCAAGAAACAACTTCACCTATAGGTCACCTAATGATCAGGATAATAAGAATGGCAAACGTTGCCGAAACTTCAGTGAAGCGCCCATTGTTTTCGATGAATAGAAATATTCGATACTTCGGATGCTACAGCATACAGTTTCATCGATTCTATGTAGAGCGTCAACCTTTGTTTTACTGGGTTTTAGAGGCGAAATCATCGAAATTCTTTAGAATACATCACAAGCCAAACAGGAGCATCATGGGCATCATTTTTGAAGTAGAGACATTGCCTTCATTAGCTTGGATGGTAAAGTTTTACTTCAATATTTACCGATGGGAACTGCTATCGAACTTACATGGGTTGGGTTCGGTTACACGATGCATCAGCATCAACACAAACTTACTACAGATGTACATCACAACACATTTTGAGGAAAGGTGCATTGCAATATGAAAAGCAACAGAGAATAGAGGAAAGTGAACAAAACCGGCTGTAGTTAAAATTCCTAGAATCTTTCAAATATGATCGCAACATTTTCCTTCATAGAATGTATATCACAGATTTCAAAGGGTTTCTTGATTGATTTGTTTGTATCAGTTTCTGGGAAGGTCGAACCAACGTATTTTTAACCTCCATAGTCGATCGTCATTTGGCTGTAACTAGTGAGGTATCTTCCGAAACACACCCATTTCTTCGGTTCAAGATCATTACCTGGCAAAGTACAAGTTTTTGTCATACGAAAAAAAATGAAAGACGTTCGTATTTACCATATATTCAAAAAGCCTCATCTCCACATGTAATGTTTTGGCATGTAAATAGCTGGTTCAAAGTTAAATAAATAAAAAAAACACCACTTCGTATGGGACTAATAGTCCAAATCAACAAAATATCATGGTTTACTACCAAACAATCCACCTGTTTTATGGCAAAGACGTGCTAATGAGAAAGTAAACAATAGAAAGCACATAATCAAAGATCAATAAATTGTAAAATAATCTTCATCTTCTGTTTCAATGTATTGAACCTCGATAGATTTATGAATTTTCAGTGAGAAGGAAAAGGAAAATAATATAAACATGCAAGAACAAAATCGTCGATGTAACATAAAGAAATATGCAGCGGAAATATCCCCAACATAAAACAAAACTAATTAATTTTCCAGCAAGCAACAATCGTCATTAATCCTCCAAGCCTTGCAGCCTTGAGCATTCATGAAAGATAAAAAGATTTGAGATAAGAGCTTTTATATTTACTTGGACTAAGAATATGTGGCGCGGCTCGGTGGTCTCATGGGTAGCGGCGTAGGCATGTTTCATACGATCAGGCCTGATGTTACATCGAATCCCGTTCGGACCACTGCCTCCCCCCATACGTAGGATTGACTGTTCTGCTATGGGTAAACCTAATCACAACATTTAGTCTTAGAATAAGACAAAGCACATTAGAGCTGGCTAGGACCTAGACCCTACTGGGTTGTTGTGTCACACAAGAAGCAGGGGAACATGTAGGTGCGAAAAATAGCTACCTTTATATGTGTACCTATGTCTGATCGTTGGAACGGAAAGAGCCCTAATATGCTCGGAACGAAATTCCCATCACCAACAAGCAATTGTAGCAAGTGTCAACAACTGGACAATGAATGAATCAATGAATCAAAGAATAATAAATCAAGTGTGCACAATACAAAACGAAATTTGCTTGTAAAACATGCAACATCAATTGCATTGAACATTAAAATGTACGCTTTTACTAGAAGTTGGCTTGTAAAAATTTTTATCTAACATACGCAAAGATCAAATGATCACCATTGAAATAATATATTACTAATATTTTGTGGATAAGTGCAAACAAACAGTCTTTGAAGACATGCGATTCCGCACCGATAGCGTTACTTCGAGCCCGGAACCTACTCGTGAGCCCCTTTTCCCATCACTAGTTGGAACAGTGTCCCATCGCTCTCTCTCTCTCTCTCTCTCTCTCTCTCTCTCTCTCTCTCTCTCTCTCTCTCTCCCTCTCACCCTTGGGCTCTCGTTCCAGGAAAAGCGCGTCTAGTGACGCAAACAAATTTAGCTTTCCATCAATAGGGCCACTCAATCACTGTCCCAATCGGCCGTCTAGCTGTACCGGGTGCTGCCGTCGAAATCCCACCAGCAGTACATACGGTGGCCAATTTTGACAAACCACTTTCTGGCGAATCCATTTTAATACGGGCCACATTTATACTGGCTTCACCGTCGTGTTGCGTGCGTATGCAAAACCGGTGTGCGTACTGTGCCGCACGAAAATGCTTGCCATTTTTTTCTTACTCTTTTGTCGCCCCCTTCACCTTCTCTTACACACCACAAAACACACATTTCCTCGATGGCGAATTGAAACCTCGGTACCGGGCATGTTTGTTGTAAGACGAAAATTGGCTGCCAATATTTGCCCCGCCAATCCGTCGGTTGGTTTGGTTTAGATTTCATTTTTCATTCCCCACCGCCTCATTGCATGACGTTACACACACACACACACAGAGGCTCCCAGTCACCGCCCAGTCGTCAGGAACAAACCGCAAAATGTGTGTGCGCTTTCCCGGTTCGTTCGAATTTTCCGCCTGCAAAGACTCTCCCACCGCTTGATTAATGCTTCCGAGCCGAAGTCGCACGGGTGAGCCCGCAGTGAATAAATCTAATTCGGCGCGGCGCGGAAAATGGAATTCAGTTCCATTGCTACCCGCATCCCATTCCTTTCCCTTTACATTTCCCTCTCGCTCATGTTTTCGAGTGTGTATAGACGAGTTGAAAGTAATTTGTCTGAAAAAGAAGTATTCATCATTCTTATAATACCTGTCATGTCAGTATTATTGCTTTTGGAGGAAGTTTTCCACGCGCCGGCAGACATAATAGACGCTTTGCGGGGGTGGCGCTTTCCACTCCATCGCTCGATCGGGACTTGGAGAGATTGATGCCCGGGAGACGGAGGAGCCAACGCGCCGGGAAATGGCAATTGTTTTATGGAAATAATTAATCATGCTCGGGGAGGCGTTTTATTTGCGCGAGGCTATGCAAATCGACCGGATCGGTGGAAGAAGGGTGGCTTTTGTTTCGTGTGGAGCCTTTTTTCTAAAGGTATCGTCGAAATTGAAAATTTATTAATAGCCCACGACATTAAGAGTATGATGAATAGATGCTGTCCTTTTGGCGTCAGAGTTGTTCTGTTTTTTGTATGATGGAAATGGAAAGTTTAGAAAGACAATAATGTACCAGATTTGTATATCAATAATTTTCTGGAGAAGGTGACGGCTTTTCATAATTTATTGCTTGAAACATCTTGAAACAGCATCACGTTATTTGTGTTCCTCAATGTAAAGTTAAATGCCTGAAAAGCTTCGTCTATGATTGCAGTCAGGGTAAAACGTCACTCAAGCAGAGCATGCCACAAAACGAGTTCTATCATCTTCAAACTAATTTTGCGACAACCTAATGATATTGCCGCAGTTGCCGCAATGCAATTTAAAATTAGTTTGCATTGTGCGCTTTGCAAACCATTTTCAACCCCACAGCTTTCATACCGCCCGAATGGCCGGGTATTGACCATGCTGATGAGTCGCTTTCGTGCCGTTATGCTTTCACTCGATTTCGCACAAAATGCATGATAATGAATCTAACATCTTGGCACCAACGGTACCGGCAGCCGTGGCTTCGGCCGTTGTTTGGCCGTACCGTATTTTCACCCTAGCATCATAATCAGGCTCCCAAGATGCCTGCCAGCCAGTTAGAGACACCCCTTTTATTGGCTTCATTCTCGCCCACCACACGGGCTTTCTTCACTCGCCGTGGCTGCTTGTTTGCATGAAAATTAGGCCACTATCGAGCGTGGGTGGAAAGCGGCGGCGGATGGAAACGAGATGAACGGAAGCGAGCGGGCAAGATGCAAATTCCAATGGTAATTGGACGAGACGCGCTCCGGGTGGGTGGTCAGTGCGGGGAGTGCCTGTCGGCATACATAAAACAGTGAAACAGTGGACCGTAGTTGGCGTGGTATGTGGCAGAAGTGTGGAATGACTTTTCCCTCTGCTGCAAACAAGCGAACCTCACTGAAACGGAAGGGACCACAGAACAGGGTGCATGCCGTGGGTGAATGAAAACAAATTAGTTTCCTGATGAAGTCGGTCAGAGTGCGACTGTTCAGGCCTCATCGGTGATGTGTCCAGCTGTAGGTCGCCGGGTGACGCCGGGCATGCTCTTGCAGCTGCAGCCATAATGCAGCGCTGAGCACCCTCGAAGGCAGCATTTTCTTTGAATTGATGAAGTATGGAATCGAAGCCGGCTTTACAGCGAGCCCGTGTGCACATCACAGCACCGTCAGTGACTTTCAGCGCAGTAGAAGAAGAAAGGCTTGAGGACGGTCGGTGGCTACATATCTTTGCATACTAATTAAGATTAATGATACGGTTGCTGTGGGAGGTCCGAGCGGGATGTTTCGTAGGCGGGGTGGGAGTGTGCAGTCGGTTCAATTGTTGTAAAAGGCCGGATGGTCATGGGGTAGAATTGCCACTGTTCGTAGCATCAGATATGTGCAACAATTAATCGACCGTACGGATGGAGACATTTGTGGTTGAATGGTTGCGTAGAGCAGTTGAGTTCTGTTGAGAAGTAGAACGGTTTGGTACTTTCCCACATCAAATTATTTATTAAAGATCAAAGCATTCAAGCTAATCATTCATTTGTCTTCTTTTCTCTACTTCACAGGTGAGTGCAATTTCTTCAAGACATGAGTTTTCCAGGGATTGCACATTGGATCAGGTATCTTTCAATGCTGTGGGACAAACCAACTGTATCATTCTAGTAAAATCAGGCGAAGTGATAGTTTAGCATCAAATGCATTGCTCATTTCTAGGCGGAATTAAATCTAACGCCTAAATTTATGCAATCTTGATTAAATTGGATTGTTATACATGTTTATAAGAACCCAACATGTATTGAACAAATGAGTATTTGTGGTTTCAGAACTGAATTATAGATCATTTCAGTATTCAATCAACTTGAAACTAGATTTCGATAATTTAATATTTTAAATAAGCAAACATACCAAGTATTCTGAACGGCAAGACTTTGTCCGAGCGAAAGAAATTCATTGTTTTAACTATAATTATTTTATTAGCTCTCAAATGAAACCGGTTTGTAAAGTAATATTTGGATATCTTTTTCTTTAAACATGTTCAATTTGACACCGATACTAATTCGTAAAGTATTTAAATGATTTTTTTTCAGCAAAACTGTCTGGCCATTGCTACCGAATAAAAAATATGTTTTAAATAAATTGTAGCAAATGGGATATTTTTTGTCCAGTTAATCATGATGCTTTTCACACATAAGCCATTCAACTCAACCCTTTCCTTGCTGTTGGGAATGGTTGAGAAAAAATCAGGAACAAATTTCAATAAGCAAATAAAGAAAAAACAAAAAAAATGCTAAACACCTTCGCTTATCACAGATTTGGAGCTAATAAGCCATTGCCAAAGTAAAAAAAATAATCTTCCTATCTGCACGTCCTTTAGCAATCTATTTCACTGCGACTCAAGCGTAGGAAATAGATTTAAAGTTATGGCAGTTCGACCATGAACCGTGTTCCTCTCAATTGATTCGATTATTACCATTCATCACGGAGCGTTCGCTAGAAGCTCCAAAGAAAATTTATCACAACATTTATCAATGTAACTCCCACGCAACAGAAAAAAATCCCGCTGCATTGCGCCCGATTACAGCTGCGCGATCGCATGGCCATTCTGATGATTAATATTAACTCTAGCGCTAGGAAGCGTTTGCCAGCGTTCCATTTATCATACTGCCGCCCCGAGGGGCGACGAGGATGCCAACGATTGGGAGTGAGTGAATTTATACCGTGGTGTGATAAAATATTATGCACCAAACGGACGCACGGTTCACTTTGTAGTCGATTTTATTCGTAAGTTGATACGGGACCGTATAAGCCGCAGTTGTGGTAGATCGAATCGTTTGGATAAACGTAACGGTCTGCGAGTTTTGAATACAGTCCTAAGTTTTATCGTGCAAAGTATAGCCAAATGAGCCACAACTGTCTTGTTTAATGTGTACTTGTTGTTATTTGCCATTTATCTGATGTTTTAAACCGAAGCAATACAGATAATGGGAATGACATCAATAAATGAATAAAATTCAAAAAAATAAAATAAATAAAATAATAAAATAATAAAAAAAATATTAAGAACCTGCTCGCTACTTCGACATATTTTGAGTACATACATCATATCATTAATAATTAAGCTCGTACAATCGATGCTATTTTTTTAATGCAGCAAAGGGGCAATTTGTTATCATTATCAAAATAAGAAAAAAAGTACAACCTGGAATGTTTCCTTCACAGCTTGTCGAAACGCGAAAAACCCCTTTTTTGTTAACAAACGCCCATCGTTGAAATAGTGCCATTAGTCTCATTAGTGCCATAAATATTGCTATAAATTTTCATATAAGCCTCGTTTAGTGGCGCTAACTAAGGGACGAACGATCGTTACCATTCGCCCCCTCCCCCACCTTTTCGCTCATTATGAGCGTGCCCCAGTTCGATGTTTGAACTTCAGCAAACCGCAGCAAACCCGAAACGCTACATTATCTTTAACGTCCAACCAAAACCCTCTGTGAGCTGCGGGTCCTCATTTGGAAAGATAAATAATAAAAATCTTTGCACACTAAAGACGGCTCCCTCCAGGCTGGATGGTGTGCCCTCGGTGGCCTAAACTTTCACGAAGCAGACGGAGGAAAAGGAAAACCGGGAGTGACGCATAACCACCCATTAACCACAAGACTATGTTCCCCTTGCGGGCGGGAGAAATAGAGATGCTCTTGAAAAATTCCTCCAAACTATTACGCCGGATAAGGTGGCGGGCTACCAGTCGGCCCCGGAAACCGTCGTTCCGGGCAAAAGTGTGTAATCCAAAGTTGTTACGGTCTGCTTATGGGACGTGTGAAATGACCCGACGCATATCTCAATTAGCAGCCATTCCATTCCGTACTTCTGAGTGCCTTTTTCCGAGGTTTCGTCTTTGCACCAAATGTCGAACAAATCTTAAGCCGTTCACTGGTGGCCTTTCGACACAGAAGGAAAGAGGTGAGAGAAAAAGAGAAAGAGTGTGTGAGATTCCGTGCCGTTTTATTATCCTTCTAGTTTTCCATTTCCTGGAATGACACGGTCTACAGATAGGAGTGAAAACGAGCCATGCTGGCGGTCGATTTCCCTCTTTCGACTACAACGCCATTAAGCGACGGAAGTTGCTCCATTTGTTCCGTTTGTTCCGTGTCCTCTGCTAATATGCGCACCGGGTACAGGGTATTGGAACAATTTGTAGCACTATTGTAAATTAATTTCACCCAGCATGTTCTCCCAAAAAAAAAAACAGACACTTCCTCTCTCTCGCTCCTTCGGTCTTACTGTTAAGGGGGTTGAAATGTAAGTTTGGTTACGGTAACGACTGAAGTAGGGGTAAACCGAACAGGGGAAAGAAAAATAGCTGAAATTCCTTGCAGACCCTTTAACGGTGCTTAGTGATTTCTTAAGGGGATAGGAAAGTTTAGATTTCTTTCTCGGATTGCGGTGAAGGTAGTTAACAAGGAGGCGGTGGTTGCTTTGCTGGGAAAAAGAAATGCTATAAAAGGATATTGGTTCGTATAAAGAATGTGTGATTTCAAAGCATTAGGAGATACACATTCACAAGTACGATGTATAGTAAACGAGCGTAAAGCTACTGCTACATTATTATGTATAAATAAATATAAATAAAATTTTGTTTTTTTATATTTTAAAAACAGTATATATTTTTATGAATTGTAAAATTGTACTACACCACACAATATAGTGAACGTTATATTAAAAAACATAAAAATGGACACTTGCTGTCAACTCTGTTCCACGCTTTACTCTTATCAAAATTGCAGGTTTATGATAAAATTTAAAACAGTTCCAGTACATCTCGCCTTCAACTATCCTAACAGATGGCGGGTTTTTTATTCAATGCTGAAAAAAACTAGCATTCGCTCAGGAAGCATTCCCTCACCTACAATGTCTGTGCCTGTTGCTGCCGCACGTACGACTGTCAAGTGGCGGAAATGGTATCGTTGCAGAAATCGCACTCAGCAAACGTCAAGGCGCAATCGATCGTTCAGCTGCTGCTCTGTCAAGTGTGCAAATACTTTGCACACCTCTGCATCCAACCCTTTAGTGGGCGAGCGAGTGTCTTCCACCGCGCTGTCTGACGTTTGCATGATGAAGCTAGTGGTTGTGGTGCGAGGTTGGGTGCTGTTGAGTAGCAATAAATGCCATCACGAGACGAAACGTTCACGTTAAAGTGGCAATTATTGAAAGAGGGTAACAGTTTTATTATTGTCCGGAAATGGTTTTGAAGAAGGAACTTTTATGTTGGAATGTCGGTAAAGCATAGTAGAACAAAATGTTAGACAAGCTTGTCCGGTGATGTGGAATAAAACCCATACTGAAGGGCTTGATTCTTTTTCTTGCATAACAACAGAAAACAATGCTTAGTTTAGAAGTGTAAAAAAATAAGAATAGCATAATTTCACTTCAATCTGTAGATGCTTCTAATTACTCTTATTTTTTGTTTTTTTATTTCTATACAGTTGTTTTTTAAAGAATGTATTTATCTTGTTTATTTCAATATTGTAGCGTAAGTTAAAAACAAAAAAGTGCCAAAAATAATATATTACTTTCTGTTGCCGATCTTTAGTAGAGTTCATCTATGATCATGATCTTCAGCAGGTCATCTCACATTCGCTTGTTAGCTCAATTTAAAACAGTAAATTAAATTTAAATTTGAACTAAATGATTCAAATTACAAAAAAATCCATATGTTCATGGTTTGCCAAAAAGACATTTATAAGACATACTGAAATAATAGTAAAAAAAACCCAAGAACCCAAGAAATGGTTTTCAGAACGAAATTGTTTAGAGTAAATAAAGTATATATTTAAATTTTAGTGAAAGACATCCACCAATAAATAAACCATGTAAAATAAATTTAAAAACCTTTATCGTCTTAAGAACGTTCTTTCCATTGCTCGTCTTTTCATATCTGTTCTATGCTATGTTATGCTATGAGGCACATCGTAAACCTCAAGAGTAATATTAAATGTGCATCACTGCTTTACAACGCGAAGCAAAGTACTTAATGCGTAAGCTCAAATAAATTTAAAAAGTATTTTGTTAGAATTACAAATTTGAGAAAATCAAACAAAAAATAAAACTTAAACAAAAGTGTAAAGTTGTGTAGAGGGGAACGCTGTCAGATGCTTTCGGAGTTTAGAAACAATCCAGTTTCAATGTTTTTTTTAGTAGCATAGCAACTCGAAAGTCTCTAACTAAATATTAGCTCCACGGAAGTTGCGTCTCAACGATGTCATTGGTAAATTTTTCACTAACTGTTTTGATCAACGTCATTTAGTGCAATTCAGAATTCATTTAGTGATAGATGTTAGATAGTTGCTGTGATTTGCACATGATTAACAAAATAACAATAAAATTGATTAACAAATTTAAATGTGTTCAAAGGTTGGGGCACTATGATGCCATTTTACCTTTCAATCTCCTTGTCGATCGGTCAATCGATTGAAATGATAAACGCCAAATTATTTCGAACCTGCATCAGGAAGAAACGTTCGACAAACAACCACTTTTAATCACCTTCCCAACAGTCCAACACTACGGCGGGAGTGCGATAGACGGCAAATAAAATTTAATCCTTTCTGTGACACCTACCAACTCAAGCCCAACCCATCAAAACACTACCGTTTGCGGTGGTGATTTAGGCAATGGGTCTGCGTATACCGTGTTGTCCAGTGGCACAGACTGAGCAAACAATTTGCTGGGCCCCTAAAATTATGCAACTATTGTGAACAGCGATCACGGACCAGGACAGTGCGCTGTGTGTGTGCACACCCTGCCAGGACGAAATGTGACAAATCCCATGAGCATGCCGGGCGGGAAGAAAAATTCTACCAACCCCGTTTGATGTTGACCGTGAGGGCCGGAAGGGCGGGTTTAGAAAATTGTGTCACAGAGTTCGATTTTTGCAAACACACAACTACAGCCGCAGCATTAGAAAGATTGGCCCGTGGGTAGGCTGCAGGTTGCAAATGCAAGGTAAAAGCGCATTGAAGCGTTCTCTCTCTCTCACACTCTCTTCCTCTGGCTTGCTGGTCGATCGATCGAATGGACTCTGCGCTGTGTGAGTTGTGATCGGAGTCTGGAGAAGATAAACAGAAACCATTCTGCAAACTGATTTCCCTACGGGCGTAGCCGTGCGGAAACGAGCCAGTGCCCCGGGATGGCTGCGGGCCGGTGGACGCTACTGTACACGTGCTCGGACACACGGACATCGAACGGAATGGGACCACCAAATCGGATCATTTGTTCTCGTGTTCCCGCTCTGCAAAAGGGAGCGTCCGTGGGCGCAGAAAATGGTACGTGGGTTTGTGCTTGGGGTTTCATTTTATTCACCCATGCATCGTCCGTTGGCTGGACGCCAACCGGGAGGACTGAGCTGAACCAGAAGGCTGCCGCAGGTCGTGTCGGTGAGAGTGCGCATCGGTCGACAAGAGAAAAGAGAAAAAAAACGTCCCTCGCAGGGCAGCAACGGTGGCGTGCAATTTTAGTTTGTAATCCTTTTCGGTTTGATTTCCGGATGCGGCGGCGTCCGAGAGTCGCAGTTCGGTGGCCTGCGGCCCGAGACCTCCGACAGAAATAATGGACGCCTCAGGGCCAGCACATTGCTCACGCACTAATGCGATTATTAGTGTTGCGTGCGGACGTACGATAACGGGCCGCGAACGGGCAGAATGATGGCATGGATCAGCGACCGAAGCATACGGGGCGAACCGTGCTTTTGTTTGCCCTTGCCCACCACTACCACCGGAAGCTACCGGCACACAGTGCCATTTTGCTGCGGGCGATGTGGAGGGCTTTGGATATACCTTCAACCAACTACCACCCCACCACACAACCAAAGTCAACCGCTTGCGGGCAGCACGTGTGCTGGGATGGGGTGGCAAAAAACGCCCGCTCATCTATTGCGCACAGGCAAATGATGACGCAATGTGTCGACGATAAACCCAAACAATTCACGCCACCAGCAATGAAGTGCCAATTCGGCGATTTCGCGAAACGGAATTTCCGGCCACCGGGCGGTGGGACGGGAGAGCCGCGTCTTGTGGTGTGGGAAAATTGTAAATTGAATTCTACGCTTCCACCGTGTGTCTGCGCTCGGCAGGCTTATAATAATCCATGCAGCAGTGGACGTGATGTAGCCGTGTGGAGATGTCTGGTTCGCTTATCGCGTACGCGCACAGATATGCCAAAATCCGTCAGCCCTTTCCTTCTATTTCTGCCCAACGCCATCCTTCCCCCTCTGCTCCACATCGATGTGTTTCGGAGAGCTGGAGTTTCGCGGATGATGAAATGCGAAACAGATTTAATAGATTTGAAAATCCGTCCGCCGGTTGGGCTGGCTAGACGGGCGACGGTGAGTGCGTTTTGAAGTTTCAATAGTTCTTTTCCGAAATGGAGCGGCAGCTGGGCGGAGAGTTGGGGGAAAATAAATTTGATGGATCGGCGGAAGAATGGTTGCATATCGGAAATATGAAGCCGTTTACGGTGGATGGTGCAGTATGCAATATGCTGGCCGGTGATTGATGGAGTGAGAAGTAGCTTTTTTTTATGAAAAAGGATTTTCAAAATGAAGGTATCAGACAAGCTGTTACTCTACAGCGATGTAAAAATGTTTGGTTGTTTTTTATTAAAGGAGCACTTCATGGTTTTGATTAAATGTTTCGAGGCTCAATTTGTGTCCTCATCTGGTTTCTTTTTTCCCTGTGAAGCAATCAATCTTGTTTAATGTATCTTTCGAATGGCAGTACGACTTTTCGGAAATTAATTTTCCTTCCAGAACTTTTTAAAAATCCAAAACAAAAGAAAATTATATGGTTTCGCGAAAGGTTGTGTTCAATTGATAAATGAGGTGCAGTTCGTGCACCCTTTTGTTCCTATATAATCAAAGAAAGTCTGTGTTTAGGAGCTATCATGATGTAAGCTAGAAAATCGAAAAATTCTAGTTTACCCCCGTCCAACATTTGAGCAGCTAAATTTAATGCAACAATCTTCAACAAATTAACGAAATTATTTATAAAAGTTTATACTTATGATGGTTTAAAAACATAAATATCCACCAAACACACACTCACCCATTACCAATTGTCAAAATATCTCGTTTAAACATAAATTAAAACAAAATTTCTCAGTACCAATGAAAAGATTGCAAGACATTCACGAACCGGTGGATATTTTTTATAACTTGAAAAAGATTCCTACAAGAGTGCTCGATTTCCATTGAACAGGAGAGGAGATCCATTGTGATTGACTGGGAATTTCGAGCCGAATATGAGCTGTGTAAATGACCCTAATGGAAAACAGATGCTCCCAGAAGAATTAACAATCAATATTTCCATTTGACTGATTGTAGTGACAAAAGATTGTACATTTACAAAAATCGGTTCTCATTAATTAATACAAATAAAAGAACGCGCTAAATGTTTATGTAAATATCTTTTGCTGTGCTACAACTTCCTTCTTCTTCATTATCCTCAGGCTCTCAATCTCTTCTCCATCCATTCATGGATTCTATATATACACCAAATGTATGTGTTATTCGCAAATTGTCTTGCAAAGTTGATTGTTAGTGTGCCCTGCCAGTTAAAGTGCTAGAATACGTAATTTGAATTCAGAATTGGAAAAATCTAAATAATTTATGTCTGAATGCCAATGATCTTAATTAATATATATTTAATCAAGTACACAGAAGAGGCAAGACTAACTTAGTAAAATGATGACATACGTACAATTGGAACATTACATAGAATAAGGAGATGCAAGCAACGACACTTGCGATCCATGTATCGAAAAGCGCATGTGAATAAATTTTGTGAATTTCGCAGTTATGAGCTTTTACGTAGTTTGCTCACTGAATATTGAACAATATCTATGAAGAAACGTTCTTACCAAGTATGAGCATATGTAAAAGGTTGAGAGGCAAAGGAAATATGAAACGTTTGATTGTTCGCATCAATCAAAGATAATAGACCATCCCAGCACATGAGCAAACACCGGTGGCGCGTTTGATGAAGTCATCAATTTGTTCTCCGCCAAGTGGTTCGTTCTGTCTCGCGCATTCTCGCACATACCTCCACCGTTGCAGCCAAATCGTTCAAGATACATAAAACACCAACCCACTTACCTTCCCTCCCATCGCTTCCAATCCAATCACGTGCCAATCATGGAGCATCTTTCTAGAGTAAAAGAAAAAAAAACACATATACCCGACTCATAACTCGCATGCTGGAATCGCATTCGCCAAGATTGTTGTAACGCAATGTAACGATGTGAGGTTGGGTGGGCGCAGGAGAAAGGGACAGCTGCGCCAGCACGTTATTATGCACGGACGATCGAGAGCTGATGCTGCAGAATGCAATCGTTACTGCCGGATGCAATGGATCGGTGCAAACAGTTTTGCATAAGCTCGGCGCTCGGCGCAAAACTTTGAGAACGCGCACTAGTGTGTGTGTATGGTGTTCTGATTTGCACTCTTTTCCCTTTCGGTGCTGACATGCACCCGATTGTGTCCTAGTTATGGGGCACCCTTGTTTCAGTCACCCCGCGGCACATATTATCCTTACATATCCTTCCCAACCCGTCGACTCTTCCAGCCATCGTGGCGATAAAGTTTTGCAATAAAAACTATTTCTATAAGACTGACTGCTTGATTGAATTATGAAAACTGCTGAAACGAACGTGTGTGTGTGCGCGCACCCACAGCTGTGGCTCACACTACGCGCACGTGAAAGGAAGGTAAGAAGGGCGAAACGAAAGCAATGAGAATCGCTACCTTCACCAACCCACGGTTAAATTCAATTTCATCGAAGTCGAGTAAGCGAATGAAGGGAGGTAACCGTTTCTCATCCTGCGCGCGAGAAGACACCGTGTAATGGTTCTATTTTCTTGATGAATTCGTTACGTTCCTCGAGCTAAGTAGCTTCGTTACACAGCGATTTTTTGAAGAGTTTTCATGCAGCCTTCGACAGTACGTCGTGGGTAGTTTCATGCTTCTATGCACCAGAGAGGGTGGAGGGGGAGGGGGGTGCGAAAGAAGATAAAAACACAAAAGTGGTTTAAAAATAGCGCAGCTGGTAGCCGGTTAAATCAGTGCAATCCAATTGCCACTCGTCGATGGTTTTTGGGAGGGGAAAAATAATTCCATTTGTGACACAGTGCCACTTTCCAGCAGCGAGGGAACCACTCAGCATTGTAATGAGTGATAAAGGAAGGGGAAAAAGAGAAAAGTCCACTTAATGAAAGCGGAGAAAGAGAAAAACCAACGAAACACGAAATTAACTGACACCGTCGTCCAGTTCGTTTGTTCGTTGATTTTCATTAGCAACGTAAATTACCGAATTGCTGGCGAGTTTCAATTAATTACGAACGTGTCCTCAAATTTAGCGCCCGTCCAGCCAGCGCTCTTCGCCTTTCTGCACGCTTACCATCATCTATGAATGGGATGGAAAAGCTTCCCCCACGAAGAATGTTCCACGATTGCACAAAGGGCAGCGCTGGCTAGCCTGTAGTCGGGAGCTACTAAAGTTGGTTAATAAAATCGGTAGTGATTGTAAGCCATGAAACGCACATAAAGTTGTTTATTTTGTATGAAATATTCCTTGTTGAAGTGAATGTTTTCTCGGTGATGGTGTTCCTGCTTTATGACGAACATAATTAAGACCCTGCTGCCCTTTGGCAATTAATTGAACGGAGCATAGGGAAGTTGAACGAGAAATTTTATTAAAAGATGGTAAATGCTTAATTGATAAACTTGTGACTAATATTTGAGTCTCGTTAACATGTTTCTGTAGGTAATGCAAATTTTAACTAATAATTGTAGGCGAAACAACAAAGCAGATTGAAAAAATAAACATATAAAATGAGCTGTATAAAATTGTAAAAAGACATTGGTTTTCAACGAAGTAAAGCGTGAGGTAAAAAGCGAAAGAAATACAGAAGAAAGCGAAAGAAGCATTCAAAAGCAGTAAAGAAGTGCAAAGTTGAGTTTACCAATAAATCAAAGAAGATAAAAAAGGAACAACTTATTCTAGTTGTATACTACATAATAAAATGAAATAAAACCAAACCTTTGAGGTAAAAGATCGATCACGAATGTAAGATTTTTATTCTTTTATAAAATCTATTAAAAAATCAACTTGTTTGCTAAAGCATTTTTTTATTTGTTTGGATCTACAGATATTCATTTTCAAATTAATTAGTCGGATGAGAATTTTAATCATTGGCTGCTTTTAAACAACTTTTAAATATTGTACGTTCTTCTCCAGTGTTTGTCATTTTTTATAACTGTTGTTGTAATATTTTTGAATGGTTGACATTTTCATTATGAGTTTTAAATAAATTTAAACGTGGCTGGTTGACAAAACTAAACCGATTTTTCAAAGCTAAGAGTCGTGATAACATCGGAAAAGAGCTATTGCATTGAAAAATCGAGACATTTAATGATTTATGGGCAGTTAAATGTGTTCAAAACTTGTTGAATTTACATTATACTTAGTGTTGTACAGACGGCTATCACCACGTAATAGTTATTTTTATTCGTGCCACTCGTTTCACGTTTGTTATAATGTATAAGTTATGTTATGATAATGTTTCATTCGTTTTTTTTTTGTAATGGTTCAACTACTCAATCGACTTTCTCTTCATTTACTCAAAAATGAAACAGACAGGTGGTAAAATATACAGAATTGAAGCACACAAAACAAAAAAAAACAGGATTTATAAAGAGGAATTCCAGTGACTTCCCGTCCTTCCGTCAAGTCAATTCTTTTCAGTTGCTCGGTTGATGGAATCCCTTTTGAATGTAACCACTTTTTGTACGTTCACACTGCACGTAGGCACATTTCCGCAAGTACAGTTCACTCTGTCACCGATTCTTTGGAGCGTTCAACAACTCACGGAATGAACGGAATGAATGCACAGGATCGGACGTTTTTTGCTTCCTCCGTGGTGTATTTTCCGACGGTTATGTTGCACACAGTCCACAGGATGTGGAGTTGTCAACGAATTTGAAATTCCAATGAGACCCCCCCCACACCAACGTGTCAGGAGTGTGCATTGTTCGTTGCAAACGGTGGTTTTGTGTGTTGTTTTTTTTTTTCTCATCGGGAAAAGGAATAATGAAGGGTGGCGTTGGAATTTGTTACCGGCGTCAGTGAATCTAGTTCTATGCAAAACAGCCCGAATCACGCAAACGGAACATTGCCGGGCTCTGTTTCGTTTTAGTTTTTGCGGGTACCCCTTAGCAAGACGGAAAAAACACGCTTGCCTGCAAGTGACTTGACCGGCCGTTTAGTGGAGCCGTTTCGCATGGTAATTTCGGGAGAAGATGTGTTGTTGCCGGCGTGTTGTAGTTGTGTACCATTTCCATTTCCAGATCTTGCTACGGGCCGGGGAAGACATTATTATTCCCAGCTTGATGTGAATGCTACGGCCAAATAAAGGCGGAAAGAACGAAAGTCCAGCTAAGCCGGTACCCACAAATCATAATCTTTTTCTTCGTGACCAACGACTAACTTCATGTCGCTCCTTAACCCCCCCCCCCACTCCTCCAACTTTATCGTCACCCAGCAGCGGTCGGGTCGGTTCGCATCATTGGAACGAATTGGCGTGTTATTAACTGTTGCCAATGACACGCACCACCGAACAAACCCCGTCGGACTATGACGGATGATGGACCACCGTAGCACCGTTTGTTCTTTATCGTTCTGACTTCTGTGCGCGTAGACTGTGTGCTACACGTGGATCGCCGAGGCATGCATGTGGGCCTTCCCTTGCCCCGCGAGGTATGAGGGTGATGGAGCAGGGGTGTGAAAATTTATGAGTTTTGCGTGGCAATTTATCGTTGACTTATGGAAATTGCCATCGGTGATTAACAGTGGTATTTTTGCCGTGTACGATGGCTACGGTACGCTGGGTTGGCCTCATTAAGCAAGCTTTTCTCGTTAGTTACGGGTGACTGTACACCGGTTACATTAAACATGGCAGTGAGCAGCGCGCAGGAGTGAGGCTAGGGTAGAAGACAAAACAAAAAAGGATAAACCCGGGGGAAATCGAACAAAATGGAAATGGTTGAAACATGGACGAATTGCAGGAATTGGCGTGGGATTAAACATCAGCCATAAATCGTATTATTATATCCAATGATAAAGAAGCAAAATGAATGAAAATGACGAATATACGAAATGTGATCCTGACAATTATCTTGTAGCGCCTGAAAGTATGTAATTTTTTATTTTTCATCTTTTCTGTTTTACTTTTGGATGAAATTTTGTGTGTTTAGGATGTTTTGATCATGTAAGTCATGAATGATACGTGGAACGGACTATTCTGCTATGGGTACAGAAAATCACAACCCCCCATACGCAGGATTAACAATCTTGCTATGGATGGGTACACTCAGTCACAGAAAGAGCCAAAGCACAATGGTGTTCTGGTTTGGCTTTGAGCCTACTGGGTTGATGTGCCACCGAAGAAGAAGAAGCCATGAATGATGTTATCAAGAATACGTTTTATTTTTCAATTGTGGGTACAAAACTAAAAAAAACATAACATGACTTCATCCGAGCATTTTGCATACTTTTAGGCGGCTAAACCCGAGACCAAAATAATATTCATTTCCTTTTAGATCAATGTAGTGTTATGGTTTATCAAAGCATTTATGTGATTTTGTTTTTTTCTGCGACTTAGTGTACCCATTTGTCTGTGTCTTAGTGAGACTAAGTGTATTCTGCGTATGAGTGACGGCAACTGTCCGAATGGGATTCGATTTATTTATTATGCATAAATGCGAAGCATTTATGAAAGGCCTACGATTTTGCTGCAAGCTGGTATTACCATTTGCCGGCTCGTTGGAGGTTTTTATTCATCGATATGTTTTCATTACTTTAATGAAAATTGCATAGTTATTTTGCATACATTAAGGGGTTTAGAACATTTTGGTGAATATCATTTTATCATTGTCACTAGGAACAAAATCATTAAGCATTAAGGATGTGTGTACATTTCACAACTCACATTTAACTCAAACAGTGTTCATTTCACAACTCACAGATAAAGTCATGAAAATACAAATATTGTATTGAAAAAACAAATAAAACATCATTGCATTCCTCCATGGTTTGAGCACTACATTGTTTTTCAAAACTACAAACTTTCTCAATTTATTTGTTAAAGGTGTGAGCTTTGTCACGTCCAGTGAAATCTGTGAAATCAATTAAATTTTTTGTCCGATGCTCAGCAACGAGCAATCTTTTTATCGTGTTTCGAATTAGACTGAATTGGACCGTACTTTGAGAAGTAGAAAGGTTTTTAATGCGTTTTTCGTTAAATTTAAAAAAAAAAACAATACTGAATATTTCATTTTAATGATGTTCTGGCAACATGTTTATAGTGCGTAAAGTTGTTTGGAAAGCGTTCACTCAAAGTGCACACACTTTTAAATATTAAGTCATTTTTTGTGTTCCACTTCGCAACCCGTGACCGACCGTTGGCAAACAATTTTTCAACGAAATTTATGCTTTAGACGCTTTGCAACGTGTCCGGCAAATACCCTCGTAAAGGAATTTAAGTGCCCGACGGGTTCGATGGGGTGAAAAGTGCATCGTTTCCCATCGCTACCCTGCAACATGATTTTGCCATAAACAGCATCGTAAAGCGGGACACGTATCATGACCGGCGTGTCTGCCAGAGGATGATGACGATGTTTTTCATGGCGTTTTATCGTTGTCTGCTGCATGGTTTTGCGCTTCATCCCGACGCTGAATCCTTCCCAAGAGCAGCAATCCAATTTGAGCAAATTTCTTTATTTATCTTGGAACCGGTTATGTTCCGTTCCCAAGGCAGAGCTGCCTTGGCGCTTGACATACAAAACACGATGCATCGGCTCACACAGTGCAAGCAGAGTGCGCCCGTTTTCCGTCGCAACTGTCATCAAAGAAATGGTGCGTTATAGTATCGACTCGTGCCGCAACCTTACCGAGCGTTAGAAAATTGTCACGCGAAGTCTCATCATTACGGTACCTAAATGTTTTCAGTTTCTCATTCTGTCGTTCTTGCAGTCGTTATGAATCGATCTGCTTGCACGATTGGATACATTCGAGATTCGATTTCGATAAAAACGGCCTTACCGTGCTGAACTGAACTCATCCGGTTCGGAAATAGTGTCGTGATGACGGTAAAGATAGCATTGCGTTGGAAGAACGGTACGCAGTACGGTGGCAGCAAGGATAATGTTGTCTATCGTTTTGCTTTCCATCGTCGAATCGTTAATTTTTTTTTTCTTGCTCTCTCTTTCTTTCCCTCCTCCCCCCCCCCTCTCTCTCTCTCTCTCTCTGAATGAAGTATTTTCCTT